>OY997381.1:0-434445 GCA_963921505.1 Phakellia ventilabrum
TGGCCTGGCCTGGCCCTGGCCTGGCCTGGCCTGGCCTGGCCTGGCCTGGCCTGGCCTGGCCTGGCCTGGCCCTGGCCTGGCCTGGCCTGGCCTGGCCTGGCCTGGCCTGGCCTGGCCTGGCCTGGCCTGGCCTGGCCTGGCCTGGCCTGGCCTGGCCTGGCCTGGCCTGGCCCTGGCCTGGCCTGGCCTGGCCTGGCCTGGCCTGGCCTGGCCCTGGCCTGGCCCTGGCCCTGGCCTGGCCTGGCCTGGCCTGGCCTGGCCTGGCCCTGGCCCTGGCCTGGCCCTGGCCTGGCCTGGCCTGGCCTGGCCTGGCCTGGCCTGGCCTGGCCCTGGCCCTGGCCTGGCCCTGGCCTGGCCTGGCCCTGGCCCTGGCCTGGCCTGGCCTGGCCTGGCCTGGCCTGGCCTGGCCTGGCCTGGCCTGGCCCTGGCCCTGGCCCTGGCCTGGCCTGGCCTGGCCCTGGCCCTGGCCCTGGCCTGGCTGGCCTGGCCCTGGCCTGGCCCTGGCCCTGGCCTGGCCCTGGCCCTGGCCCTGGCCCTGGCCTGGCCTGGCCCTGGCCCTGGCCCTGGCCTGGCCTGGCCCTGGCCCTGGCCCTGGCCCTGGCCCTGGCCTGGCCCTGGCCCTGGCCCTGGCCCTGGCCTGGCCTGGCCTGGCCCTGGCCCTGGCCTGGCCCTGGCCTGGCCCTGGCCCTGGCCCTGGCCTGGCCTGGCCCTGGCCCTGGCCTGGCCTGGCCTGGCCCTGGCCCTGGCCCTGGCCTGGCCCTGGCCCTGGCCCTGGCCCTGGCCCTGGCCTGGCCTGGCCTGGCCCTGGCCTGAGCCTGGCCCTGGCCTGGCCTGGCCCTGGCCCTGGCCTGGCCTGGCCTGGCCCTGGCCCTGGCCCTGGCCCTGGCCCTGGCCCTGGCCCTGGCCTGGCCCTGGCCCTGGCCTGGCCTGGCCCTGGCCCTGGCCCTGGCCCTGGCCCTGGCCCTGGCCCTGGCCCTGGCCTGGCCCTGGCCCTGGCCCTGGCCCTGGCCCTGGCCCTGGCCCTGGCCCTGGCCCTGGCCCTGGCCCTGGCCTGGCCTGGCCTGGCCTGGCCTGGCCTGGCCTGGCCTGGCCTGGCCCTGGCCTGGCCTGGCCTGGCCTGGCTGGCCTGGCCTGGCCTGGCCTGGCCTGGCCTGGCCCTGGCCTGGCCTGGCCTGGCCTGGCCCTGGCCTGGCCTGGCCTGGCCTGGCCTGGCCTGGCCTGGCCTGGCCTGGCCTGGCCTGGCCTGGCCCTGGCCTGGCCCTGGCCCTGGCCCTGGCCCTGGCCTGGCCTGGCCTGGCCTGGCCTGGCCTGGCCTGGCCTGGCCTGGCCTGGCCTGGCCTGGCCTGGCCTGGCCTGGCCTGGCCTGGCCTGGCCTGGCCTGGCCCTGGCCTGGCCTGGCCTGGCCCTGGCCCTGGCCTGGCCTGGCCTGGCCTGGCCCTGGCCCTGGCCCTGGCCCTGGCCCTGGCCCTGGCCTGGCCTGGCCCTGGCCCTGGCCCTGGCCTGGCCTGGCCCTGGCCTGGCCTGGCCCTGGCCTGGCCTGGCCCTGGCCCTGGCCCTGGCCCTGGCCCTGGCCCTGGCCCTGGCCCTGGCCCTGGCCCTGGCCCTGGCCTGGCCCTGGCCCTGGCCCTGGCCTGGCTGGCCCTGGCCCTGGCCTGGCCTGGCCCTGGCCCTGGCCCTGGCCCTGGCCCTGGCCCTGGCCCTGGCCCTGGCCCTGGCCCTGGCCCTGGCCCTGGCCCTGGCCCTGGCCCTGGCCCTGGCCCTGGCCCTGGCCCTGGCCCTGGCCCTGGCCCTGGCCCTGGCCCTGGCCCTGGCCCTGGCCCTGGCCCTGGCCTGGCCTGGCCCTGGCCCTGGCCCTGGCCCTGGCTGGCTGGCCTGGCCCTGGCCCTGGCCCTGGCCCTGGCCCTGGCCCTGGCCCTGGCCCTGGCCCTGGCCTGGCCTGGCCCTGGCCCTGGCCCTGGCCCTGGCCCTGGCCCTGGCCCTGGCCCTGGCCCTGGCCCTGGCCCTGGCCTGGCCTGGCCTGGCCTGGCCTGGCCTGGCCCTGGCCCTGGCCCTGGCCTGGCCTGGCCCTGGCCTGGCCTGGCCTGGCCTGGCCTGGCCTGGCCTGGCCTGGCCTGGCCTGGCCTGGCCCTGGCCTGGCCCTGGCCTGGCCTGGCCTGGCCTGGCCCTGGCCTGGCCTGGCCCTGGCCCTGGCCTGGCCTGGCCTGGCCCTGGCCCTGGCCCTGGCCCTGGCCCTGGCCCTGGCCCTGGCCCTGGCCCTGGCCCTGGCCCTGGCCCTGGCCTGGCCTGGCCCTGGCCTGGCCCTGGCCCTGGCCCTGGCCTGGCCTGGCCCTGGCCCTGGCCCTGGCCCTGGCCTGGCCCTGGCCTGGCCTGGCCCTGGCCCTGGCCCTGGCCCTGGCCCTGGCCCTGGCCCTGGCCCTGGCCCTGGCCCTGGCCTGGCCCTGGCCCTGGCCCTGGCCCTGGCCCTGGCCCTGGCCCTGGCCCTGGCCCTGGCCCTGGCCCTGGCCCTGGCCCTGGCCCTGGCCCTGGCCTGGCCCTGGCCCTGGCCTGGCCTGGCCCTGGCCCTGGCCCTGGCCCTGGCCCTGGCCCTGGCCCTGGCCCTGGCCCTGGCCCTGGCCCTGGCCCTGGCCCTGGCCCTGGCCCTGGCCTGGCCTGGCCCTGGCCCTGGCCCTGGCCCTGGCCCTGGCCCTGGCCCTGGCCCTGGCCCTGAGCCTGGCCCTGGCCCTGGCCCTGGCCCTGGCCCTGGCCCTGGCCCTGGCCCTAACCCTAACCCTAACCCTAACCCTAACCCTAACCCTAACCCTAACCCTAACCCTAACCCTAACCCTAACCCTAACCCTAACCCTAACCCTAACCCTAACCCTAACCCTAACCCTGGCCCTAACCCGGATGCTATTCATAACTAGCCCAAAGGTTTTCTTTACTAGCCCGCAGTGATATCTTTAAACCCTTTGATATTTTTCTGAATCATTTCACTTTGAAACATTTCTATAGTTGAAACATTTAAGAATTTCAGTAGCCCTGAACTATTTGCTGGCACCGTATTGTAATGCTGTTAATAGCCCTTGACTTTATAATGTTTCTGTTATAATGCCAATTTCAAAGTATTTCAGCTTTTGAAACATTTCAAATCAAAGTGTTTGAAACTTTTCATTGTTCATGTACTATCTTTCAGTGCTGATATATATTAAACCGGATGTAGGAGGCAATATTATGCTGATGAATAACATTAACCTGCCATTAACCTGCCAGCTAATGACCTGGGTAGCACGGTTGTCCCTCATTGAGCAAGGATTATTACCAGGTAAAGCGTATGCTAGCTATTCTACTCTCCATTGTAGTATTGTTGACCAAGCAAGAAATGTACCTAGCTCTTCTAGAACTGATATGTGCCTCCTCTGCAGTTGCAAGCATTTTCATGAATAATTCAATTACATGATAATACTTGCAACTTAGACCCAGAATTTTGCACTGATTACCGCCAGCATGAGGTTCTTTGTGTAAGAAATCAGCAGCCCAATAATAATTTAGCACCGGCTATATAGCTCTAATGGTACAAATGAGGTGCCAGCCATAAGAAATTAGAGGCTCATGCCAGTATGACCATATTTAAGCACCGGCTATACATCTCTTATTTTACAGCCTTTACTTCAGAAATTAGAAGCTCAATGCAATAATTTAGCACTGACTAAGCAAAGCATGACTGTACATTTCCCCCTAGTTACCATGGAGCAGATGTGTGACTTCCTGTGAGTATAAATTCAGTGGTAGTTGCACCACAGTCATTTTTAGATGCAAAACCTACGAAGTAAATGGCTGCTCCAGATCTACCAACTGTCGAACTTGCAGGCAAGAGGCTGCCCTGCTATTGGGAGGGAGAGGAAGCATTTGTCCTCTACAGCAGTTTAATGAAGGAGTTCCAACTGGCTGTCAACGTCAGCCCCTCTACCCAACAGCGGAGAAAGAACAGGGTGGCTGGTACTGACCAGCACTGCCCTTCTGGGCATCTGCAATGCATGAAGGACGCTGGAGTGGTTGCGAAAGCAGCAAGGAATGTTGCTGTATTGACAATTCGTCAGGCACACAACCTGCTCCAGCTCTACAATGTTCCTGGTGAGGCCGAGATGGTGGACACAGGAGTGGAGCTTAACCCCGATCCGGAAGAACTGAAAAGTGACACTACCACTTCCGTCTGTCATCCGCAACCTGAACAACATGCATCAGCATCTGGAGGCAGTACCGAATGCCTGGTTATCGAAGATCCAGATCATGAGCAGCCAGGTCCCCCCCCCCCAAAACTCCTAGGCTTGCCAGATCGATGCAGCTGGACCTAGAACTGAACCCAGACGCAGGCCGGCAACTCAAAGAGCTGGCTTCCTTTTGGACGAAGGAGCTCAACCACATACGAGGGGCTCAGGCACTGTCCAAGTCCACAATGGACAAGACCCAGGAGAGACTACTCAGTGAGTTGGCTGTTGGCCAAGTTGATGCGTACTGTACTTATTCCATGATATCGGTACTAGTAGATACACTTTCCAAACTTTAACTTATACGCAGCATTCCTCGGCTTTCTGGACCGGCAGACGCAGCACACTCCACGACTGGACTGCCTCAATGATCTCCAGACAGTGGACATGTTCCTGAACTTCCTCAAGGTAGGCAAGTGTACGACAGTAATGCATCCATAAGGCTCAAAGTAAATTAGGTGTTGATATAAAGTACATTGTAAATGGACACATGACGTTCTAACAATTAATACTAAACACATAATTGGATGCTTTTTCTTCTGTATCAACAGGAGGAGCGCAAGAGAAAGCCGGGGACACTTGCTGGGTATTGCCAGGCTCTGACCAGGGGGCTAAAGTACCTTGCTGCTGCCCAGGGTGTGGATACCAACGAAGCGCAAGCATACATCAGGGCTCTCACCAGCCGTTTCCAGAGGGAGGCTGCAGCTACCCAGAAAACATGGCAGGAGCTCTCGTGGGCAAACAAATGGCTCCATTGGGAGGAGGTGCTGAAAGTTGTGGAGGCACAGCAGGACCTATACGAGACACAACTGAGGCCGATGGACCGGGCAGCAGAATCGCAAAAGTACATGGCTCTACTGCTGTATACGGCTGTCCCGCCAGGCCGAGCGAAAGAATACCGGACTCTCAAAATGCAGCACCACGCTGGACCATTCCAGTCCACTGGCCAGGGTCCATCTAATATCCTGCACTATGGTCCAAATGTTGCAATGCTACAGGTGGGAGAGTACAAGAATTCAAAATACATGGGGGTGCAGAACATAGACATCTCCACCATAGACTTTCTTCAAAGCCACCTTGATGACTACCTGGAGAGAGACCGGCCTCTTCTGCTCAGAGGACATCCTGATCACAGCTACGTGTTTGTGGTAAGAAATAGTATTAATTAATCGTTTTGCGTACGAGTTCCTCATCTATTATCTGCTCCCACTTGTGCACAGGACGAAAAAGGCCAGCCCTTTTCCGAGTCAGGTTGGACCAGATACATCCAAGGGATATTTGAATACCATTCAGGAGCAAGTCTGGGCCCCAATGGACTGAGGTCTGCCTTTGTTACCTTCCTGATGGATGGGAAGGTGGAGGCAAACCCAGACACCCAGAGAGCAGTGGCACATGCGATGAGACATTCCACTCGATATGTAAGTAACTATATTAGGCATCACCATTTTTAGAGTTGCATTGTATAGATCAAAATAGATGTCTCAATAGCAACAGCTAGCTAATACAAAAAGGACCAATGACAATATGCAACAAAGTAACAGTAGGGAAAGATGATTTATAAAGAATGTCAAATATATAATAAGGAATATATCACACAGCTGGGAATGTAGTGAACCTAATTGTTCTTTGTTTATGCAGCAAAGGCAAGTCTACGACCGACGAACTACAATGGACAAGAGTGCAAGGGCGGTCAAACTAACTGCCGCACTAGCAGGAAGGATCCTGGACAGCAACCCCACCGCCAACCTTGATGAAGACGGGGATGCCATCCCAGAACCAGGCGACATAGTCGCCTTAGTCCAAGCGGGATCCACCCAGACAGCTCCGCTAATTCTTCTTGGAAAAGTGCTGCGGGTCAATCTCCGGGAGCAGGAGGTCCTGTTGGCACACCTACAGGAAATAGAAGAATCGAAGTACCGACTTAGAGTTGGGCAAAGCACCTGGACTGAGAGTTTCAATTCTCTAGTGTACCCAGTCGATGTGGTATACGATGTTATATCTGGCATGTACACTTTAAGGTCCAAGCCTTTGGACATACACAAGACTGTGAATAAGAATTAGAGTTCATGTAGCTACAATACTGTGCACACCCTTGCCCTGTAAACACAATGTCGCTGTCACACAATTGTACTGGAGTTTATTACTGTGTTATTGTACAATCTCAGTCTACTCTTGTATGACCCTTTCCTATTGGATAAAAATATTTCAATTCAATACTGTCAATTCGCCACGGCCTAGTGTTGGTAAAAGGAGGAAGATATAGTCTCATGTACAGTACTGCATTAGGTTGTAGAGGTGAGTGAACACCCCAGTATTGTAAGCTACACAAGCGATCGACTTAGGGTAGGGATCTTGTGATTTGAATCTCCCGCCACAATGGACAGAAAAAGGGGGCGTGTGCTCAGACTTTACAGACGCTAGCCCAGAGGACTGTCAGTCTTCTGCTCATGCTCACTACATTCTGTACTGCCTACTTTATCAATACCCCAAAAGACATGGCCTAGCTTCTCTCCACTCTTGGACAGCATAGCGTTTAGTTTAGGGGTAACGGTGTTAGCCCAGGGAATGACGTAATGCTATCTTAAGTACAGAGTGAACGGGGAGATAATGAGGCATACCAAGCATTCTTGCCTCTTTCTTGCACGATTGAAGACTCCTTCTGGCTTCATGCCGTCGCCAACACCGAATATTTAACATGCTGCATCAGTGAAACACGATCTAGCCATGCAACTGGCTTCTAGAAAATAGCATTCAGTATGACTCTGGCAGACTGCTCACGGCCACTAGGCTGTGCTATGAGCCTCTTCTGCAACAACTGAAACTGTTGGCTACCTCAAACCTCTCGAGAAAACTTCTACCGTGGAGCTGCAGCGTGCTACAGCTCCTGCAGCAGCACTGGTCATGTGACTTAGGGGGCCTACGCGTGAGAACCACAGCAAATCACATGCACTAATGCAGCTAGGGGGTGGAGCCAAGGTCTGGTCACGAGACTAAGATCCACTTAGCACTGTAGCTGTTTATTCTAATTAATGCCCATGTTGTGCACGTGAATTTTTAACTAGTCATGTGCATGGCTGCAGCTATATTGCTACTACCGTACAAGTAACAAGAGCTCGAGTCAAGCTTATTGAAGGTTAGTATTACTCCTAGCTATATGTATGCATACCTAATTCGGGTGAAGCCAAGCCTATAAAGCTTAGAAAAGCTTAAGGCATGCTGTTTTTGCTGAAGCGATATGATTTACAATTGCTGATATATAGCCTTGTTGCAGGCTATTTGGTAATTTGTACCTCCTCATATACTCACTACAAGCTTTGTATGGCCCCAGCGAATTAGTCTAGTACTGAAGGCTTAAATCCCGGCTACGTTGTAAAAGTGGGTGGAGCTGAATGGGTGGAGCAAGCCTGGTTCTAAAGAAGGGCATGTCTTTTCAGGCTGTTTGGGTGTGTCCACCACTGCTAGTACTTAATGCAAGCTTTGTCTACTCCTTAACTTACAGATGGAACGAAGGAACTTACAGGTGCTGTTTGACAGCGTCCTTGCCAAGTTGGCCGACTTGGCACAGGAAATGTCACACAATGTGACAGAACAAGATCTTTTGGCGGGGATGCAAGTCCTAGAGGTAAGTTCAATATGGATAATGCATGTAGCTAGAATCCACAGCTGTAGTTGGTTTACGAGGAGCATGTGCAATGGAGGGTAATTGCATACTGCAGAAGCATTGCATGTGGCTTGTGATTGTGATTTGCCTCGCATATTAACAATCTACTTACTCTTTCTCCTAAAGATGCTGAAACATGTTCTGGACGAAAACATCAGTCTCGTTCAAGATTCTACACTGGAGATTGAAGGACGGGCGTCCCCATCACCCCCACCCAACGGTGAACAACCGTTAACAGGTACAGCTGGACCCCAGGTCCGACCTCCTCGAGAGGAGCCTTCCCGACAGGAGGCTCCCCAACCTCCTCGAGAGGAGCCTTCCCGACAGGAGGCTTCCCGACCTCCTCGAGAGGAGCCTTCCCGACAGGAGGCTCCCAGCCGCCCTCCTCCCCTGATTAGACCTCCAGGCGCCTCATCTTCCTCGAGGTTGTCCAGAAAAAGGAGGAGGAAACCTTCAGGATCGAAGCGAGTGTACTCTGCTGGAGAGATGGGGCGTATTGATATAGACTTTGAGGAAGGAACTTGCGAGTACTCAGAGGAAATCAAGAAGGCCAGGCGATCAGACATATTTCATTGCCTGCCAACTCCTCAGGAGCGGGCGAATGTCTTTACCAACTGGCTTACCAGCTTCCCTTGGAAGCGGGAAGACCTATCATCTTGCCTTGAAATGATACAGCAAGAAGATGTCACTGTGGAAACACATGGGATCACGGAGGAAACGGTTAGGCATCTGCAATCCATTCTGGCGTTACCCGATATTATCGGAAACATTGCCCAGAATTACATCGGACGCTACCTTCGTGTCTTAGAGGAAGACTCTGACATACACAGCCAGAGAGACCTCATGCTGGCACTAGGAAATGTGGCAGAAAACCTGAAACTGCAGGACTACAAAAAACGTCGTAATGACTGCTCGGAAGCCAACTGCACTCCTTGCACCGTGGCAAAAGAGTGGGAAGAAGATGCAGAAGTACGACGCCAGCAACGGCAGCGGCCACTCCCATGCTCTTGCACACAGATTTTGACCTTATTGCGGGAGAAATCGTACACTAACCTCCACTCGACTTTCTTTAAACAGTGTGTAGCGCTGTCCAAAGAAATCTCCCCTCACAGTCCACTTACCTACTGTCCAGAGTCTCCAACATTTGTACGCCTCATGGGCGTGAAACTACCACAAGAAGTTTCAAGATTGATCCAACCAGCCATTCTGACTGGACTATCACCTGTTTATAAGGTGGTCGGAGAAGGACCAGATGCGGCAGTTGAGGCAATCATGTACATGGATGGAGACGGAGGAATGCTTGTGGAAAAATTTATTCCAGGGCTTCGTGAGTATGCCACAAAACATGGAATCATGATGCAAGAGGATGTCCTACACAACTCCATGCTAATACCTTTCAGGGAGAAGTTTCATGATGCTGTAGAATTGGGGCATCAATACAGAATTGAATTGCAAGCAGTCAGCGGAGAGCGTACAACACAGGAAGCTGCATTTGGCTTCCTGGGATTAGTGAAGGCCAGATTGAATATTGCACAATCGAAAGAAACTTTCTTGGTCCCTCATGGAGCAGATCAGAGTGGAGACAGACTGCTAGTGGAAATCTACACGCATAAAAGTGAAGACCGCTCGATTTGGGAATCAAGTGGAGTACAAATGGTAAAGTCAGGCTTCTCCTTTCCGACTGAAGGAGCTCCCCCACAGTACATTGATGGTGCTGTGTATGCTAAGGAAAACAGCAATGGAATTTGGCAATATGGGGAGCTACTCAATGATGAACGTCTCAAACCCTGGGTTTTAAAGCATCAATTGGTGAACATCAATGATGAGACATCGGTAGAAGTAGACACCGAGGAGGCACATTACAGGGTTGAAGTCAAAAATGTTGCCGATCATCTAAACGAGTCCCACCTGATGGTCGGTAAAAGTGTCATCCCAGGAGCTGGTAGAGGGCTATTTGTACGTCCAAAGCCCCTACACAGTACCCATCGGATTGTCATCCCAAAGGGGAAGAAAATATGCTACTATTCGGCAATTCCACTGTCAGTCACAGACCCTGAACCTGACAACCATGACTACCTATTTCACCATGAATGTGGAAGAGTTACCAGGCGATACAATCCACTCGTCAAGCTTAAGCTCCACACTGTCCCGGTCGAGCCTCTTAAGACAGGCAGGGAAACCAGCCGATCCAATTCAGGGAAAGCCAAGCCTTAGCTGCTGCCAGGAAGCTCCACCCACTCCTAATTAAAGAGCCCCCTATGTGTATGTATGCACGTATGTATGTATGTATGTCTGCCTATAATGTGCAGTACATAGCCATACGTACATACACAGACAGCCGATCCCTGGTCAAGTAATCACGGCATATTAATGCTGTCATTGGCATGACTGCACTCCTCCTCCCCCCCCCACAGCGTCCAGCCCTAGCCCCAGAGTCGTCAGCAAGAAAGAGTCACACCCCTACTCGGCAGGTGAGCTAGGCCATAATATTAATTTAATACTGGTCAGCCACACTGTCCCGGTCGAGCCTCTTAAGACAGGCAGGGAAACCAGCCGATCCAATTCAGGGAAAGCCAAGCCTTAGCTGCTGCCAGGAAGCTCCACCCACTCCTAATTAAAGAGCCCCCTATGTGTATGTATGCACGTATGTATGTATGTATGTCTGCCTATAATGTGCAGTACATAGCCATACGTACATACACAGACAGCCGATCCCTGGTCAAGTAATCACGGCATATTAATGCTGTCATTGGCATGACTGCACTCCTCCTCCCCCCACAGCGTCCAGCCCTAGCCCCAGAGTCGTCAGCAAGAAAGAGTCACACCCCTACTCGGCAGGTGAGCTAGGCCATAATATTAATTTAATACTGGTCAGCCACACTGTCCCGGTCGAGCCTCTTAAGACAGGCAGGGAAACCAGCCGATCCAATTCAGGGAAAGCCAAGCCTTAGCTGCTGCCAGGAAGCTCCACCCACTCCTAATTAAAGAGCCCCCTATGTGTATGTATGCACGTATGTATGTATGTATGTCTGCCTATAATGTGCAGTACATAGCCATACGTACATACACAGACAGCCGATCCCTGGTCAAGTAATCACGGCATATTAATGCTGTCATTGGCATGACTGCACTCCTCCTCCCCCCACAGCGTCCAGCCCTAGCCCCAGAGTCGTCAGCAAGAAAGAGTCACACCCCTCACTCGGCAGGTGAGCTAGGCCATAATATTACACTTAATACTGGTCAGCCACACTGTCCCGGTCGAGCCTCTAAAGACAGGCAGGGAAACCAGCCGATCCAATTCAGGGAAAGCCAAGCCTTAGCTGCTGCCAGGAAGCTCCACCCACTCCTAATTAAAGAGCCCCCTATGTGTATGTATGCACGTATGTATGTATGTATGTCTGCCTATAATGTGCAGTACATAGCCATACATACATACACTCAGACAGCCGATCCCTGGTCAAGTAATCACGGCATATTAATGCTGTCATTGGCATGACTGCACTCCTCCTCCCCCCACAGCGTCCAGCCCTAGCCCCAGAGTCGTCAGCAAGAAAGAGTCACACCCCTACTCGGCAGGTGAGCTAGGCCATAATATTAATTTAATACTGGTCAGCCACACTGTCCCGGTCGAGCCTCTTAAGACAGGCAGGGAAACCAGCCGATCCAATTCAGGGAAAGCCAAGCCTTAGCTGCTGCCAGGAAGCTCCACCCACTCCTAATTAAAGAGCCCCCTATGTGTATGTATGCACGTATGTATGTATGTATGTCTGCCTATAATGTGCAGTACATAGCCATACGTACACCTACACTCAGACAGCCGATCCCTGGTCAAGTAATCACGGCATATTAATGCTGTCATTGGCATGACTGCACTCCTCCTCCCCCCCCCACAGCGTCCAGCCCTAGCCCCAGAGTCGTCAGCAAGAAAGAGTCACACCCCTACTCGGCAGGTGAGCTAGGCCATAATATTAATTTAATACTGGTCAGCCACACTGTCCCGGTCGAGCCTCTTAAGACAGGCAGGGAAACCAGCCGATCCAATTCAGGGAAAGCCAAGCCTTAGCTGCTGCCAGGAAGCTCCACCCACTCCTAATTAAAGAGCCCCCTATGTGTATGTATGCACGTATGTATGTATGTATGTCTGCCTATAATGTGCAGTACATAGCCATACATACATACCTACACTCAGACAGCCGATCCCTGGTCAAGTAATCACGGCATATTAATGCTGTCATTGGCATGACTGCACTCCTCCTCCCCACAGCGTCCAGCCCTAGCCCCAGAGTCGTCAGCAAGAAAGAGTCACACCCCTACTCGGCAGGTGAGCTAGGCCATAATATTAATTTAATACTGGTCAGCCACACTGTCCCGGTCGAGCCTCTTAAGACAGGCAGGGAAACCAGCCGATCCAATTCAGGGAAAGCCAAGCCTTAGCTGCTGCCAGGAAGCTCCACCCACTCCTAATTAAAGAGCCCCCTATGTGTATGTATGCACGTATGTATGTATGTATGTCTGCCTATAATGTGCAGTACATAGCCATACATACATACCTACACTCAGACAGCCGATCCCTGGTCAAGTAATCACGGCATATTAATGCTGTCATTGGCATGACTGCACTCCTCCTCCCCCCACAGCGTCCAGCCCTAGCCCCAGAGTCGTCAGCAAGAAAGAGTCACACCCCTACTCGGCAGGTGAGCTAGGCCATAATATTAATTTAATACTGGTCAGCCACACTGTCCCGGTCGAGCCTCTTAAGACAGGCAGGGAAACCAGCCGATCCAATTCAGGGAAAGCCAAGCCTTAGCTGCTGCCAGGAAGCTCCACCCACTCCTAATTAAAGAGCCCCCTATGTGTATGTATGCACGTATGTATGTATGTATGTCTGCCTATAATGTGCAGTACATAGCCATACATACATACCTACACTCAGACAGCCGATCCCTGGTCAAGTAATCACGGCATATTAATGCTGTCATTGGCATGACTGCACTCCTCCTCCCCCCACAGCGTCCAGCCCTAGCCCCAGAGTCGTCAGCAAGAAAGAGTCACACCCCTACTCGGCAGGTGAGCTAGGCCATAATATTAATTTAATACTGGTCAGCCACACTGTCCCGGTCGAGCCTCTTAAGACAGGCAGGGAAACCAGCCGATCCAATTCAGGGAAAGCCAAGCCTTAGCTGCTGCCAGGAAGCTCCACCCACTCCTAATTAAAGAGCCCCCTATGTGTATGTATGCACGTATGTATGTATGTATGTCTGCCTATAATGTGCAGTACATAGCCATACATACATACCTACACTCAGACAGCCGATCCCTGGTCAAGTAATCACGGCATATTAATGCTGTCATTGGCATGACTGCACTCCTCCTCCCCCCACAGCGTCCAGCCCTAGCCCCAGAGTCGTCAGCAAGAAAGAGTCACACCCCTACTCGGCAGGTGAGCTAGGCCATAATATTAATTTAATACTGGTCAGCCACACTGTCCCGGTCGAGCCTCTTAAGACAGGCAGGGAAACCAGCCGATCCAATTCAGGGAAAGCCAAGCCTTAGCTGCTGCCAGGAAGCTCCACCCACTCCTAATTAAAGAGCCCCCTATGTGTATGTATGCACGTATGTATGTATGTATGTCTGCCTATAATGTGCAGTACATAGCCATACGTACATACCTACACTCAGACAGCCGATCCCTGGTCAAGTAATCACGGCATATTAATGCTGTCATTGGCATGACTGCACTCCTCCTCCCCCCACAGCGTCCAGCCCTAGCCCCAGAGTCGTCAGCAAGAAAGAGTCACACCCCTACTCGGCAGGTGAGCTAGGCCATAATATTAATTTAATACTGGTCAGCCACACTGTCCCGGTCGAGCCTCTTAAGACAGGCAGGGAAACCAGCCGATCCAATTCAGGGAAAGCCAAGCCTTAGCTGCTGCCAGGAAGCTCCACCCACTCCTAATTAAAGAGCCCCCTATGTGTATGTATGCACGTATGTATGTATGTATGTCTGCCTATAATGTGCAGTACATAGCCATACATACATACCTACACTCAGACAGCCGATCCCTGGTCAAGTAATCACGGCATATTAATGCTGTCATTGGCATGACTGCACTCCTCCTCCCCCCACAGCGTCCAGCCCTAGCCCCAGAGTCGTCAGCAAGAAAGAGTCACACCCCTACTCGGCAGGTGAGCTAGGCCATAATATTAATTTAATACTGGTCAGCCACACTGTCCCGGTCGAGCCTCTTAAGACAGGCAGGGAAACCAGCCGATCCAATTCAGGGAAAGCCAAGCCTTAGCTGCTGCCAGGAAGCTCCACCCACTCCTAATTAAAGAGCCCCCTATGTGTATGTATGCACGTATGTATGTATGTATGTCTGCCTATAATGTGCAGTACATAGCCATACGTACATACACAGACAGCCGATCCCTGGTCAAGTAATCACGGCATATTAATGCTGTCATTGGCATGACTGCACTCCTCCTCCCCCCACAGCGTCCAGCCCTAGCCCCAGAGTCGTCAGCAAGAAAGAGTCACACCCCTACTCGGCAGGTGAGCTAGGCCATAATATTAATTTAATACTGGTCAGCCACACTGTCCCGGTCGAGCCTCTTAAGACAGGCAGGGAAACCAGCCGATCCAATTCAGGGAAAGCCAAGCCTTAGCTGCTGCCAGGAAGCTCCACCCACTCCTAATTAAAGAGCCCCCTATGTGTATGTATGCACGTATGTATGTATGTATGTCTGCCTATAATGTGCAGTACATAGCCATACGTACATACACAGACAGCCGATCCCTGGTCAAGTAATCACGGCATATTAATGCTGTCATTGGCATGACTGCACTCCTCCTCCCCACAGCGTCCAGCCCTAGCCCCAGAGTCGTCAGCAAGAAAGAGTCACACCCCTACTCGGCAGGTGAGCTAGGCCATAATATTAATTTAATACTGGTCAGCCACACTGTCCCGGTCGAGCCTCTTAAGACAGGCAGGGAAACCAGCCGATCCAATTCAGGGAAAGCCAAGCCTTAGCTGCTGCCAGGAAGCTCCACCCACTCCTAATTAAAGAGCCCCCTATGTGTATGTATGCACGTATGTATGTATGTATGTCTGCCTATAATGTGCAGTACATAGCCATACATACATACCTACACTCAGACAGCCGATCCCTGGTCAAGTAATCACGGCATATTAATGCTGTCATTGGCATGACTGCACTCCTCCTCCCCCCCACAGCGTCCAGCCCTAGCCCCAGAGTCGTCAAAGAAAGAGTCACACCCCTACTCGGCAGGTGAGCTAGGCCATAATATTAATTTAATACTGGTCAGCCACACTGTCCCGGTCGAGCCTCTTAAGACAGGCAGGGAAACCAGCCGATCCAATTCAGGGAAAGCCAAGCCTTAGCTGCTGCCAGGAAGCTCCACCCACTCCTAATTAAAGAGCCCCCTATGTGTATGTATGCACGTATGTATGTATGTATGTCTGCCTATAATGTGCAGTACATAGCCATACATACATACCTACACTCAGACAGCCGATCCCTGGTCAAGTAATCACGGCATATTAATGCTGTCATTGGCATGACTGCACTCCTCCTCCCCCCCCCACAGCGTCCAGCCCTAGCCCCAGAGTCGTCAGCAAGAAAGAGTCACACCCCTACTCGGCAGGTGAGCTAGGCCATAATATTAATTTAATACTGGTCAGCCACACTGTCCCGGTCGAGCCTCTTAAGACAGGCAGGGAAACCAGCCGATCCAATTCAGGGAAAGCCAAGCCTTAGCTGCTGCCAGGAAGCTCCACCCACTCCTAATTAAAGAGCCCCCTATGTGTATGTATGCACGTATGTATGTATGTATGTCTGCCTATAATGTGCAGTACATAGCCATACATACATACCTACACTCAGACAGCCGATCCCTGGTCAAGTAATCACGGCATATTAATGCTGTCATTGGCATGACTGCACTCCTCCTCCCCCCCCCACAGCGTCCAGCCCTAGCCCCAGAGTCGTCAGCAAGAAAGAGTCACACCCCTACTCGGCAGGTGAGCTAGGCCATAATATTAATTTAATACTGGTCAGCCACACTGTCCCGGTCGAGCCTCTTAAGACAGGCAGGGAAACCAGCCGATCCAATTCAGGGAAAGCCAAGCCTTAGCTGCTGCCAGGAAGCTCCACCCACTCCTAATTAAAGAGCCCCCTATGTGTATGTATGCACGTATGTATGTATGTATGTCTGCCTATAATGTGCAGTACATAGCCATACATACATACCTACACTCAGACAGCCGATCCCTGGTCAAGTAATCACGGCATATTAATGCTGTCATTGGCATGACTGCACTCCTCCTCCCCCTGTACATTTTTAATTTTGCTCTCTCTCGTCTTCTTTTGTTCATTTCAGGATGCTACCGGATTCTGATTTGAGTGGCTTCTTCATTGACTTTTGATGTGATGTGACCAGATACGACCGGATGAGGAGGGGCCGGTCCAGGGTCATGGAATGTTGGTAGTGCAAACAAGGCCAAATGCAGGCCGCACTGTCAGTGTTTTCATGGCTGTGGAATGGTCTCCTCTCGACTCATGACGGACACGATTGGAATTCATAATTAATCTATTACCTTTGCTTTATTATATTTGTTCATTGTTCATGTACTATCTTTCAGCGCTGATATAACTTAATATATATTAAACAGGGCTGCCTTATTTAATTCTACATGTGCAAAGTTCTCGTCTTCAAGATGCTGTTCATGATCAGTGCAGGGTCACAGCTCCTGCAAGGTCTCACCCTAACACCCTAACCCTAACCCTAACCCTAACCCTAACCCTAACCCTAACCCTAACCCTAACCCTAAGGTGCATACCACCCCATCCCAAGTGGGACATTCTATCATTCCATGTCATGTACACGTCAAGGCCTGTCTTTCATCCATCCCAAGTGTGACATTCCATCCTCCAACATGTCAAGGCCTGTCATACACCACCAGCTGGCATTCCCTGTTGACAGAGTATATAAGCTCACCTATTTTGTATTATATTCATTCCCTGATGAAGGCATACTCACTGCCGAAAGCTTGGATAAAGGTTTGAGAAAACTATTCTGTCAACAATTCACGACGCGCCAGCATTACTTCAATTCCAACGACGCCGACTACAGCAAAGACCGACTACAGCAACCATTTAACACTTCTCTCTTACATTTTTACATATCCGCCGACCGAGACAAGACAATGGAGACAACAACTACAGCGACTGCAGAGACGACAGCATCCCCTGAACGGACCGAGTTGGTGACACAGACGCCGA
The DNA here is from genome assembly GCA_963921505.1 of Phakellia ventilabrum. Lineage (NCBI taxonomy): Eukaryota > Metazoa > Porifera > Demospongiae > Axinellida > Axinellidae > Phakellia > Phakellia ventilabrum. Next base: position 17,209 of record OY997381.1, read on the forward strand.
CTACCCGAGTCCGGGTTAGGGTTAGGGTTAGGGTTAGGGTTAGGGTTATGGTTAGGGGTAGGGTTCAGGGTAAGCTGAGCCCTAACGTTGACACCACTCCCAACACCAGCGCTCTCCGGCTCGGGGGACCCCATGCGAGTCATCCGTGAGGGCGGGGAAAACCCCGAGGGGGTGGAGTCCTGATCCCGTGGTCGGACTCGGGTAGTCGGCGTCTGTGTCACCAACTCGGTCCGTTCAGGGGATGCTGTCGTCTCTGCAGTCGCTGTAGTTGTTGTCTCCATTGTCTTGTCTCGGTCGGCGGATATGTAAAAATGTAAGAGAGAAGTGTTAAATGGTTGCTGTAGTCGGTCTTTGCTGTAGTCGGCGTCGTTGGAATTGAAGTAATGCTTAGCTCGAAATCCTCCATTTCCAATTCCAAGAATCGCAACATGGCTCGATCTCCTCAATTTACGATTCCAATCCTCGAACTGGGTTCTAACTGCTCCATTCCCGATTCCAAGCTCGAACTCCACCATTCCCGTTTCCAAGTATCGGAATCGGGCTCGAACTCCTTCATTTCCGATTCCAAGCAACGAACTTGGTTTGAACTCCTACATTCCCGATTCGAAGCCTCGAACATCCATTCCCGATTCCAAGCTTCGGAATTTGACTCGAACTCGATCATTTCCGATTCCAAGCCTTGAACTTTGCTCGAACTCTTCCATTCCCGATTCCCAGCGTTGGAACTGGGCTCGAACTCTTCGATTCCCGATTCCAAGCCGCGAACTTGGCTCGAACCCTTCAATTTCCGATTTTAAGCTTCGGAACTTTTCTCGAACACCTCCATTTCCGATTCCAAACATCGAACTTTGCTCGAACTCCTCCATTCCCGATTTCAAGCTTCGGAATTTGACTCGAACTTCTCCATTCCCGATTCCAAGCCTCGAACTTAGCTCAAAATCCTCCATTTCCATTTCCAAGAATTGCAACTTGGCTCGATCTCCTCAATTTCCGATTCCAAGCCTCGAACTGGGCTCGAACTCCTCCATTCCCGATTCCAAGAGTCAGAATCGGGCTCGAACTCCTCCATTTTCGATTCCAAGCAACGAACTTGGTTTGAACTCCTACATTCTCGATTCCAAGACCCGAACTTCCATTCCCGATTCCAAGAATCGGAATTTGACTCGAACTCGTTCATTTGCGATTCCAAACCTTGAACTTTGCTCGAACTCTTCCATTCCCGATTCCCAGCGTCGGAACTGGTCTCGAACTCCTCCATTTCCAATTCCAAGCATCGAATTTGGCTCGAACTCTTCCATTCCCAATTCCAAGAGTCGGAACTTGGCTCGATCTCATCCATTTCCATTTCCAATCGTCAAACTTGTCTCGAACTTTTCCATTCCCGATTCCAAGCGTCGGAACTGGCCTTGAACTCCTCCATTTCCGATTCCAAGCTTCGAACTTGGCTCGAACTCCTCCATTCCCGATTCTAATCATCGAACTTAGCTCGAACTCTTCCATTCACGATTCCAAGCGTCGGAACTTGGCTTGAACTCCTCCATTTCCGATTCCAAACCTCGAACTTGGCTCGAACTCTTCCATTCCCGATTCCAAGTGTCGGAACTTGGCTTGAACTCCTCCATTTCCGATTCCAAACCTCGTACTTGGCTCGAACTCATCCATTCCCGATTCCAAGTGTCGGAATTTGACTCGAACTCCTAAATTTCCGATTCCAAGCTTCGAACTTGGCTCGAACTCCTCCAGTTCAAGGCATGTGCCACGCTTAGAATCGTGAATGGAAGAGTTCGAGCCAAGTTCGATGCTTAGAATCGGCAATGGAGGAGTTCGAGCAAAGTGCGAGGTTTGTAATCGGAAATGGAGGAGTTCGAGCAAAGTTCCAACGCTTGAAATCGGAAATTGAAGGGTTCGAGCCAAGTTCGCGGCTTGGAATCGGGAATCGAGGAGTTCGAGCCCAGTTCCGACGCTGGGAATCGGGAATGGAAGAGTTCGAGCAAAGTTCAATGCTTGGAATCGGAAATGATCGAGTTCGAGTCAAATTCCGATGCTTGGAATCGGGAATGGAAGTTCGAGGCTTGGAATCGGGAATGTAGTAGTTCAAACCAAGTTCGTTGCTTGGAATCGGAAATGAAGGAGTTCGAGCCCGATTCCGAGACTTGGAATCGGGAATGGAGGAGTTCGATTCGATGCTTGGAATCGGAAACGGAGGAGTTCAAGCCCAGTTCTGACGCTTGGAAACGTAAATGGAAGCGTTTGAGTCAAGTTTGATGCTTAGAATCGGGAATGGAGGAGTTCGAGCCAAGTTCGAGGCTTGGAATCGGAAATGGAGGAGTTCGAGCCCAGTTCCGACGCTTGGAATCGGGAATGGAAAAGTTTGAGCCAAGTTCGACGATTGGAAATGGAAATGGAGGAGTTCGAGCACAGTTCCGAAGCTGGGAATCGGGAATGGAAGAGTTCGAGCAAAGTTCAAGGCTTGGAATCGGAAATGAACGTGTTCGAGTCAAATTCCGATGCTTGGAATCGGGGATGGAAGTTCGAGGCTTGGAATCGGGAATGTAGGAGTTCAAACCAAGTTCGTTGCTTGGAATCGGAAATGGAGGAGTTCGAGCCCGATTCCAACTCTTGGAATCGGGAATGGAGGAGTTCGAGCGTAGTTCGAGGCTTGGAATCGGGAATGGAGGAGTTCGAGCCAAGTTCGGAAGCGTGGAATCGGGATTGGAGTAGTTCGAGCCTAGTTCGATGCTTGGAATCGGGAAAGGAGGAGTTCGAGCCTAGTTCGAGGCTTGGAATCGGAACTTGATGAGATCGAGCCAAGTTCCGATCTTTGGAATTGGAAATAGAGGAGTTCGAACTAAGTTCCGATGTTTGGAATCGGGAATAGAAGAGTTCGAGCCAAGATCGAAGCTTGGAATCGGAAATGGAGGAGTTCCAGACAAGTTCGATGTTTGGAATCGGAAATGGAGGAGTTCGAACCAAGTTCCGACGCTTGGAATCGGAAATGAATGAGTTCGAGTCAAATTCCGATGCTTGGAATCGGGAATGGAAGTTCGAAGCTTGGAATCGGGAATGTAGGATTTTAAACCAAGTTCGTTGCTTGGAATTGGAAATGGAGGAGTTCGAGCCAATTTCGAAGCTTGGAATCGGAAATGGAGGAGTTCGAGCAAAGGTCGAAGCTTGGAATCGGAAATGGAAGAGTTCGAGCCCAGTTCCGACGCTTGGAATCGGGAATGGAAAAGCGTCGTAAATTGTGTCGAACTCCTCAATTTCCGATTCCGAGCGTCCGAACTTGGCTCAAACTCCTCCATTCCGGATTCCATGCATCTGACTGAACTCGAACTCTTCCATTCCCGATTGCAAGCGTCGAAACTTGGCTCTAACTCCTCAATTTCCGATTCCAAGACCTCGCAACTTTGCTCGAACTTCTCCATTCCCGATTCCAACCCTCGAACATAGCTCGAAATCCTCCATTTCCGATTCCAAGAATGGCTCTCGAACTCCACCATTCCCGATTCCAAGTCTCGGAATCGGGCTCGAACTCCTTCATTTCCGATTCCAAGCAACGAACTTGGTTTGAACTCCTACATTCCCGATTCCAAGCCTCGAACTTCCATTCCCGATTCCAAGCATCGAAATTTGACTCGAACTCGATCATTTCCGATTCCAAGCATTGAACTTTGCTCGAACTCTTCCATTCCCGATTCCCAGCGTTGGAACTGGGCTCGAACTCTTCGATTCCCGATTCCAAGCCGCGAACTTGGCTCGAACCCTTCAATTTCCGATTTTAAGCTTCGGAACTTTTCTCGAACACCTCCATTTCCGATTCCAAACATCGAACTTTGCTCGAACTCCTCCATTCCCGATTTCAAGCTTCGGAATTTGACTCGAACTTCTCCATTCCCGATTCCAAGCCTCGAACTTAGCTCGAAATCCTCCATTTCCATTTCCAAGAATTGCAACTTGGCTCGATCTCCTCAATTTCCGATTCCAAGCCTCGAACTGGGCTCGAACTCCTCCATTCCCGATTCCAAGAGTCAGAATCGGGCTCGAACTCCTCCATTTTCGATTCCAAGCAACGAACTTGGTTTGAACTCCTACATTCCCGATTCCAAGACCCAAACTTCCATTCCCGATTCCAAGAATCGGAATTTGACTCGAACTCGTTCATTTGCGATTCCAAACCTTGAACTTTGCTCGAACTCTTCCATTCCCGATTCCCAGCGTCGGAACTGGTCTCGAACTCCTCCATTTCCAATTCCAAGCATCGAATTTGGCTCGAACTCTTCCATTCCCAATTCCAAGAGTCGGAACTTGGCTCGATCTCATCCATTTCCATTTCCAATCGTCAAACTTGGCTCGAACTTTTCCATTCCCGATTCCAAGCGTCGGAACTGGCCTTGAACTCCTCCATTTCCGATTCCAAGCTTCGAACTTGGCTCGAACTCCTCCATTCCCGATTCTAAGCATCGAACTTGGCTCGAACTCTTCCATTCACGATTCCAAGCGTCGGAACTTGGCTTGAACTCCTCCATTTCCGATTCCAAACCTCGAACTTGGCTCGAACTCTTCCATTCCCAATACCAAGTGTCGGAACTTGGCTCGAACTCCTCCATTTCCGATTCCAAACCTCGAACTTGGCTCGAACTCTTCCATTCCCGATTCCAAGTGTCGGAACTTGGCTCGAACTCCTCCATTTCCGATTCCAAACCTCGTACTTGGCTCGAACTCTTCCATTCCCGATTCCAAGTGTCGGAATTTGACTCGAACTCCTCAATTTCCGATTCCAAGCTTCGAACTTGGCTCGAACTCCTCCAGTTCAAGGCATGTGCCACGCTTAGAATCGTGAATGGAAGAGTTCGAGCAAAGTTCGATGCTTAGAATTGGCAATGGAGGAGTTCGAGCAAAGTGGGAGGTTTGGAATCGGAAATGGAGGAGTTCGAGCAAAGTTTCGACGCTTGAAATCGGAAATTGAAGGGTTTGAGCAAAGTTCGCGGCTTGGAATCGGGAATCGAGGAGTTCGAGCCCAGTTCCGACGCTGGGAATCGGGAATGGAAGAGTTCGAGCAAAGTTCAATGCTTGGAATCGGAAATGATCGAGTTCGAGTCAAATTCCGATGCTTGGAATCGGGAATGGAAGTTCGAGGCTTGGAATCGGGAATGTAGGAGTTCAAAACAAGTTCGTTGCTTGGAATCGGAAATGAATGAGTTCGAGCCAGATTCCGAGACTTGGAATCGGGAATGGAGGTGTTCGAGCTTGGAATCGGGAATGGAGGAGTTCGAGCCCAGTTCTGACGCTTGGAAACGTAAATGGAAGCGTTTGAGTCAAGTTTGTTGCTTAGAATCGGGAATGGAGGAGTTCGAGATAAGTTCGAGGCTTGGAATCGGTAATGGAGGAGTTCGAGCCCAGTTCCGACGCTTGCAATCGGGAATGGAAAAGTTTGATCCAAGTTCGACGATTGGAAATGGAAATGGAGGAGTTCGAGCACAGTTCCGAAGCTGGGAATCGGGAATGGAAGAGTTCGAGCAAAGTTCAAGGCTTGGAATTGGAAATGAACGTGTTCGAGTCAAATTCCGATGCTTGGAATCGGGGATGGAATTTCGAGGCTTGGAATCGGGATTGTCGGAGTTCAAACCACGTTCGTTGCTTGGAATCGGAAATGGAGGGGTTCGAGTCCGATTTCAAATCTTGGAATCGGAAATGGAGGAGTTCAAGCGTGGTTCGAGGCTTGGAATCGGGAATGAAGGATTTCGAGCCAAGTTCGGAAGCGTGGAATCAGGATTGGAGTAGTTCGAGCCTAGTTCGATGCTTGGAATCGGGAAAGGAGGAGTTCGAGCCTAGTTCGAGGCTTGGAATCGGAACTTGATGAGATCGAGCCAAGTTCCGATCTTTGGAATTGGAAATAGAGGAGTTCGAACTAAGTTGCGATGTTTGGAATCGGGAATAGAAGAGTTCGAGCTAAGATCGAAGCTTGGAATCGGAAATGGAGGAGTTCGAGCCAAGTTCGAACCAATTTCCGACGCTTGGAATCGGAAATAAATGAGTTCGAGTCAAATTCCGATGCTTGGAATCGGGAATGGAAGTTCGAAGCTTGGAATCGGGAATGTAGGATTTTAAACCAAGTTCGTTGCTTGGAATCGGAAATGGAGGAGTTCGAGCCAATTTCGAAGCTTGGAATCGGAAATGGAGGAGTTCGAGCAAAGTTCGAGACTTGGAATCGGAAATGAGAGGAGCCCCGTTCCGACGCTTGGAATCGGGAATGGAAAAGTTCGAGCCAAGTTCGATGATTGGAAATTGAAATGGAGGAGATCGAGCCAAGTTCCGACTCTTGGAATTTGGAATGGAAGAGTTCGATCCAAGTTCGAGGCTTGGAATCGGAAATAGAGGAGTTCGAGCACAGTTCCGACGCTGGGAAATGGGAATGGAAGAGTTCGAAGAAAGTTCAAGGCTTGGAATCGGAAATGAACGAGTTCGAGTCAAATTCCGATGCTTGGAATCGGGAATGGAAGTTCGAGGCTTGGAATCGGGAATGTAGGAGTTCAAAACCAGTTCGTTCCTTGGAATCGGAAATGGAGGAGTTCTAGCCTAGTTCGAAGCTTGGAATCGGAAATGGAGGATTTCGAGCCAAGTTCGACGCTTGGAATCGGAAATGGAGGAGTTCGAGCCCAGTTCCGACGCTGGGAATCGGGAATGGAAGAGTTCGAGCAAAGTTCAAAGCTTGGAATCGGAAATGAACGAGTTCGAGTCAAATTCCGATGCTTGGAATCGGGAAAGGAAGTTCGAGGCTTGGAATCGGGAATGTAGGAGTTCAATCCAAGTTCGTTGCTTGGAATTAGAAATGGAGGAGTTCGAGCCAATTTCGAAGCTTGGAATCGGAAATGGAGGAGTTTCGAGCCAAGTTCGACGCTTGGAATCGGAAATGGAGGAGTTCGAGCACAGTTCCGACGCTGGGAATCGGGAATGGAAGAGTTCGAGCAAAGTTCAAGGCTTGGAATCGGAAATGAACGAGTTCGAGTCAAATTCCGATTCTTGGAATCGGGAATGGAAGTTCGAGACTTGGAATCGGGAATGTAGGAGTTCAAACCAAGTTCGTTGCTTTTCTCGAATTCTCCCATTCACGATTCCAAGCGTCAGAACTTGGCTTGAACTCCTCCATTTCCGATTCCAAACCTCGAACTTTGTTCGAACTCCTCCATTTCCGATTCCAAGCCTCGAACTTGGTTCGAACTCCTCCATTTCCGATTCCAAACCTCGTACTTTGCTCAAACTCTTCCATTTCCGATTCCAAGCATCGGAACTTGGCTCGAACTCCTCCATTTCCGATTCCAAGCAACGAACTTTGTGTGAAATCCTACATTCCCGATTCCAAGCCTCGAACTTCCATTCCCGATTCCAAGCATCGCAATTTGACTCGAACTCGTTCATTTCCGATTCCAAACCTTGAACTTTGCTCGAACTCTTCCATTCCCGATTCCCAGCGTCGGAACTGGGCTCGAACTCCACCATTTCCGATTCCAAGCCTCCAACTTGGCTCGAACTCTTCCATTCACGATTCCAAGCGTCAGAACTTGGCTTGAACTCCTCCATTTCCGATTCCAAACCTCGAACTTTGTTCGAACTCCTCCATTTCCGATTCCAAGCCTCGAACTTGGTTCGAACTCCTCCATTTCCGATTCCAAACCTCGTACTTTGCTCAAACTCTTCCATTTCCGATTCCAAGCATCGGAACTTGGCTCGAACTCCTCCATTTCCGATTCCAAGCAACGAACTTTGTTTGAACTCCTACATTCCCGATTCCAAGCCTCGAACTTCCATTCCCGATTCCAAGCATCGCAATTTGACTCGAACTCGTTCATTTCCGATTCCAAGCCTTGAACTTTGCTCGAACTCTTCCATTCCCGATTTCCAGCGTCGGAACTGGGCTCGAACTCCACCATTTCCGATTCCAAGCTTCCAACTTGACTTGAACTCTTCCATTTCCGATTCCAAGAGTCGAAATCGGGCTCGAACTCCTCCATTTCCGATTCCAAGCAACAAACTTGGTTTGAACTCCTACATTCCCGATTCCAAGCCTCGAACTTCCATTTCCGATTCCAAGCATCGGAATTTGACTCTAACTCGTTCATTTCCAATTCCAAGCCATGAACTTTGCTCGATCTCTTCCATTCCCAATTCCCAGCATCGGAACTGGGATCGAACTCCTCCATTTCCAATTCCAAGCATCGAAATTGGCTCGAACTCTTCCATTTCCAATTCCAAGAGTCGGAACTTGGCTCGATCTCCTCCATTTCCATTTCCATTCCTCGAACTTATCTCGAACTTTTTTATTCCCGATTCCAAGCGTCGGAACTGGGCTCGAACTCCTCCATTTCCGATTCCAAGCCTCGAACTTTGCTCGAACTCGGAAATGGAGAAGTTCAAGCCAAGTTCTGAAGCTTGGAATCGTGAATGGAAGAGTTCGAGCAAAGTTGGAAGCTTGGAATCGGAAATAGTGGAGTTCGAGCTCAGTTCCGACGCTGGAAATCGGGAATGGAAGAGTTCTAGCTAAGTTCAAGGCTTAGAATCGGAAATGAACGAGTTCGAGTCAAATTGCGATGCTTGGAATCGGGAATGGAAGTTCGAGGCTTGGAATCGGGAATGTAGGAATTCAAACTAAGTTCGTTGCTTGGAATCGGAAATGGAGGAGTTCGAGCAAAGTTCCAATGCTTGGAATCGGAAATGGAAGAGTTTGAGCAAAGTAAGAGGTTTGGAATCGGAAACGGAGGTGTTCGAACCAAGTTCGAGGCTTGGAATCAGAAATGGAGGAGTTCGAACAAAGTTCGAGGTTTGGAATCGGAATTGGAGGAGTTCAAGCCAAGTTCTGACGCTTGGAATCGTGAATGAGAGAATTCGAGCCAAGCAACGAACTTGGTTTGAACTCCTACATTCCCGATTCCAAGTCTCGAACTTCCATTCCCGATTCCAAGAATCGGAATTTGACTCGAACTCGTTCATTTCCGATTCCAAGCCTTGAACTTATCTCGAACTCTTCCATTCCCGATTCCCAGCATCGGAACTGGGATCAAACTCATCCATTTCCGATTCCAAGCGTCGAACTTGGCTCGAACTCTTCCATTCCCAATTTCAAGAGTCGTAACTTGGCTCGATCTCCTCCATTTCCATTTCCAATCCTCGAACTTGGCTCGAACTTTTCCATTCCCGATTCCAAGCGACGGAACTGGGCTCGAACTCCTCCATTTCCGATTCCAAGCCTCGAACTTGGCTCGAACTCCACCATTCCCGATTCTAAGCATCGAACTTGGCTCGAACTCTTCCATTCACGATTCCAAGTGTCAGATCTTGGCTTGAACTCCTTCATTTCCGATTCCAAACCTCGAACTTGTCTCGAACTCCTCCATTTCCGATTCCAAGCCTCGAACTTGGCTCGAACTCTTCCATTTCCGATTCCAAACCTCGTACTTGGCACAAACTCTTCCATTTCCGATTCCAAGCGTCGGAACTTGGCTCGAACTCGTACATTTCCGATTCCAAGCCTCGAACTAGGGTTGAACACAACCATTCCCGATTCCAAGCATCGGAATTTGACTCGAACTCCTCCATTTCCGATTCCAAGTTTCGAACTGGGCTCGAACTCCTCCAATTCCGATTCCAAGTAACGAACTTGGATTGAACTCCTACATTCCCGATTCCAAGCATCGAACTTCCATTCCCGATTCCAAGCATCGGAATTTGACTCGAACTCGTTCATTTCCGATTCCACCCTTGAACCTTCCTCGAACTCTTCCATTCCCGATTCCCAGCGTCGGAACTGTGCTCGAACTCCTCCATTTCCGATTCCAAGCTTCGAACTTGACTCGAACTCCTCCATTTCCGATTCCAAGCTTCGAACTTGGCTCGAACTCCTCCATTTCCGATTCCAAGCTAAGAACTTTGTTTGGAATTCCCGATTCCAAGGGAATCGGGAATGGAGGAGTTTGAGCAAATGTTCGATGCTTGGAATCGGAAATGGAGGAGTTCGAGCTTTGTTACGATGCTTAGAATCGGGAATGGAAGAGTTCGAGACAATTTCGATGCTTGGAATTAGGTATGGAGGAGTTCGAGCACAATGTTCCGAAACTTGGAATCGGGAATTGAAGAGTTCAAGTCAAGTTCGATGCATGGAATTGGGAATGGATGAGTTCCAGCTAAGTTCGAGGCTTGGAAACGGAAATGGATGAGTTCGAGCCAAGTTCCGAAGCTTGGAATCGGGAATGGAAGAGTTCGAGCCAAGTTCGAGGCATGGAATCGGGAATGGAGGAGTTCCAGCAAAGTTCGAGGCTTGGAATCGGAAATGGAGGAGTTCGAGCAAAGTTCGAGGCTTGGAATCGGGAATGGAAGAGTTCTAGCCAAGTTCGATGCTTGGAATCGGGAATGGAGGAGTTTGAGCAAATGTTCGAGGCTTGGAATCGGGAATGGAAGAGTTCGAGACAAGTTCGAGGCTTGGAATCGGAAATGGAGGAGTTCGAGACAAGTTCGAGGTTTGGAATCGGGAATGGAAGAGTTCGAGATAAGTTCCGAAGCTTGGAATCGGGAATGGAAGAGTTTGAGCCAAGTTCGAGGTGCATGGAATCGGGAATGGAGGAGTTCGAGCAAAGTTCGAAGCTTGGAATCGGAAATGGAAGAGTTACAGCAAAGTTCGAGGCGTGGAATCGGGAATGGAGGAGTTCGAGCCAAGTTCTCACGCTTGGAATCGGAAATAGAGGAGATTGAGCAAAGTTCTGAAGCTTGGAATCGGAAATGGAAGAGTTCGAGCCAAGTTCGAAGTTTGGAATCGGAAATGGAGGTGTTCGAGCCCAGTTCGAGGCTTTGAATCGGAAATGGAGTAGTTAGAATCAAGGTACGATGCTTGGAATTGGAAATGGAGAAGTTTGAGCCAAGTTCGAACCTTGGAATCGGGAATGGAGGTGTTCGAGCAAAGTTCGATGTTTGGAATCGGAAATGGAGGAGTTTGAGACACGTTCGAGGCTTGGAATCGATGCTTGGAATTAGGTATGGTAGGAGTTTGAGCAAATGTTCGATGCTTGGAATCGGAAATGGAGGAGTTCGAGCAAAGTTCCAAAGCTTGGAATCGGGAATAGAAGAGTTCGAGCCAAGTTCGAGGCTTGGAATCGGGAATGGAGGAGTTCGAGACAAGTTCCGAAGCTTGGAATCGGGAATTGAAGAGTTCAAGTCAAGTTCGATGCATGGAATTGGGAATGGATGAGTTCCAGCTAAGTTCGAGGCTTGGAATCGGAAATGGAGGAGTTCGAGCCAAGTTCGGAGGCTTGGAATCGGGAATGGAAGAGTTCGAGACAAGTTCGAGGTTTGGAATCAGGAATGGAGAAGTTTCGAGCAAATGTTCGATGCTTGGAATCGGGAATGGAGGAGTTCGAGTCAAGTTCGAGGCTTGGAATCGGAAATGGAGGAGTTCGAGCCAAGTTCCGAAGCTTGGAATCGGGAATGGAAGAGTTCGAGCCAAGTTCGAGGCTTGGAATCGGGAATGGAGGAGTTCGAGCAAAGTTCGAAGCTTGGAATCGGAAATGGAGGAGTTCGAGCCAAGTTCGATGCTTGGAATCGGGAATGGAGGAGTTCGAGCCAAGTTCGAGGATTGGAATCGGAAATGGAGGAGTTCGAGCCAAGTTCCGACGCCTGGAATCTGGAATGGAAGAGTTCGATACAAGTTCGAAGCTTGGAATCGGGAATGGAGGAGTTTGAGCAACGTTCGAGGCTTGGAATCGGAAATGGAGGAGTTCGAGCAAGTTGCGATGCTTGGAATCGGGAACGGAAGAGTTCGAGACAAGTTCGAGGTTTGGAATCAGGAATGGAGAAGTTTGAGCAAATGTTCGACGCTTGGAATCGGGAATGGAGGAGATCGAGTCAAGTTCTAGGCTTTGGATCGGAAATGGAGGAGATCGAGCCAAGTTCCGAAGCTTGGAATCGGGAATGGAAGAGTTCGAGCCAAGTTCAAGGCTTGGAATCGGGAATGGAGGAGTTGGAGCAAAGTTCGAGTCTTGGAATCGGAAATGGAGGAGTTCGAGTCAAATTAAGACGTGTGGAATCGAGAATGGAAGAGTTCGAGCTAAGTTCGAGGCTTGTAATCGGGAATGGAAGAGTTCGAGCCAAGTTCGAGGCTTGGAATCGGAAATGGAGGAGTTAGAGTCAAGTTCCGAAGCTTGGAATCGGGAATGGAAGAGTTCGAGACAATTTCGAGGCTTGGAATCGGGTATGGAGTAGTTCGAGCTAAGTTCCGACACTTGGAATCGGGAATGGAAGAGTTCGAGCGAATTTCGAGGCTTGGAATCGGGAATGGAGGAGTTTGAACAACGTTCGAGGCTTGGATTCGGAAATGGAGGAGTTCGAGCCAAGTTGCGATGCTTGGAATTGGGAATGGAAGTGTTCGAGACAAGTTCGATGTTTGGAATCAGGAATGGAGAAGTTTGAGCAAATGTTCGATGCTTGGAATCGGGAATGGAGGAGATCGAGTCAAGTTCGAGGCTTTTAATCGGAAATGGAGGAGATCGAGCCAAGTTCCGAAGCTTGGAATCGGGAATGGAAGAGTTCTAGCCAAGTTCGAGGTTGGAATCGGGAATGTAGGAGTTGGAGCAAAGTTTGAGTCTTGGAATCGGAAATGGAGGAGTTCGAGTCAAATTAAGACGTGTGGAATCGAGAATGGAAGAGTTCGAGCTAAGTTCGAGGCTTGTAATCGGGAATGGAAGAGTTCGAGCCAAGTTCGAGGCTTGGAATCGGAAATGGAGGAGTTCGAGCCAAGTTCCGAAGCTTGGAATCGGGAATGGAAGAGTTCGAGCCAAGTTCGAGGCTTGGAATCGGAAATGGAGGAGTTGGAGCCAAGTTCCGAAGCTTGGAATCGGGAATGGAGGAGTTCGAGCAAAGTTCGAGAGTTGGAATCGGGAATGGAGGAGTTTGAGCCATGTTCGGATGCTTGGAATCGGAAATGGAGGAGTTTGAGCCAAGTTCGAGGCTTGGAATCGGAAATGGAGGAATTCGAGCCAAGTTCGGACGCTTGGAAACAAGATTGAATGAGTTCGAGCCATTTTCGGACGCTTGGAATCGGAAATGGAAGAGTTCGAACCAAGTTCCGATGCCTGGAATCGGAAATGGCAGAGTTCGAGACAAGTTCCGAAGTTTAAAATCGGGAATGGAAGAGTTCGAGCCATGTTCGGACGCTTCGATTCGGAAATGGAGGAGTTCGAGCCAAGTTCGGACGCTTGGGATTGGAACTGGAGGAGTTCGAGCCAAGTTCCGAAGCTTGGAATCGGGAATGGAGGAGTACGAGCCAAGTTTGGATGCTTGGAATCGGGAATGGAGGAGTTCGAGCCAAGTTCGGATGCTTGGAATCGGAAATAGAGGAGTTCGAACCAAGTTCGGATGCTTGGAATCGGAATTGGAGGAGTTCGATCCAAGTTCCGACGCTTGGAATCGGAAATGGACGATTTCGAACCAAGTTCGAATGCTTGGATTTAAATCTAAGACAAAGATAAAAACTAATGGAAAGGGTAAGACTAAGACTAAGACTAAGACTATCGGTAAGGATAGACAAAGGCTAAGACATGAGAGTGCACTGGTAAAAATAGATTGCACAGAGTGCACTTATATCGTTACATTGCTCTGAAGAGTGCACTTATATTATTAAAGAACAATCTACTCATAAGACTAAGTCAAAGACGAAGACAAAGACTAAAACTACGACCAAGACTAAAACTATAATAAAGACAAAATCTAATAGTAAGGGAAAGACTGAGACAAAGACAAAAACTATGACAAAGACAAAAACTAATCGTAAGGGTGAGACTAAGACACTGACTATGACTAAGACTAAGAGTAAGGGTAGACTAAGACTAAGACAAGAGAGTGCACTGGTATAATTAGATTGCACTGAGAGTGCACTTATATCTGTAGATTGCACTGAAGAGTGCACTTGTATATTAATCTACTCATTAGTCTAAGACAAAGAGAAAGACAAGACTAAAACTACGACCAAGATTAAAACTTAGACAAAGTCAAAATCTAAGAGTAAGGGAAAGACTATGACAAAGACTAAACTAAGACAAAAACAATAGTGAAGGTAAGATTAAGACAAAGTCAAGACTAAGACTAAGGGTAAGGGCAGACAAATATTAAGACACGAGAGTGCTCAGGTACAATTAGAGTGCACTGACAGTGCACTTATATCGTTAGATTGCACTGAAGAGTGCACTTGTATTATTAAAGTGCAATCTACTCATAAGACTAAGACAAAGACGAGTTCGAGCCAAGTTCGGAAGCTGGGAATCGGGAATGGAGGAGTTCGAGCCAAGTTCGGACGCTTTGAATCGGGAATGGAGGAGTTCGAGCTAAGATCCGACGCTTGGAATCGGGAATGGAGGAGTTCGGGCCAAGTTCGGACGCTTGGAATCGGGAATAGTGGAGTTCGAGAGAAGTTCCAAAGCTTGGAATTGGAAAATGGAGGAGTTTGAGCCAAGTTCGGACGCTTGGAATTGGAATTGGAGGAGTTCGAGCCAAGTTCTGACACTTGGAATTGGGAATGGAGGAGTTCGAGCCAAGTTCCAACGCTTGGAATCGGGAATGGATGAGTTCGAGCTAAGTTCCGACGCTTGGAATCGGAAATGGAGGAGTTCGAGCCAAGTTCCGACGCCTGGAATCGGGAATGGAGGAGTTCCAAGCCAAGTTCCGACGCTTGGAATCAGGAATGGAGGTGTTCGAGCCAAGTTCCGACGCTTGGAATCGAGAATGGAGGAGTTCGAACCAAGTTCCAACGCTTGGAATCGGGAATGGAGGAGTTCGAGCCAAGTTCCGACACTTGGAATCGGGAATGGAGGAGTTCGAGCCAAGTTCCGATGCTTGGAATCGGGAATGGAGGAGTTCTAAGCCAAGTTCCGATGCTTGGAATCGGGAATGGAGGTGTTCGAGCCAAGTTCGGACGCTTGGAATCGGAAATGGAGGAGTTCTAGCCAAGTTCGGACGCTTGGAATCGGAAATTGAGGAGTTCGAGCCAAGTTCCGACGCTTGGAATCGAGAAGGGAGTAGTTCGAGCCAAGTTCCAACGTTTGGAATCGGGAATGGTGGAGTTCGAGCCAAGTTCCGACGCTTGAAATCGGGAATGGAGGTGTTCGAGCCGGTAACCTCAGCTGTATACTGGAATATTGGAACGAGACTACAAGCCACGTCTAGTGTCGTGACCAGACTTATTATAGGTGACGAGGCGAAGTCTGGTCACAAGATGGTGGAGGCAGACTGGGCTGGCCATGTTTATGCTTACTGAACCACACTCCCAGCGGTAAAGGTAATTGCTGATCCGAAAGTGCACAAAATTCAAATACTGCTATATAGCTACACAGTGCCCATTTGCTTGTGTATGGCCTATGTCCCTGTTGGCCCATCCTCTATGGTCATCTCCTGCAGTAGCTCCTCCAGTCCCACCTTTGGTACATCAGGAGCCACACCTATTTCCTCTGGAGAGACTTCCAGCTCTGCAACAAAGTTTGGGGCTGCAGAGGAACACAGTAGTCACAATCACTGTTGAACCCAATTCAGAGGCAGCTGCCATGGACCAACATGCACAGACTATATAGGCAGGTGCAAAATATCCAGTGACTCAGGTGACAAGATTGAATGGGTAGGACCAACTGGGCAGGCAATAGATTTCATCCATAAGATCACAACTCTTCAGCCATTTATGGTACCTACTTCCACTAGTAACGGCGCCTAGCCCTGGGGGAACTCCCTGCTACTTACTGAAGAACATGTTGACATTGCGCCTGTAGGCTTGGTCTTCTTCCAGGTCTTCCAGAAAGGAGGTAAAGTCCGCCTCAGCGCTACTATCTCCAGTTCCACCCTCCACCTCCCTGTCTAGTTGTTGCAAGTGCCAATTCCGCTGTCGGTGGCGTTTGGGCTGGTTGCCAAAGCTCTTTTTTACCAGTACCTGTAGCATGAAGAGCAGAAGACTGTCTGCAACAGGATACACCAATCATCCTATTTCTACAAGATTAATTTCCATTGCTTAAAGTCCAATGTAGGAGCTTTCCACTACAGTCTCACTGACGTACAACGTCAGGAATATCAGATGGCTTCATCTTCTCCAAGTTAGAGTCATTCAGGTTGGCTTTGGTGAAGTCAAACCTGCAAAACATCATTTTTAAAGGAAACTGCAAAGAGGTCATACAGAATGTTATAGCATACCCCCAGGCAGTATCTCCAGGTTTCAGCAGATGGCCAAGGTGTGTCCGGCAATGAAGATGCCGATCACTGCGGCCCAACTCAGCCAGCGGCACCACCCATGCATCAGCCAAAACACACTAAGCAAAGTAAAGACACACACTGTAATACAACACTCAGAATGGTGAAGTACCATCTTGAAACCGTACTACCACCAAGCAATGCGAGGCAATAATTACAGTGAAACAGTTATTAAAATTTCGGAATAACGACATTATTACTTTCAGGTCCTCCCTCTACCACCGCATGTACAAAAATTACATGTGGCAAGGAGCCTGAGAATTAGCCTCATTCCACAGATGGCCGCTTTATTCGGTTGCGCGAAGGCCACTTTTCCTTCACGTAGCTAAACGGGGCCTACAGACAAAGCTACCTGAGAATGAGGTTACTACAAGAGCAACTGTTTAGATTTCGACACGTCCAAGATTTGAAGCATAAGCAGCAGCTGTGAGCAAAAGCATACATCTTCTGAAGGCTGATCTTCATACTATGTTTCTACATATGTGTCTGGAGCGGAGACCGGATGTCTCAGTCTTTCCAGCCTGGAAATATTTCTTAACACACACTCGTTGCCAGGCTCTCCCCCCTGATGGCCATCACCATGCAGTAGCAAGCACACCTGCAAGACAATTTACCAGCATGGCTTTGAGTTACAGTGGGCACAATAGCATGCATTTGATATGGTCATCCACTGTATGCAGAGGTAGCCTCAGTCACAGGCCACATTTCCAAATTGGTACAGGACTAGAACACAGGCAGCCAACCTTTTCACTGAGGTTGGCAGTACTTCCATGCAGTTTGGGGCTCAGATCTAGTGGGTCAATCTGCAGCACATACAACTCAGTGAGACATCGATAGTCACACAGGCTGTGAAAAGGAGTCCTCCAGAATGCAGCACTGGAGAGGTCAGCCACTGGAAGAGACAACAAAGATGTAGTGGACTGTGCCAAAAAAAAGCAATGGAATACCTTGCAGTGTGCTGGGGTCTGTCAGCTGCAGGGTTGTGGTGACACGAGTGCAAATGGCCACTTGGTGTAAATTACCAAGTGAGTGAGCGAGCTTCAGTGGCAGACACACAATGTCATTCTGAGTTGGAGATACATGGACTGAGTCAGAGTAAGGGCAGTTCCCACTGGGTAACACTAACCTTGCACACAGGAGTAATCTCAACACTAAAGGTGTGCTTGTACTGGTACGTGTTGCTGTGCACATCATGAGAGACCAGCTCCTGGGAAACTTTGGATCTGCAACAGAAGATACCGTATAGGCGATTAGCAGGGTTCTAATATTTGCTATATTCATGGGGCTATCATGAACCGTGAAAATTTCTTCCCACATAATGTTTTGGGCTTTAATTGAAATCTCCAAAGTGCAACAGATCAGTGAACAGCCAGAGAAAAGAGCGGCCGCAGTCTTGTTCAAGCTCCTCTAAGAGTGGAAGGATTGTTCTGGCTAAAGGCAGACTACAAAATGTAGCTAACAGAAAAAAAATAGCAGGTGAAATTCAACGGCGGCCTAACAAAGGTTTAGTAGCGATTGGGAAAGAAGCAGATGCTAGCCTTTAGCACAGCTAGCTAGCAGTACCAGCATGCTTTGTAGGGGGCTATGAAACCTGAAACAAAGTGTGTTGTCACTCACCTGCTTTCTTTTACCCACAATGGTCTTTACTCGAGCAAGTTAGTGTGCGATCGTGGTGCGATAAAATCAATAAGTGAAGTATTAGCGGATATTTCTGCTGATGGTCAGTGAGAAAATTGTGAATAATTGCACCCGCGGAGAAAACCTACTATATTTAGGAGCCTAAAGAGAGCACAATAGCATACCTGCATGGCACCACTGTGCCCAGAAAGTTAACCAGTTTACGTGCATCCTGCTTCTGGCTGTAATAGAAGTCCATGCCATCGCGGGTCTCACGGATGCGAAGTGCACTGGTGTGGGCACGGTGCTTCAGCAGAAGCTGCTCCAGGTAGAGGAACGTCTTCTTGTGACTAACCTAGAGAAGGCAACAGTCCATGTAACCACCAGTACAGCTACACCAGAAGGATGCAGCTATACTGCTATTCCCATGACCCGGAATTCGCCCTATGAACAGGGGTTTATGCCATCCCCAATGATGACGTTTACTGCACTGTCATGAATACTACTGAGGTACTAGCCGGGGCTCACCTTCTGTCGCACCTGCACCACAGCCCTCCAGAAGTCCTGAGCATTCCTCCTCTGGCACTCCTCACACATCTGGGGCTGAACCACATACTCCACCACAAATACCTGCTGCAGAATTGCTGAACTCATCACCTACAGTGATACAAGCACAGAACTCTGTTACCTCAGCCCATCAACCAAACTACAGTTCAACTAATCCATCAGTCCTGAGCTGAATCCCTCCCATCAAACTGCTCCATGCGCAACCAAGTATCAATACCCTCATGGACTCTGCACCTCAGTCATATCATAGGGTGGAAGATTTTGGACAAAATCTCATAGGGTGGAGATTTTGCACAAAATCTTAGGCTTTACCCTACAGACAGGTCCAGTGTAATGAACACCCAGCTTCCAGGTACCAGTCCAACTTAACCCTCCTCTTTAAGTGGAACCTGCACTCATTCCTCTCCACCACCCAGCCATTAACCAAGCCTACACTCTGGAACCACGTACCCCAGCAAAACCTGCTCTTACCTCCTTCTGTACAGTGAGCTTGACCTTGATCCTGCGAGAATGGGGTTCTGTCCACACAAACCCTGCATCCACCATGTGGACACGACTTAGTCCTTTCAGCCGCCGCAAGCACAGGGCCAGCAGCTCTCGTGATTCAAGGCTACATGCCACCCAGTTGGCCGGAGGCTGCAAATACCTATAAGACATGGACAGTCACTGTCAACCCAATCTGTACCACTCACATCTGGTCCCATCCAGGTCACCACTCTTGTAAGCCAGACAACCTTTCACAGACCCCTCTAGGAAAACTGGCATTAGCCTCCTCTCTAACTCCACCTATTATACCCAAGCCACACCTCTCACACAAGCCCCAACTCTTGCTACTCACATACAACCCTGACCTCTCACCCTATACACCTCACATAAGCCACACCTCTCACAACTCTTGCAAAAGTAGAGATTGGCCTGCTTCGGAATCCCCTCTGTGATGTCCACCTGTGTCCGCAGGCAAGCCACGCAAGTGTTGGCTGCATTTGGTTCTATAGCAGTACCACATTGACAGCACAGGCTGGGGAGAAGAAATGTTATTGACTCACTAGTCCAGTCTTCAGATTCCCTCGTTGGATCTGGGGGATAACATACAATCATGCTCTAGGGAACAACTTACATCATTTGAGGTTCAGAGGGCTGCCCCACAGCCTCTGTAAGGTCCACGTACTCCATGCCTCTATTGACTGGGCACGTGTTGTGCAATGCGTAATGTCATGGCATGGGCGGGGCTTAGTGCCAGAGGCACTCGTACGGAACAGGCAGAGTCTAGATGTGACTGTCAGACTGAGTGAAGAATTTGTACTAAAGGTAATGATCAGATTATTTGTACATAATGTTCTATGTATTTAATTTAATAAAGTATGTACTTCTGAATAAACTCGGAAACTCGTGTCAGCCATGCCTGTCCCGGAAACAGAAATCTGAGACTATAATAGCTCTCTAACCTTTGACTTTTGTGCTCTAGCTCTACCAGTGCACAGAGTGAAATAAACAACTGATGGCCATCGTTGGGTAGACAAGGTACACCCCATGGTATAGGTTAATTTTAGTCTTGCATAGCCAGACTCTCGACGTCGAGAGTCCAGTTACGCAAGACTAGGTTACTTTAGCGTAAACCATGGGGTGTACCATAGTCTCTCTGCTACCCAATGATGGCCATTAATTGTTCATTTCACTCTATCTTGCGCTAGTAGAGCAATTGCAACAGGTAGAATTACAGCTGTTGTCACTATCAGAGCTGTAGTGTGAACAGATGCTGGCCCTGATTTGGAAGCGTACTACTATAGACCTACCCCACACCTCTTGAGTTGTTAGTATTTAGTCCTTTGGCAATGGGTATTCAGAATTACCTTATAAATCAAAGGCACCTGCATGAGTCTCTGGTACCCAGACCCTCGGAAAATTACGACTTCACTGCAAATTATTTGGGTTGTACAGTAATCATAGCTGCTTGGAACATATCAACTGTCACTGTGAAGTAGTTATCAGGCAGCATAGATTCAGTGAATCTGCCACGTATGATGTGAGAGCCCAAGCCTTGAGCACACGCCTAGGATTTTTTCCTCAAAATGGACTAGTACTAGAAATGCTACCAGTCATTCACAGCAGTGTCTTCCCTCCCTACTAGATGCTGCCCCAGATTGGTGTGGTGGCTACTCCAGCTCAGGCAGAGCTCCTAGTGCCCATCATGCAAGCACTGCAGTTTCCCGTGACGGCCCTGTGGTGCAAGAGTAGGGAGGCGTGTCAGGCGCTGGCTGTGAGGCTAGGGGTCCCACACCAGCCTCAGTCCTTTCAAGACCTCCTCATGCACCCAGACGTGGACCTGGTATATGTGGCCACAGAGCCGGGCATGCACGCTGAGGTAGCGGTCAAGGCCCTCACCTCAGGAAAACACTGTATTTGTCAGAAGCCACCCTCCATCTGCCAGGCTGAGGCAGAAAAGATGGTCAGCCTGTCACGTTACTACTCACAGCTGATGACCCTTCTGGAGAGCCACCTTCGTTTCCTACCTGCTGTGCAGCAGATGAAGGAGCTGGTTGGCTCAGGATTCTGTGGGCGGCTCCTGGCTGTGGAGGCCCAGGTGTTGATGGGTTCCCTGCTGGAGGGAGAGGCTTACAGCTGGAAGTGTGAGTCCAGTGTTGGAGGGGGTGTACTCAACAACATGGGGTCACACATCATTGACCTGGTGTCATTTGTGAGCGGACAGCAAGCTGAGAAGGTTCATGGCTGTTTGAAAACCTTTAAACCCCACACAGAAAAGATACATGGTTATCGTTCCATCACCAGTGATGACTTCTGTTCATTCCAAATGCAGTGTACAGACGACCTTGTTGCCACGGTGACCTTGAACACACATGCACCAGGCAAGTTCTGCTTTGACTTTGCAGTAACTGGATCGGAAGGACGACTGGTGCTTAGGGGAATGGATCTCTTCGGCTGCCAGAACTGCGAGCCAGAAAGGCTCCTTCACCACCAAGACCTGGCCAACACACAGCAGCTGCCGCAAGTCCCCACAGAGTTCCCACCAGAATTCTACCAGCCCTTCTTGGTAGGCCTCAAGGAGATGTTGCAGGCTCTCAGGCATACCTTTGAGAGTTCAGCGTTTCCCAACCCTCGTCAACATGCCAGATTGCCCCCTGCTGCCACCTTTGAAGACGGAATCTACATCAGGACAGTGTTGGATGCGCTGTTTGAGTCTCATGCCACTGGCAAGTGGGTGACCATTCCCAAGACCAACCTGGTGGAGAGTGCTAACCCATTCTGGACCAGCTCAGCCGCACGGATGGATGGGGACAAACCTTCACCTAAAGCTCACCGTCCTGTGTTTGTATAAAACCCATTCATCTCCACTAGTACTATCTCCATTATGATTCAGCTACTTCAAAAGTCATCATTGCATGTACTCTGGCCTGTGCATGAAGCGATGGGGGAAGACTAGGGGAAGTACATCCCATGCTAAGCACGTGCTCTTGAGGGGGGGGCTGGGTTGGCCTAAAAAGGTCGCGTGTTCGAGGCACACGCGTGCAATCTGATTCTTGACTTTCTAAGCCTATAGCCAATATGTCGGTAACTTTCCTTCAGGAACTCCGAAACTAAAAGGATGACTGGGTACGTTACAAGGCCTCCTGTGATTCCCAGCCATCGCCTATCCAGTGCTCAGGGTGTCTGACACTCCAGGAGGGATGGGAGGCTCCCTAGGCTTTTTTTTCTCTTTTGTTCCTCCCTTTTTCTCTCTCAGTTTCCCCCTCCAAGCTTCTCTTTTATACAGAAATGCCACAAAATTAATTTTAATTATAACATTATGTGTTAACGGCTAGTGCTGTTGTTTGTATGTATTTGCTATGTGTTCTTGTTTGTGTTGTGTATGCTTGTACAGGACTCCCTGGTGGACCAGCTTTTTCTCCTCACAAATACTATCAGTGCTAAGCCTGGGAAGAATTGTTTGACCGTCCAGGGTCCAGGAGCTATAGGACTAGCATGCCAAAGTACATTTCTCATATCCTATTTCTCCATTTCCCGTTCCTCCCACCCGCTCGTGCTGTACTCTGAACTCAGCGAAATGTCGGAAAACACACAAGAAAAGTGCATGGAATGGGGAGACGGTCGGTGTGAGTTCTGCCGGCAAAAGGAAGTCGACCCGGCGATAGTGGGCGAGACATACAGCAGGGGTGGGCTCACAGTGCACCAGTTCTGCCTGGTTAGTTCGGCACAGTTTTATATGTTAGTGTGTTCCCCCAGCCACTTTACGGTCACAGAGTCTGACCCATACGGGGCCATAGGTAGGCGTGCTGTCTCACAGCTGATTGACTTTGAGCATGCTCATCCCCAGGCTCAGTCTGAGGCTCTCACTAAGACGGGGGTGTCTTTGGTGACATTTAGAGGACTTAATTGTGTGTAGGCGAACACCGTATAGTTCCCAGACATCGAGGAAAGGTAGTGAATCCACGCTTATTGCAGCTAAATCACTTAGGGCCCATTGCTTTCACAGACCGAGCGTTGTAGCAATGTCTCTAGTAAAGATAGCCAGCCCACACATAATTAGGTAAGTTAAATTGAGAAAAGATACCAGGCCCTCCCCCATTTGCAAGTAGGGGAATGCCTGGCTACTTCAAGTACACTAGCTGTCAACCTTGTAATGACATTTGACTTTCTTAATTGGTACAGCTAGCATATGGCCTGAATGGCATCATTAACAGGTGGTCTCTGCTATAGTATTTCTCCTCAGGGCTTGCCCAGGCTGGGGGAGAGGACGAGGGTATTAATGGGTTCCTGCTGCCAGATATTTGGACAGAGCTAAGGCGAGGTGGCAAATTCAACATGGTGAGGGTACCCCAGTACCCGTGGCACCTCCTAATGTAACTACAGAACCATTTCTCCTCCCAGCGATGCGTGGAGTGCAAGGCCATTGGTGCATATGTTGGCTGCTCAGTGACTCGGTGTCGGAGGGTGGGACATTTCCCCTGTATGCACAAATCTGGCTTCCTCTTCCAGTATTTTGGATGCTTTAAGGCCTTTTGCCACAAACACCGACCCACGCAGCCATTTCCTGGCCCCACCCCAAGCCCCACCTCTCAGCAGACCAGCTGCTGTGTTTGTCTAAGTCCAGTGGAGTGCTATCCCTGTACTCAGACACTCTACTGTCCAGCCTGCTTCACCTTCTTCCATCCCACCTGTCTTCAGGTAATGCATAGTCGCAGGGTATGAGAAATATTGTGTACAAACACATACACACACATTTTAAGCACTTATTGTTATTTCTAGACCCAGGCTAGGACCACAGGACGCCACCACTTCCGGTGTGCTGTCTGTGGCAACAGGAACAAGTTTGTGGCGGAAATGTTAAGGATGGGCATTGACATTCCTGAAAGGTGAGGTGGCTGTGTGCCAGGTTGTCAGCCTCATTCTAAATCTGAACTTTTATTCATCCTAGTAAGGTGTGGTTCTGCATGCCACTCCCCCTTCTCCCTTCAGGGATGCAGAGTGGGAGTCGATGGGACACTTCTCTGGGGCCTATTCAGTAACTGCCTCCTGCCATGCTACACTGTGTTTATGCTCTGAGGGAAGAAACCATGCCACTGGACTTGGGTAAGCATCCCCTTGTGCTGATAGCCTGAAAAGAGGGTAGCTGACTTTGACTGTTCTGAATAAGATCCTAGCATTTAATAGACAATCAATAACCAAGGCCATCTTCTGTGATGTCTATCAAAAAGAGGTCCCACTGAAATGGTATGACAACAACATTGATGCATATGCAGTGATGCCACTCAAAGTCTGACCTGTGGGCTCAGCCTAAGTCCTGCAGCCGTGTACACATTGCATACCTGCTTGTCTCCACCTGCAGCAAGTTCCGAATGAGGAAGTGTGTGTCGTGTGGACAGTGCCTGGGGCATGTGGAGTGCACACGGGACCAGGGCAGTCATTGCGTGGACTGCTCCATTCTACAGGCAGGGGGGGTGGGGCCAAGCCAGGAAATGAAAGTTGTTTCCAGAAAGAGAGTTGCGGAGTCACATGGAAAGTTGCCTCCCAAAAAGAAGAGCCGTCTTTCCATAAGTTCCAAGAGATCAGTGGTTGGCCCACAGGTAACTAAACAATGCACTTGTGGCATATGTATTGCCAAAAGAACAAGCAACTGGGAGTCGAACTCATCACTCTCCAGTGAAGATGAGTCCAGTACACACTGTACCTCTGTAGTAGAGAAGAGACCCACTCAGTCCTGCCCACACCTGCTTAACCCAAGAGTAGTACTGACAAGAATCCCCCTGTCTACGCTGACAAAGCTGAAGCGTGGGATTACAACCAAATCACTCTGTTCTCCAGCAAGGAACTTCCAGACCATTTCCCTCACTGACAGTTTAACAAGCAAGCAGGAACTGCCGAGTTCCATAGCCCCAGCAGATGTCTCCATGACAACAGAGATTGCCACACCAGCAGAGGTTTCCATAGCAATAGAGGTCTCAATACCAGCAGAGGACTCCACAGCAACAGAGATCTCCAAACCAGCAGAGGACTCCATAGCGACAGAGATCTCCACACCAGCAGAGGACTCCATAGCGACAGAGATCTCCACACAAGCAGAGGACTCCATAGCAACAGCAGTGACCACACTTATGGAAGCAGCTAATGGCAGTGCAAACACACCAGAGACAGAATGTTATGCTAGTGAACCAACTGGCATGTCCCACTCCACAGCTGATAAGAATGCAATATGTCTCTCTGAAAATGGATGCAGTACACAATGTCAGCAAGCAGCTGGGAGCCCAGTGAGGCTACAGAATGATGCACTGCCCAACCACATTTCACTACACTGCTCTAGAACTATCCCCTGTCCCAACACCATGAATATCAACCCCCAGCAAGTGAGCCTCCATGGCTCCTCCCAAACTGGCTGTGACCTAACTGAGATACCAAGCTCAGTAACCCCCCAGGTCTTCCCTCCAGAGACAGCAGTGACAGATCGAGGCCTGTAGTACTTTCTTTCACCTGTTGTGTATATTGTAGCATTGCTACATGACTAGTCTAATGTGCTTCAATGTCATTATTTGTGAGTTTTAGAAATCACACACACAATAGTTACTCATGAACAGTTCAGTTCAACACAGCCGACGTCACTTGCTGAGCAATTCCACACTTATCCTCTCCCCTGAGCATCATGAAGTAGCCACCGTCATCAGCCCATTTTGGGCCCCAACTAAGTGTTAGCAAGAGTTCATGACCTTGGGTTAGTAATACATGCTGGGTACATAGACACATCAAGTATACGCATGTATATACCTGTTTTTGATCAGCCAGTAGGGCTTGGATGAAAATAGCCCCTTGTGCACCCCATAGCCCACTAGAAGCACAGCTGGAAAGGACCGAGTCAAGTGAGTGTTCTGCTACTGACTGACAACATCAGGTAGCTAACGCTTACCATGGTCCAGCTCTGTGGGGTCACAGCCAGGAGGGTCCCACACTCCAGAGTGGTGAAACTGCAGCAGCTCAGCATTTATGAGGACAGAGAGTGGGCCACGGGTCACTAGTTCAGCCTGCATCACTGACTCATTCTGTGGGGCGAGGGAAAGGAGTCGACATTCCTAGTACTGGCTAGCTATGACACTGGCTTGTACCTTTGCTATAGCCACCCAAGACCTCACTTTCAGGCCCTGTACAAATTTACTGGTGGACATCTTGGCCGTACAGCTTTGTGTCTTTTTACAATAGGAGGGGGCTGGGCCACAACGTGTTGCATTGTAGCCCTGAGGTACACATGGAAAGCAGTTCCCAAAGCCACTGCAATAAGGGTAGTTTGCTTCACTCTCAATTCCTCCCTGTCCGACAAAGACAGCCAGTGGTTAATGACTCTATTTAGCTACTTAAAGTAGTCCACTTACAACTTTCTCAATGTACTGGTAGGCCAGGTAAGGCCATCCTCCAAACACTCCACAGTCCTGGTGTAAGCTGCAGGGAGGCCAGTGAAGCATACAACACCAGAACAGGGTAGCAGGTACTTACTTGTTGGGGTCAAAGGTGGCGTCACAATCCACCAGTTGCTCAGCAGAGAGGGAGATGATGTCATTCCCAGTTAGTGCCCACTGGCCTTCCACATTACCCACTGTGCTGAAGGCCCAGCAGGACCCCACAGAGCCCTGGTCCTTCACTGAAGTGACCACACCTTTCTCACGCCAGTCAAATGAGTCTGGAAGGTCCCGCATAGTGGGGGTGGTAGCATATCTCACGGGAGGCAGGCTGGGACTGGGGTGAGGAGACATGAGCACAGCGTGCCGAAACTCAGCCAGACTCAGGTCAGCAAACTGGTTGAGGGCAAAGCTCATTTCCCTGGAGGAATGGGAATGAGACTAGCTGCAGTTTACGTCACGCATGCACACCTCAAGAACTCACTGCTCCCTGAACTGGTGGTTCAGCATATCCACCCAAGCTATATTCTCATTGAACACTCTCTCCCTCTCTTGGTACTTTTCGGAACTGCTATAGCTCCTGCCATGCTGCAAGCACCATGCCTCAAACGTTGGCACACCACTGCAGCCATGCAACCTGCAGGCAGGAGTTTGAGTTTATTGCATTCACACAGTGAGACTACCAATACGACTACCTTATCCCATAGAGCCAATGACCTGCACTTACAGTTGTGAAATAGCCAACAAGATTGGAACTAGAAGATGAGCCATTGCTGACCGGTACTGGTAATGTGAGACTGTGAGTGGGTGGGGCTAGCGCTGGACCGGCAATCACGTGAGCGAAACTGTTACAGTTTCCACGGCAACGAAACAACGTGTCCACGTGGAAACGGCAAACACAAAGTGCAGCTCTAAAGCTCTTATAGAGATGGCGGCCGTATCTGCCTCAACATCCGGTGTGCCAAAAAGTCAAT
Organism: Phakellia ventilabrum; assembly: GCA_963921505.1. Lineage (NCBI taxonomy): Eukaryota > Metazoa > Porifera > Demospongiae > Axinellida > Axinellidae > Phakellia > Phakellia ventilabrum. The sequence continues at coordinate 44,525 of OY997381.1, forward strand.
CTCCAGATGAGGAGGACGACCAAACTATTCTCAGAGAGCTGGTGAGTGCTGGCTATTCTATTTAATGCACATCTAGCTCTTCAACGCCATACATACATGTATGTACTATATACATACATACAACGCCGTACATATATACAGTGCACAGTCAATGGAATAAATTATGAAAAGCTACAGATGGGAGGAGGATCAAAAGTAAACAAACTGGAAATATTCTTCTTTGGCTTCCCCCGAGTGGTGGGTCTGCAGCACTTTCCCAACCTGACTTCGCTGTGTGTGATAAACCAGAAGATCTCACGACTGTCCGGCCTGGAGTCCTGCACAGCTCTGCAAGAGCTGTGGGTGTGTGAGGGACAGATTGAGGTTGGCCCATCTATTTCAGTTCGCTGGCTGTTGCTGTCATCCCTTCCTTCCCTGCCACCCTACAGCACCTCGAGGGGCTGGAGTACTGCTCCTCATTGGTGCAGCTACATCTCTATAGCAACTGCATCTCACGCATCCAGGGTCTGACTTCCCTCACTCGCTTGGAGAAGCTCTGGCTCAATGGTAACAGGATCAGCACCATTGAGGTGGGATGTGCATGACATTATGTGTGTACGATTGTAAAGCTGGACAGATGGTCACAATTGCCCTCTCCCACTGCCCCTCCCCCTTCCCCCAACACACACACACATCCCCTCAGGGCCTGGAAACTCTGTGTAGGCTAAGGAACCTCAACCTCGCAGGAAACCAGATTACCACTGTGGGCCAGGCACTGGAAGGCTTCTCTGAGCTAGAGGTTTTGGACCTCTCTGGCAACAAGCTTTCTTCACTGCAGGTGAGCCTACTTTCTGTCTTACACTAGCTATTGCATTATTGATTCCCCTACCAACTACCCCTGTCCCACTTCCTGGCCTTTCCCTCTGCTTCTTAGGAGCTAGTCAACCTGGGCACTCTTTCCAAGCTACACACATTGTCTCTGTGCCAGCCGCTCTATCCCCCCAACCCTGTCTGCCAGTTGTGCAACTACTCCACTCATGCCCTCTTCCACCTCCCATCTCTTCACTGGCTGGATGGCCGGGACGTGAGTGTTCCAGAGCTGCACAAGCTAGTCCAGGTAAAGATGTCCTTGCCTACATCAGTTTAAAGGCAAATTTCAACCATGACAGGGGTTGTGTGTACCTCCCCAGGGCTTGGTCACTAAGAAGAAGCAGTTCTACCGTATGAAGGTGCACCATGCCCGCCAGGTTGCCAGGCAGCAGTGCCAGGCTCTCAGGCAACAGCTGAGCTTTTCCCAGCAACCAGTCCTCCGCAGGATTAGGACACTCAGCCAGCGACTAAAGACGGTGAATGGCAGGGACCTGACTAGCTGGCTGTGGTAGTCACCCTCCCCCTCTAAGAGAATATGTCAATTCTGTTTAGTAGCGCTTTCCAAAATGAAAAATGACCTTACAGTTTGTAACGACCCTCTCTTCTCTTTGCTCTGTAGCTGCACTATGACCCGGAGCTCTTGGGAAAGGCTGGCAGTACGTCTGAAACACTCAACCAAAGAGTAGCAGTACTTACCAGGCACACCGAACAGTGAGTGTCTTAGTACTGTGGCCCTTGCTGCCGTCCTGTAACTCTCAGTGCCCCTGTTCTCCAAGGCTGGTTGAGTGCTGCCAGCAACTGTGCAATGCTAGGAAGGCCAGTGCTGAGCAAGTGTGCCAGCAATGGCTGGCTGAGCTGGAGTCTGGAGGGAATATAAAGTTCACCCGCGGGGACCCTTCCCAGCCGTGGTACAAATCCTGCCAGGAACTGGTCAGCTCACGGTTCTCAGTAGCAGATGTACAGGTTTGTATGAGTGTGTGTGTGTGTTTGTGTGTGTGTACGTGTGTGTGTGTGTGTGTGTGTGTGATGGGTGTACCTCTTGTTACAGGCCCTTGGGATCACTGGGATCACAGTGGAAGGTGTTGTGAGGGTGGAGAATCGGGCACTCTACCAGCGTTTTAGCTCACGTCTGTCACTCCTACTGGGCGAGGAACCCTATTCCACCCACAGCCACACCTACCAGCAGCTGCTGGACTATCTATTCCTCACTTGGCATCCTGGTAGGTAGCGGAAACATGGGGTGATGTACTCTAATGGTAGCCTCATAGCCAGGCCTCCCCTCACAGCTTTTTTCGGAGCCGTGGAAAAACGCACATTTTTCCACGGCTGCGAAAAAAGCTGCGAGGGGAGGCCTGGGTACGAGGTTACTCTAATGGTGATCCTGCATTAGTGACACTCACTGACTATGCTGTCTGTAAGCTACCCTCTACCTCTGTCTCCACCCTCAGAACTGGATGTGAACCGTGTGTGTCAGAGGGGCTGTGAGCCTGGGGAGGGTGGGAGTGTGCTCATGGCCAACTCTGTGACCCTGGCAGATGCCTGCAGGCTGCAGGGGAGTGAGAAGAGAAGGAGAGAGGGGCTACATGGGCTGGAGAGGGGACAGCTTGTGTTGTGCAAAGTGTTTATTGGACAAATGGCAGAAGCGAAAAGCTGTGGACAGTATGTGATAATTCAGCAAGATCCATGTCTAGATGTTACACTCCACTCCTCCTCCCTCAGCCCTGTACAGTCAGCCTTCCCCTCTGTTGACTGTGTGTTTCAGCAGCGTGGCCACACCCACATTCCCTCCTCCCACCAGAGGGAGTGGTTTATTTTTCACCCAGAGATGGTGCTACCAGAGTACATAATTGAATTCTGCTACTCTTCTCAGGTGAGTGAGGTTGACCGACTCCTGGGTGAGTGAACTAGGGTCTGCACATGGTGAGTACTACATGAAATAAACTGTGCATGAACTATTTTTTCTCCAGTCATTTGTGCCTAACCCCCTGGATCACATGATGTCACATGATCCAGTTGGGCAAGACCAGCCTAGTGATGACCAGCTGTTAGCACTAGAGCCCTCCATCCAAGCCAGACCATGGTAGAAACCACTATTTGTGTGCCACTTGACCTCCATCAGCCAGCTAGCCCTGCCCCACACCACATCACACTCCCTTAGCTTGGCCATGCTGGATGAGCCAACACTGCTGAAGCTAACAGGAGAGGACAGTCTCTCCAAAGTGAAGGTCAGCTTTCTCCTCTCTCTCTCTAATTCCTTGCCACCTCTCATCTTCCGTCCTTCCCTGATAGGTTCTCAATCTCCACGATAACCATCTCTCCCGATTCCGACTTGCTGGCTCCCTTCCACAACTGACTCAGCTCATCCTCAGTTTCAACAGCCTCACTAGCACAGTGGACCTACAGCACATGGTGGGTGGCTTTAGTCACATGACCTCCCAATGGATATCCCATCATTTCCCTCCTCCCAGCCATGCCTGGAGTTGCTTGACCTCAGCTTCAACAAGTTGTCTTCTCTGGAAGGCATAAAGGTGGGTTGCTGCTTCAGTTGCGTGTGGTGGGTCACTGCTTTAGTTATGTCCTGCTTTTATTGAGAGTGCTCCACTTGCATGTGCATTGCACAGTATTACGATCTGACTTGCCTTCAGCTTGCTTTGCTCCTATCCTTACCTCTGCATGGCCTAGTTGCCTTAGTCAGGTACCACTGAATTAAGCTAGTGAGCCATGTAGAGATCCCAGGGTGAGCTGTGCACAGATTCACCCTTTGCCGGAAGTCATTTGCTAATAACAGTCGCGACTAACCTGTGAATGGGATTGCCTGGCAGATGCTAAGAATGTGATTGTACTTTTGTTACTTATGGCAGTCTCTACCCAAGCTGCGGCATCTGGACATCAGCTGGAATGAGCTCACCAACTGGTATGAAGACACGGCCGTCCTACGCAAACACACACCAACCCTGCAGACCCTGGACACGAGATACAATCCTTGGACCACGGTAGTGTGCACATGTACTTGTGTTACTAGGAGGAAACTCACCTGGGGTCCACTCCCTGTTTCCAGCTGGAGCTGTTCCGCAGCCACACGCTGGGTTGGCTGAAATGTCTCAAACAACTGAATGGCACTGCAGTGTCGCAGGAGGAATCTGACCGTGCCCTTCGACGGGTTGTGACCTCCCACCTCTCCCTCAGCACACTCCTCAGCCATGCCCACACATACCCTCACCTTCCTCCCTCCCTCACCCTCACCCCTACTCCTGAAGCCCTACACAAAGGAAGCAGGTGTGTGTACGTGTGTGTGTCTATTGCTTTGAGTCAATCAAGCCCCTCGCCCTTGCAGGTACCGTCCTACCCAGCTCACCAGCTGTGGTACCAACTGGACCTCCAAGGTCAGACCCCCTTTCCTGCTTCCATGTACTCCACCCCACCATTCTCGACCTTCATACAGGTGACGTGTGTTAGTGTGAGGGGCCTAGGTCTCCACCATCTGGCATGCCTGGAGCAGCTACCCAACCTACGCTGGCTCTCCCTGGCCAGCAACAACCTTACCAGTATTGAGGTGGGTGGAGCCCTAGGCTAAAATGCTGTACGTGTGTCTGAAGCACTGATTCAGTCCATTGCCTCTCCCTCAGTCACTTGCCCTCTGTCCTCGGCTGGAGGAGCTGGTATTAGATGACAACCACTTAGTATCCCTAGAGCCACTGAAACAATTACACCAACTCCGGTGGGTCTCCGCCCAAGGTAACCTCCTGGGACGCCTGTCCAAGGAAGTAACTGAGGTGCTGAAGTCACTAGAGTACCTTAACGTCAGCAACAATGATCTCTCTACCCTGCACGGCATTCAGGTAGGCTCTGCTCTGCTTGTCCCCAGCATCCAGGGGAATGGTCAAGTTCTTTAGCAAGGACAACCCATCAATGGGCTGTCTTCTGGCTGGACTGCACCTAGCCCATGTGCTGACTGTCTCACCTCTGTAGTACCTCCCAGCCCTAGCTGAGCTCTATGCTAGTGGCAACCAGCTGCCCAACCTCAGGGAGCTATTCCATTTGAAGCCCCTCTCTCAGCTGGTGGTGTTGGATCTCTCCTATAACCCACTAACAACTGGCAACGGCTATCGCCACTTTGCCATTTATCACCTCCCTCCCCTGAAGGCCCTGGACGGACAGCCAGTGGTGAGTCTCACCCTCTTTTGCTCTAGTGGCTTGTCACAACCTGTCCTGTATTGTGCCGCTGTAGGATAAATCTGAGCAGGCAATGGCCAGAGAAAAGCTGGGAGGACGGTGAGCTCGAGTTACATGTATACAGCCTCTCTTTGTTGCCTCACTCTCGATCCCCTCCCTTCACTTCCCAGCCTGACCCAAGACTTGATTTTTGAGCGGCTGCCGGGTGTAGAGCTGTCCTCACTGCGGCAGCTGGACCTACCCCACTGTGGGTTGCGGCATGTGGAACTCAGCCCAGTAGAGAATTTCCACCACCTGGCTAGCCTGAACCTTCAACACAACAACCTATTCTCCCTCGCAGGACTGGCCCGGCTTCGCAGCCTTAAGGTATGAGTGTATGTCCTTATTATTCAAGGTATTATGTTAGCAAAGGTTTGCAACCTATATACATGTAGTGTTCCCTGACCTCTGTTTGGCCCCATCTCGCAACAATAATACATGGTTCTCAGCTCTAGTGGTTTATTCCATGCTATAGGTGTTGTGTCTAAACTACAACCATGTGGAGTGTATGACCTCAAGCCAGGACCCCCTGCCAGCCCCAGCCATTCTCTTCCCCAGTCTGCAGGTCCTACACCTGGCGTAAGTGCCTGGGTTCTCCATGGCTACCTACAGGCCTAGGCAAAGGCTAATGTCACCTGCTGCCTCCGTGCAGGTACAATGACATCAGCAACCTAGTGCCCCTGCAGCTGGGAAGAATACCCTCACTCAAAGCCCTCTTTCTACAAGGTGGTTTCTGATCAGTAGGTCATGTGACTGCAGGTGATGTTATCCAGTTTATCACTGTACAGGAAATGAGATCAGTCGAGTGGAGGGACTGCAAGGTCTGGAGTGTCTCACAGAGCTGGTGCTGGATAGAAACAAAATCAAGGTAGAATGGGTGTGTCTCACAAGCCCTGCCCACCTGACCCCTCCCTCTTTGTTCCAGGCCTTGCAAGAGAGCTCTCTTGCCTCATTGCACTCCCTCAGAGAGCTACACATGGAAGAAAATAGGTGTGGTCTGCCCTGCTGCGTCCCACAAATGACAGCCCTCCCATTCTTCCTTCCCCCTCCCTCCTAGGCTGCGGGACCTCTCGCACTTCTCTTCTCTACTGGCTCTTGAGAGACTGTATCTCGGAATGAACAGGGTTCAGGTGGGTGGAGGTGGTGGGTGGGGCTGCAGGTAGTGTATCAGTGGCTGTGCCTCTATGTAGGAGTATGGTGAGCTTGAGAAGCTTGTGTGTCTGCCTCAGCTGCTGGAGCTCTCAGTGATGAGTAACCCAGTGAGTCAGCCACAGTTCCTGCTCTCCTGTGCTGCTGTGATCCAGCACCCGGTCTGCAGGTGTCTCGCCGTGGGCAACATCGCTCACTCTGTGTGTACCACCTACCCTCCCTGCTGGTCCTCGATGGAGTGCCCGTCTCACCGGAAGAGAGGCAGGCTGCTCACCTCAGCTTCTCAGAGGAGCAGGTCAGCAGTGGAAGCTCATGTGTGAAGTAGTGTCACTTGCTCTTCACTGGATCCCTATCCACACCTGCAGGAGCCGGAGGGTGCCCCGGAGACAGCTCTCCCAGGCCTGGCCAGCTCTGCCCCCCTCAAAGTCATGAATGTACCGTTTGGTCCCACCCCTTCTTCACACATGGCTCCACCCCCAGCTCAGCGCAGGCGGCAACTTGAGGCAAGGACTGTTCATTTACAGCAGCTACAAGCCCTACACGAGCGAAGGTGGGCCAGCTAATTCGTTCCTGGTCTCCCCTCCCAGCTTTTCATCATTTACCATACTAGAAGTGATGAAAAGCTGGGAGGGGAGCTAGGCTAGTACTCCGGAACATGTTATTAATTCTACTTTCATAGTTTACGTATCCTGAATTAAGGAGACTACAACTTTGGCCACAACTTCAGTCAAACTGCTGTAAGATAGATGTGCCAGCTCTCTCCTTCCACTATTTTGAAGTATCTTCCCAGCATTCCTTCTATGGTAGTATGGTAGAAGTCTACGAAGGATATCAAAGCGAGAGCCTGGCTAGTGATCAGTGTTAGGTTACCCTACGTACCAAACTTCAGACCCTGCTCTGTATTCACCTAGTTGTATAGTATGTGGAAATTTTCAGGTTGATTAAGATACCTTTTAGTTAACGTACTGTCTCTATCTACACATGCAGGAGAGGAAGAAGGTGACAACTCAACAAATTCAATATTATACCTAATTGTTACATAACGAATTGGAAAGGTCATGTAGATGTACAACAAAAAGTGAATGAAAAGAATGGAAATGTGTAGGAAACGTGAACTGTGGGTCAGTGTAGTGTGTGTGTCTTGTTCTGTACTTGTGGTGTGTGGTCAATGTCGGCATACACGAGCTTGGGCCTGATCTCCTCATACTGGTGGACCCTAGGTGGTCGCTGGTAGCTCCCACTCCTGCCCCCTAGGACCAGGTCTATGCTATCTCCTTGGGAGTGAGACTTCTGCATCATCACTTTGGCCCGGGTCTGTCGAGTCAACAGCTGGCTTGATGAGTACTGGTGCTGCTGAGTCAGCACCAGAAGATGCTCAGGGCTGCAGGGGGGGAGGTCATGATTAATGTCCAGAGCTGACCAGGCTCTCCCAGTGAGGAACACAGCTACAGTCTCATTCCAAAGTTCTTGTAATCCTGGAATAAGGTTGCAGTTTACCACATAGATAGGGCATAGCCTTGTACCTAACAAGCACCTTACCCCAGTTTGTGTCATAGAAACAGGCTATCAGGTAAGTGCGCCTTTCGACCATTCCGCTATCAGCTAATAATGTCTGGAAAAGCAGTGTAGTTATCAGATTTCAGTTTTTCTGTACACCAGCATCCTAGATTTCAGCCTGGACACCTGGAATCTAACGCTTACCTGCTTTTAGATATTACTGGACACAGACCTATTAGCTGGAATTCGAAGGTAGACTTCCCTATCAGACCACCCATTCAAAAGAATATCACTTTCATCTTACAGAGACAAGAATCTGACTTAAACTTTTTACATGTTACTGCCATACAAAGAGAAAACATTAAAGAAACCCAAATCATACTGGTGAAAGGGTTAACTCTAACATCATACATTACAGCAGGCTGTACCTGTGAGGTTTAGGAGGCAGTAAGGGTGGGGTGGTGCTGGGGGGAGGGTCAACAAGAATCAAGGCATCCTCAGTGCGAGGCGGGAGCGGTGGAGCTATGTCACCTTCGTCTTCATCGTCATAGTTACCGACATCATCCAGTGAGCTTTGTGAGACTGCGAGAGACTTGTCAGATGATTGGCCCAGAGCCTCGGCATGTGGTGCCTAAAGTGCAAAATAAAAGCCAATCATTCTCCCCCAGAGTAACATAAATTTAAGGTGGTCTTACTGATCCATTGCTGGTGGCAGGAGAAGTGGGCTGAAGTATGACATCGCTATATGTAATCCTGCCTGTATCCTGAACGTGCCCCTTCTTAAGAGCTGTGATGGGCCGCACTGTGGCAAGGAACTGGTCTGGGGCTGCTCGAATGATGGCCACTACCTCTGCCACCACCAGGCCTGTCACTGGGGTTCCATGGATGTCCAAAATCTCATCCCCTGTAGGAGGCACAAGAGACCAGTGAATTGACTACCCATCAAAGAAAGTTCATGGTGGTGCTCCAAGGAATTCTGCAAATTCTTCAGCCATTATCAAATTGGAGAGATTGGATGTGATAATGTAATGCCAAGGGGCTGTAAACATTTGCAGAATGTCATGTAGAAAGCATCCTTCAGTGGGTGTTCCCCAGACATAATAACCTACACCTAATGTACGGCAGAGCACCAACCTGGCCTCAGTACCCCCGTGTGGGCAATGGGACCATCTTCAATGATGCGGTTTACAAAAATGTGTCCAGCTGCATTCTTGATGGTACAACCGATGCCCTTGTCAGGGTCCTTCACCAGTGTAACCCGCTTCAGACCTGTGTGTGGAATGGTGGATTGTCTAGTAATCAGTGTCTTAGAGTGCCCCAGTAGCAACATGGCTCCCACACCCACTGTCCCACACCTCAGAAGACTCAACACCAATTATGTATATGCAGCTATCATTTCCCATTCCATGCTCTCCCTGAGTTCCTATAATGCTCTGCTACCATTTAACCACCCACCTGGAGCTAGCTTGCGCAGAGTCTTCCGGAAAGGGTCTTTGCGCTCTGCCTCCTTGTCGGATTCTTGTGTGTTACGGATGGAATCAACCCACTTGTCACGGTCCTCGCTGTTGGCCGCTTGGAGCAACACTGCTCTCTTCTTAGTGTGCAGTGCAAACACAAAGGCTTTCCTCTTCTCCACACCCTCTGTCTGGATGTTGACTATGTCAGATAGGAAGATGCGGCCAAGGGGCTCCAGACCCTCTTGCGTCTCAAACTCACGCTTGAAGTAGCACAGAGACTGCCCCATTAGGATGAAGTAGCGACGTGACCAGCTCTTGATCATACCACCCTTCTTGTACAGGAATCCCTCTTTGTGAATTAGGTCGGCAGAAGCCTGGCGGGACACATGGGCGTGGCCAGTGCCTGCAGGACAGAAATGTTGACACTGCACATAATTTTGGTATAGTAGAAGGAAACGGTAGTCTGTCAATCTTTAATACCTGTAGCCATCTCTTGATCGCTGGCACTTGTTGAGGCGTCGTTAGGACAAGAAAAGTTCCGGCACTTTGCGCAAGTCTCTAGCTGGTCTGTCGGCGCAAGCTAAAGTAAAGCTCCAGCGACCTTGCTGACGCGCATGTTTAGGAAGCTCGAAGATGGGGGTTTCCGGCCACATTTATTACATCATACATTCCGATTGTAATGGTAGCAAAATAAGTTGCGTATAAACACATAGACTGGATCACATTACAGCAGCCCACCGTGGCCACACCTATTCTCATCTGACAGTATAAATACTGTTTTCACTATTCCATGCAGCACTTTAGCGTCTTTTAAAATACTATTGCAATTATTATTATTGGCTAGCTATCACTGCGAGTAGAGAGATGGCAGAATGCCCTATACTTCTACAGAAGGATAACACCTTCACCAAGCTATTCGTTGGTGGGCTGCCCTACCATACGACTGACGAAACCTTGCGGGCATATTTTGTGCAGTTCGGAGAAATCGAGGAGGCGGTAGTCATTCACGACAGAATGACGGGGAAATCAAAGGGCTATGGATTCGTGAGTGCACGTACTACAAAGCCATCTTACCTACAGACCTATAATATAATTGGCGTTCGGCAGATTAGGCTAACCTTTTGCTCAAAGACTAAACTGTTGCACGTCTATAAACTAAATTACAGACGAGACGGTTCCGTGAGAAAGTTTTGCCTCTTCTTCACACAGGTAACAATGGTAGACAAGGAGGGCGCTGAGAGAGCGTGCTCAAATCCCAACCCCTTCATCGATGGAAGAAAAGCCAACGTGAACCTCGCATACCTGGGAGCAAAGCCTAAGAACCACAGCCAGCCAGGTCAGTGCGTAGGGCTTCCATTTTAATAGCGGCGGTAGTGTTAACGGTACTGTGCGGCATTGCATGGCTTCTCTGTACTTGACACATGTATGATCATTTATCACAGGAAGTCCTATTGGTGGCCTACAACCTGGTGCAGCTAGGAGTGACTCTCCCAGTGCCATCTACACCACTCAACAGTGGGTTCCTTAACGTAGGACTGTTTACCCATTCTCAGTTCTCCACTACAAAGGCCACCCCCACATGTACATATCGTCTGTAGGGGGACAGGGCAGCAGTAGGCAGGCCAGCAGGCAATCTGTACAGCAATTGACCAAAGCATTTGGGGAATCTCTTAATTAGCAGTGTTTTACATGAAAGAGTTATTGTCTAGCATGCATAGCTTTGTAGATAGGAGTATAAACGGTGCCCTGCTGGCCAGGATATTGGACAAGCGCACTGGTGTAAAAGCACCCACAACCTTTCTACAAAACATGCTTTTAGAAACCACTCTGCCATTCACAGCTCTCTCCTGCATGCCCCTCAGGTCTCCCCCACCATTGCCACTACCCATGGGATTGCAGGCACAGAGCTTCTTCATCCCAGCAGGTCCCCCGGGCTACTACGACAGCCCACCATTCAGTCCTCCTCCCATACTGACAACCCCCTTTATGTACCCTCCCTACTTCAACCCTCAGTATGGCTACATGCCCCCTCATTTGAACTTCCCTGTGCCCCAACAGCAAGTACCGCCTCTGGTTCCTTACAACGCAGCCAACTGAACACAAGCTGGAGGTAACAAACTGGTATGGTCGAGAGACCGAGACTCCATTCTATTATCTCAGTAGCAATTCTTCCCATAGAACTTCTCATTCATTCAAAGTCAAAGTGCCCTATTGTACAGTACATACTTTTCTCCTATATTTCTGTAATTATCTGCATGGTACACGGTGTACTGAGAGTACAGTGTGTGTACCCTAACTCCAAGGAATATTATGAAAGCAGGTAGACTTGAGTAGCTATAGCTGCTGAAATACAGTAATATTCCCAGACAGGAGAAAACAGACTCCTGTAGGATTTTATTTTTGTAATCTTGCTTCCACACTGCAGCCCTCTGTGGCTCAGTAGAGGGTATCACTTGTAACACTTATTTCTGTTGCATATTGTAAAGTTGCCTCAACTCTTTTGAAACTCTCTACTATTGACAAAGCAATTTCTTTGCATTGTACTTATTATTTTCACAAATCACATCTTTTATGGATACAATGACTATTGTATTATTTTCTTCCAAGAATCAACTAATAACTTCTCCTCTAAACTCTGAAAGCACCACAATAGGCACAGATAAGGTATAATTATAGTAGAGTATCATGTGCTTGCCAGTACTATGACATTGAGTGTAAGCATTGTAGTCAGCTTTCACAGTATGCAGTTTGAAATCACCTAAAAGGCTTCAGCCACTACAGTGGTACTGCCTATCCACTTCAGACACTCACTTAGTAAAACTTATCACTCACTTTAAATCAGCTACATACCCTGTCAGGTGACAATCAGCTACATACCCTGTCAGGTGACAATAAAAATATGACGTACATGAAATATATAGACCGAGCACTTCAGTCTGGGGGAGGTGCTAGGCTAATAGTGAGGAAAAGAGTGTAGCCCTTGGAAGGTATTTGCTACTGTTTACACTGTGCCAGCATGCTATGGCTCACCATTGAACAAACATGTGGAAGTTTGTGTAGGACTTAATAATTAGCATCAGTAGCTAGCGAGGATGCACTATACATGTACACCTCTTCCTCCAACAGTCCACTGCTGGGGACAAGGGTCACCAGCCCACCACTCACTGCCTACCAACCAGGGTGCATAACTAGGCTCATTCACATTTGCTCAAATTTCATGAGAGGAAACAGCTCTACAAATCAAACTAACTACCAAGTGGCAATTGAGTCTCTAGCAACTACAGCTAGGTACTAATTTCAGCAGTTCTGGTCCCAGCCAGGGCTCTAGATGTCACTGCACACGGTGACCAGGCGTGTCCCGTTCCATGTGGTCTTGAATTGCTCCGGCATCGCATGCTCACTCTAATAGAGGGTGAGGGTGAGAGGGGAGGGTGAGGGACAGTCCCAATGTCATGTGGCCTGGGCTAAGCAGCTGGGTGGGTTCAAAGAAGCCATCCAAGAGACAAACTAATCTACTCTGAGCAATAGATCATGTGCCTCCAAAATATTTGCTGCTTTCACTTTCAGATGTGGGGGATCTCCAACACTATGCAGCACAGCCTATCTTCACTCACATAGTCTCCAGTACTGCCTTTCGGGATACAGATGTTCATCTCGGACGATTTGGCCGTGACAATCTCAGCTTTCAGCGAGTCCTTGCTCAGAAACACCTGGCAGCCATCCGTCTTGTCAATGGACACAGTGGGACACTTGCCCATCACCTGTGGGGGGACGACATACGGGGTCTCACCAAAACCCAACTAGGGAGGGCCTACTAATCCACTAGTTCCTCCTGTGGCCATACTGGTGGTGGGGCCACCACAGAGTGACTGGATAGGGCTGGGTTGCTACCTATGGTGCACAGCAATTTCATTCAATTAACATTCCCAAACTTGATATATACTCCACTACCTTAATGAGCAGATAACAGCTGTCTGGTAAGAGAAATTCAGCTCTCTCGGGAGTTTCGGATGCTAACAATAATTTATATAAGTAGCTGTGTTTGAATCAACACCTAGCTCATAATTGAATGAATAACCTTTATTAGAAGAGTATGGTAGTAACGAAACAATTCAAGTGACCAGGCTGTGACTGCCTTTGTAAACAACACGATATCACTGTCAGCACAGGCACGCACCGACAAGAGAACAACCTGCACACATGTCATTGTGACCACACCCACTAGCACCCTTCAAAGGGCATGAACTATGTACACTGTTAGTACACTCTTGCCCCAGGGCGTGTACAGTACCGCTATATATGATGAGCCGGCATTTACCTGGACTTGAACACCCTGACTGTTGATGATCTCCACAGCCGAGATGACATCATCGAAACACAGCCCCAATTTCTTGCAGCTGTCTGTGGGCAGAGAAATGAGGGTAGGGGCAAACCACATCATAAGAAATGTTTACATGTGTACTACACTGGTGTGTGTGTGTGTACAGCCTCACAGTAATCTATAAAGCACCACTGCTTATCAAATCAGACTACCAGCTAATACCAGCCTCTACTTTTTCCCAAGAAAGTCCAGGAAATAACCTGTGGCAGTTTAGAGTGAGTACGGAGCTGCTGTTAGGCCCATCACTACCAACATCTACAAACAAAACTCTGGCTTTGTAAACACTAAACTCAGTTTCATAAGCCGGCCACACTTTCAGCTTGCCCAATGCTGTCTCAGAGAGGGTGCAACCAACTGGGCGTGGCACTAGCTGCTTCATATCCCCATAGCACAAGCCCAGCCACAGTACTCACTGACCTATAATGATGCTGTTGACCTTCCCAGAGACCTTGAGAGTACACTTCTGGCAGCGGAACACGTACACTGCCTGCTTCACATTGGTATTGGTGATAGATAGGTCTTGCTTGTCCTGCTGGTACTCCTGCAAGGTGGAACACAGGTCATGTGACTACTGCAGGAGATGGGACATAGGTCGTGTGACTACTGCAGGAGATGTGGGAAATAGGTCATGTGACTACTGCAGGAGATGGGACACAGGTCATGTGACTACTACATGAGATGTGGGGAATAGGTCATGTGACTACTGCAGGAGATGGGGATAGATCATGTGACTACTACAGGAGATGGGATATAGATCATGTGAGTACTGCAGGAGATGGGCATTGTTCATATGACTACAGCAAGACTAAAATAAGGAAAACCCAGGCTCTGCCTTATATGGCTGTCTGGTATTTATATCCCACTCCAGCTAACAATAGCAGCTAAGCCCCATTAGTGCTCCCTTCTATACATGGGACAGCAAGACACTGAAATATTTTGATAGCCACAGCCAAATCTAACACAGAGTGTTGATAACTATGTCAGGAGTGGAGCACCAGCACTCATGCTGCCCTCGAGGGGTGTCACACTGGGGAGTACGATTATAGGATTACCTCTTGTACAACCCTTTCTCTGTTGAGATAAAAATATTTCAATTTCAATTTCAATTTCACCCTTGCTGAGCAATGTGTCATAATGATGTCATAGTCTTATCACTTACCACAACCCACTTCTTGCCCTGCAGTGCACACACTGGTGGCTTCACCGGTTGGGCCGATGGACCACCAAACTTCTGAACAGGAACAGGGGCTGGCTTCTTCAATTCAGAGGCCTTGACGACAGAGGAGGCTCGCAGCTCAGGGTTTTTGTAGGTCTTCATGTCATCCGTCACTTTACGAAGTCCTGTTGTGGGAGAGTGGGGGGATGGGGGGGGGGGGGGGGGGGTTGGAGTGTGTGTGGCATTGGTGTGGGAGGGAATCTCAGTAATGGATGTAAATAACTTCTACTATAGCTTAAGAGATTGCTTTCTGTGAATTGGAGTAGACACCAAAACGGACCATCTCCTCACGAGCTCCACTTACCCTTTGTGACAGCTCCTCCTTTGCTGATATCTGCAAAGAGGCCTGCCCTCAAGGCTGTTTGTTCATCAGCTTTGGAAGGTGGGCCATCAGTGGGGGGCTGAACTGGAGGTGGAGGAGGAGGGGCTGGGGCTGGTCCTCCAGGAGGAGGTGGGGCTCCAGTTAGCTCAGCACCCTAGGGCAAGGAGGCAGGCAGAGGGAACAGAGAAATGGCTGCAAGTGATTGAGTGTGTGTGAGGACTAGCCAGCAGACAAGCCCTGCATTGTTCCCCAGTTCACATGACTGTCTATCGGAGCTAGGCCTGCACAATGGCTGACACCACTCACTATCCTACTACCATCAGCAGTTGTTGCAGCAGTGATGGGCTGGCTGGCGCTGTCACAACCTCCATTGTGACTCCACTACACACTGGCAAGTCATGTGCTAATAGCATACCAAATTTAAAGGTTAGTTATGCCAAAAAAGGGCACAGCATACCTAGACTCTCAGCAATGGTCTACTGTCTAACAGCTATGAAGGCTGTACCACTTACGTCTGGGTTCCATCCCACCCCCGTGGTATGGAATGCCTTTACATAGTCGTGCAACTCCATAATAGCTCCTGTGAAGGCACGCATCCATTCTACATGGGTACTGAGGGAGGAGTGAGGGAGGGGTGAGGGAGGAGGTAGTGGGGCTGGGTGTCAGCTGGTGTAGCTACTCACTCGTCCTTTCCCTTGTACTCCTTGAGCACTCTGTTGCCATAGAACAACGCCTGCTCCTTCATCTCCTTCACATACGGTGCGGGCTTGGGGGACTGCAGAGGGATTAACAATTGAGCCCTCACAACTAGGCGGTAACCATACCAACCCAGAAACTTAGGGGCAAGTTGACTCTGTAAGCTAGCACATATACAGGTGTCCTATACACGGATATCAGCTATGGCTGACAAGGTGAACTGCTAGTAGACAGTATACTGCGCGGGTGACCTCCGGAGGCCCCACCCACAGCATGAAGCAACAGTGAATGCCCATAACAGGCCATGCCCCCAGGCCACATCCCTCGTTGACTGACCACAGTGACCCAGCCAACACAGCCGATGCCCTCCTTCACTGTCATGAGGTGGTTGAACACCTTGGAGCCACGACGACGGTCACAGAATGCCTGTAGGAACAAGTCAGATATCATAACCTCTGATCACACATCAGAATACAGTTCTAATTATTGGCAAGAGACATTACACTACATCCCCAAACCTCATACCCTATACCCCATACCTGGACTTCATTGACTTTTCCACTAACTGATGCAATGGTCTTCTGAAATACATCCTATGGAGGTGGATTGAGATTGGGACAGGAGAGTTATGACACTGGAATCAGAACCATGGTAATATTCAGTGAACGCTCACTCACCGGTTTGGGAGCCTTATGCCGGGAGGCAGTGACCAGGAAAGCCCTCTCAGTCTGGAATGTGGCCTTCACTAGTGCCGCCTGAAACAAGAATAATTATGTCATGCAAATGAGTGCCAATACAGAATATATGGGTATGCATGGTATAGTGCTCTAATGATGATGTAATGCTACACACTGATGATGTAATGCATGGGACATCTATATGTACACCCAGGGTTTGGTGATTATAACTGCAATGAGTAACGAAGTTATTTCAGAAAGTGCATGCCACGAGAATGGGTTGCTGCCACAACAAACAATTATCTGAATGCACACTTAATTCACAGTTGCTCATTAGAGCACCAAGGATGTGGGGGGCAGCCAGGCCAGTGTGGGGGGCACCACAACCACCAACCACTGAATACCACATCCCATGGAAACAATGTACTGCAAGTACACCACCAAAGTTCTTGATACCATATATGGTGATATTTGGATACGTTACCTACCCAACTACAAAAGATGCATGGGCAGATGAGCCAAAGAATCTCAGAGTACCTAGTTAACACAGACAGCTGGATAATCTCAGAGTACCTAGTTAACACAGACAGCTGGATAATCTCAGAGTACCTAGTTAACACAGACAGCTGGATAATCTCAGAGTACCTAGTTAACACAGACAGCTGGATAATCTCAGAGTACCTAGTTAACACAGACAGCTGGATAATACAAAATACTTCTAGTTCAGCCGGATACATAAGAATTGAGCTGTGCATTGGACAATAATAGAAGATATGGCTCATACTTATGACCCTTTTACACACACACGCACACACACACACACACACAGGGGGAGGGAACTCACATGCTCCTGCACGTCACCTCCAATCTTGGCAGAGAGCTCAAAGTAGGTCTTCAGCTTCCCACCCAGTACCTAGGGAGAGAGATCAGGCCACCCCGTCATCGCTCTACAGTGCCAAGTCAGACTACCATGATTTCTTATCACAGGACCCTCAATTTTTAACTTTAGGAATATGACCAAAGTCTTAGATGTAGTCTTACGGCCTCAGTGACCTAAGTGACTAGCGCTGGAGTCACTATTTTGTAAACAGCAATCATCTCTTATGACAGAGTGTAGTCCATGTTTGGTAAACAGAGGAACAGAGACTCACCTGAGAATCAAACTCCTCCACAAGCTCTGTATTGCCTGCCAACACATGTCACATGACATCAAAGGATACAGTCACATGAGGCCAAATAGGAGAACACAAAGCAGAGAATCAATTGTCTTCCTCAACACATGTTTAGTATTGCCATGGAAGTTGATCAAAAGATGATTAGTTTACAGTCTTCTCACTTCCCTCCTGTCCATACAATTACTTGGCAACTGAATACAGCCAGTACTAACCCTAGCCCTCCCTGGCAAGCACCCTACATTAACCCAGCCAGTACTAACCCTAGCCCTCCCTGGCAAGAACCCTCTATCAACCCTAGCCCTCCCTAGCAAGCA
This sequence comes from Phakellia ventilabrum, assembly GCA_963921505.1. Taxonomy (NCBI): domain Eukaryota; kingdom Metazoa; phylum Porifera; class Demospongiae; order Axinellida; family Axinellidae; genus Phakellia; species Phakellia ventilabrum. The sequence goes on from OY997381.1 coordinate 62,470, forward strand.
CCCTCTACCAGCCCTAGCCCTCCCTAGCAAGCACCCTCTACCAATCCTAGCCCTCCCTGGCAAGCACCCTCTACCAACAGTAGCCCTCCCTGGCAAGCACCCTCTACCAACCCTAGCCCTCCCTGGCAAGCACCCTCTACCTACCCTAGCCCTCCCTGGCAAGCACCCTCTCCCAGCCCTAGCCCTCCCTAGCAAGTACCCTCCCTAGTAAGCAGCCTCTACCAACCCTAGCCCTCCCTAGCAAGCACCCTCTACCAACCCTAGCCCTCCCTGGCAAGTACCCTCTACCAGCCCTAGCCCTCCCTAGTAAGCAGCCTCTACCAACCCTAGCCCTCCCTAGCAAGCACCCTCTACCAACCCTAGCCCTCCCTAGCAAGCACCCTCTACCAACCCTAGCCCTCCCTGGCAAGTACCCTCTACCAGCCCTAGCCCTCCCTAGCAAGCACCCTCTACCAACCATAGCCCTCCCTAGCAAGCACCTTTTATCAAGCATCCCTAGTGGCTGGCTCCAATGGGGAGAGATTATTCCTTGAATAAAAGCACATGGTGTATCATAGCCACCATTAATTGGGATTCCTTCATTTCCATCCTCGAACTGGGCCAAGGCGGATGATTGTTATTTCATTATGGCACGCTGCGAGGACATGGCTTCTTTCACTACAGAAAATGACATCTACTGTGAAAATGAACACAAGCTGCTGTCTTTGCTATCCCTACAACAATAACACCACCTGTGGTGGGTACACACAGACTGTACACTGGCTGGTGATCAAAACCGTTCGAGGGCTGGGCAATTTCTCTACTTCAACACGCAGTTATATTGTGACTTATATAAATCTTTGGAGTGGGAACATAATTTGATACGGGAAGCGATGGGAACAAGGATCCCAATAATGACAGCCTACTGCAGCGATGGGAACAAGGACTCAAGCAATGACAGCCGACTGTCTTACCACCCAACAGCAGTACAGGCAGCTACTTCAGAACTACATGCAGCAGACCTACCGGCATCTGCCCCACCTCCTCCACCCCCCCTTGAGGCAATGCCTTCCAGGCATGATGTCACAGCCTCCAGTCGACTCACCAAAGCAGACAAGTCTCCAGCCATTGTTGCCTGAGGTAGGTAAAGTGAGGCAACATAGTATTTATCAAATTAGATGATAATCAGGTGCTTTGCCATGCATAGCTGTATACAACCATAGATACAATACCTATGGTTATTGTAACTATGATTAAACATAGGCCCAGCTGTCATCAGGAGGCCAGTAGTTACAGCCAAGGGTCCGGGAACGAATAATCCAGCAATCAAGCTACAGTCAACTTACAGCGTTCAATAGTCCACGCGGTGTAGACCAATACTACAGCGGCCCACTAATTAGCACTTAGCCCACGTGGCTGCATGTGACAATGGCCTTAGGCCATGTGACAATCAAAGGGGGCGGGGTTCAAAAGTACCGATCAGGCATGTAGGAGCTAGCCGTGGGTCTAACTTGTAGTCATCAGTAGAATCCAAACTGTCTGGAAGCTCGAACAAGTGTAGCATCTGCAAGTGGTCTGAGGACGCCCGGGCAGGAGGGCTCTAAACAGCTACCTCTGGTTGCCTGGAGCGAGACAGAGCTTCTTCAGCCCTGGGAACAGAGTAAGCGAGACGGTAGTAGCTGAACATTGACTGCAGTAGTACACACCCAATTCCTACGCTCCTGTAATACAACCTGAAACATGTGTCTGGTGTGAAACAGATTCATGTAGTGGGGTAGTCCAAAGGGGGTTAATGAAAAAATGTATGGTACATTAAGATCAACATTCTGTAACATGTTGAAGCACATTCTAATGCCAGTTGGAATGGAATGCTGATCCAGTAAAACCACCCCAGTATCCTGTTTCAATCATCAATGGAGGCATGTAGCACTACACACTCTGAAACAGCATATTATATTTTGGTGTGTAAGTTACTGCTTGTGAAGGCCTTCATGGCAGAATTAGGTGTTCAGCCCCATACAGAAGTTATAGCCAGGTGTGGCTCTGGTGGGCTGGGGTGGTTGTGTGGCCAACAGCCACTGGGGTGGTTGGGTGGCCAAAAGCTACTGGGATAGTTGTGTGGTTGTGTGGCAGGCAGCTACTGACCCCTGGCATGCATTCCTGACAAATTGGATTAGTGATGACAAAACAGTGTTTTGTCTGCCATGTCTGGTGGCCTATTGTGAGGGCACCTGTCACTCCAGCATGCTACTAGTCTCGTGCCCAGACGGAGGCGGACGTGGTCTGGGCACGAGACTAGCATGCTACATGTAGTGCTTCAAGTACTCCTATGGCACACTGTCCCCCCTCCCTCCAGTGGTGCTGACCACAGCTCAGGTAGAGGCTAACACACTGTCCCCCCTCCCTCCAGTGGCGCTGACCACAGCTCAGGTAGAGGCTAACACACTGTCCCCCCTCCCTCCAGTGGCGCTGACCACAGCTCAGGTAGAGGCTAACACACTGTCCCCCCTCCCTCCAGTGGCGCTGACCACAGCTCAGGTAGAGGCTAACACACTGTCCCCCCTCCCTCCAGTGGCGCTGACCACAGCTCAGGTAGAGGCTAACACACTGTCCCCCCTCCCTCCAGTGGCGCTGACCACAGCTCAGGTAGAGGCTAACACACTGTCCCCCCTCCCTCCAGTGGTGCTGACCACAGCTCAGGTAGAGGCTAACACACTGTCCCCCCTCCCTCCAGTGGCGCTGACCACAGCTCAGGTAGAGGCTAACACACTGTCCCCCCTCCCTCCAGTGGTGCTGACCACAGCTCAGGTAGAGGCTAACACACTGTCCCCCCTCCCTACAGTGGCGCTGACCACAGCTCAGGTGGAGGCTAAGGCAGAGGCTCAGTTGCTGGGGCCACTAAACATAAAGCAGATCAAGCACCTGATAGCAGGAGGCGTGGCTGGGGCAGTGTCCCGAACCTGTGTTTCTCCTCTTGAGAGAATGAAGATTCTCTACCAGGTAAGGAGGGCTAGGGCTTGTTTGGCACCAGACAATAGTCAGAGTATGATAGCCAGCTAAATCACACCCACCTCCAGATTCAAGTAGAACGACTTCAGGAGAATCGTCGGTTCCGTGGGATCCTGCCATCCCTGGTACAGATCGGCCGAGAGGAGGGCCTTAAGGGGTACTTCAAGGGCAATGGCACCAACGTAGTCCGGATAGTGCCCTACCTTGCTGTGCAGTTTGCAGCTTATGAGGAGTACAAGAAGGTCAGAGGTCACCAAAGTGTAACATCTTCCCATAACACCGGTTCTGATAACTGCCCTTCCCTCCCTCCCTGCTAGCTACTGGGCATTCCTGCCGATCCCCGCCAGCAACGTCCCCTGAAGAGGCTATGTGCTGGGGCCATGGCTGGCATCACCTCTGTCACTGCTACCTACCCCCTGGACCTGGTCAGGACTCGGCTCTCTGCCCAGGGCGAGGGCAGCGACAGGAAGTACAAGTGAGGGGGTGGGGCCAGTGCGTAGGCCTTTTGTAGCGTAGTCAAGCGTCTAGATAGCCTCATTCTCAGGCTGCCACCCTGGGTGGAGGCCTGGGAACGAGACAGGCTGCCACACCTGGGTGGAGGCCTGGGAACGAGACAGGTTACCACCCTGCCGGAATGAGACAAGCAACTAGATTGGTACTGTGTTGACCAACGATTTGTTGGTGATTTAATGATGTATACTCTCCAGAAATATCCGTCATGCCTTCCGCACCATCCTGCGTGAGGAAGGTGGGTTTTGGAGTGGTTGCCTGTACCGTGGACTGTTCCCAACCATCCTGGGCATAGCACCCTATGTTGGACTCAACTTTGCCATCTATGAGACCCTCAAGGGTGAGTATGGGAACTCATCAGACAGCCAGACAGTCTTAGATAGAGTGACTACCACTTTGTAAGAGTACCAGTTGCGCCTGTTTGATCAGGTGGATCTGTCTCTCCTCCCAGGCCATGTGCTGTCCCATCTGTTCAGCGAGGATGACCAGAGGGACCAAGTGGTGGTAGACAATGAGCTACCAGTCCGCTGGAAGCTGAGCTGTGGAGCCATCTCAGGGGCCACTGCCCAGTCCAGTAAGTAGATCTAGACACCACCAGAGGCCAACCACTTTAATGAAACACATCTTTGTGCAGTCAGCTACCCCCTGGACGTGATCCGACGGCGCATGCAAATGAAGGGTGCCATGGGTGACCGCTTCCCCTACCGTGGTACTGCCCATGCCATCACCACCATCATACGCACCGAAGGAGTACTGGGTCTCTATAAGGGCATGCTGCCCAACCTCCTCAAGGTTGGCTGCCATATTACAGCATGAAGGAAAGGCTGCTACATCAGTGCTGGTTGCACTCCCTCCCCACAGGTGGCACCCTCAGTAGCTGTGGCCTTCGCTTCCTATGAATTTGTGAAAGCAAGACTGTATGGAGTTCCTATGGTCTGGAGATGACCAACAACAACACCATGTATACAGGCCTAATCCAACATGGCATGTGCAGCAAATTATCATATGTTCATCCACTTCTTATTCTTTGATCTTCAAATTTCTGCCAGTATGTCATAATAGTCTTGTAGGGCTGGGAATGTGACTACTTAACACGGAACTGTGGCCACATCTTTTACGCTACAATATTATAGAGGTGACCCATATCCAAGTGACCTTATGACACGTGGCCGTTGTACAACAAACTGCAGTTTAGTCGCCAGAAGGTAAAGGTCAACCATTAAATCAAAACTATTATACAATCCTGAATTATTTTCAATGTTTATCAAGAGAACAGGGAGAGAAGGAAAACAACAAGCAAAAGTACCTTAACATGCAATGGACAATGTTGGTACTAGTGTCTTATAAGGCTGGCCATGGAGCAGTTGGTGTGCTCGCTCAGCGATTGTAGGTACCGTAGGTACCACCTCGCGGCTGCTGTTGCTGCTGCTGGCCACGTCCATACCCTAAGAGAGGAGGAGGGACAGGAGGCATCGACATGGACCCAGGAGGCAGTACAACACTCCAACTCACCAGCTGAAGACTGGGCATCGGTGTATCCAGCGGCGGTGTAGCCGGCAGTGGAGTCATATGAGTACGTGGCAGCTGGCTGCTGTCCATAGCTATCACTGGCATAATTGGTGCGACCGCCAGGATAGTCGTACTGTTGCTGTTGCTGCTGTGGCTGCTGGTACGCGTACGAACTGTCACTGCGGGGTTGCTCGGTGCTTGAGGCTGGCTGTTGGGGGGGATAGCGGGCATAGTAGCTACTGTAGTCATAGCCTGCTGCTCCATACTGACTGCCTTGGGTCGGATAGTTGTAGGCTGCAATGACGAGTGACAAGCAGCTCAACAATGAACTACATACACAATACCATCTCTTCCTGCTCACCACTATAGCTGCCTCCATACTGTTGTTGCTGCTGCTGCTGTGTGCCATACCCATAGCCACCATAGTTGGTAGCACCCATGCTACCACCATAGCCCCCACTGCTATAGCCACCACGACCTACATCTGTGCAGAATAAAGGAACAGTGGCACATCAGAGGGAGATTTCCCTGTGTCCCAACTGGGCATACTACATAGTCACTTGTACTGGTCCTAACTGATAGGTGATGGCAAGAGCACATGAGCCACCAAAGGCGGCAAAGGAGCTTGTAACTATGGCTCCATTCAAATCCTGATGGTTTCGTTCATTCAAATTGCTTTTGAATGTCACAGCTTTCTTCTCGGTTCACTTCCCTCCCAAACTGAACTCTCTTGGCTCGAGGAGATTTGCTAGGACGCTTGTTCTCTCCACCATGTCATCAGTTCACATCTAAATTAACAGTCAGTTCCAAATAAGGATAGTTACCAAATATGACTACGGATTTGGATGGCACTCCTTTGGATGGTATGTTGCATGCTCCTCCAAAGGTAGCTCATGTGCTCCTGGTGATGGGTACACTACAGAGCTACTTGACCCTGAAGTTGGGTGTGCTAACTGGTGGTGGGCATGTCCCTGGAGCTAGGTGTGCTAACTGGTGGGGGTGGGCACCAGACAGGGAAGACGATTGTCCAGGTGGTGATCTAGGCCAGCACTGACTCTGCTACTGGGAGGGAAGCCAGTGACAGGAACACGAGGCCAGCCCGTTCCTACCTAGCCATATACAACACACTGGAAACTTACTGCCACCATAGGGCTGGTAGTTGCCCCGGCTCCCAGAATAGCCCTGCCCAGCGGTGGCATACCTGGGCTCCGCCCTCTTCACCTCAACCTGCCAGAGAAGGACAACACAAGGGTTAACATGGGAGTGCGAAGACACTAACACATGACACAGCATGCACTGTTACCCCCGAGGGGCATTCGCAGAAGAGTGGCTTCAGTGATTCTAGCTTGAACCACAACATAACGTACACCGTAAGTTCCCTTTCAGTGTAAGCTATCTTAATATATCACCAGGGAGTTAAGTACACCACTGTTTGGGGTGAGCCTGAGCGAGCACTAATTGTGTCGTTAAAGCCAGACGTATAGACAGTAACATAGGTTTGCAGAATAAAGGCAGAGGTAGGCACTACAGCATAACAAACAAAAGCAGATACAACCCCAGAAGATATAGGCGTCAAAGTTGGAAGAGGTTACAACCTGTTTTTACTGCTCTCTCTCTCAAACAGAAATAATATCAGGGATACTTCATCCTTAATACTTCCCTGCACATTTATAGTTCTCGTGAAGGCTCGCCCCCCACAGTGGCAGGACATTTGCTAGTACATACTCATACTGGTAATTAAAGAATCAGTGAAGCCACAGAGATGCAGGAGGTCAGAGGAGACAATGAGGATTGCCTCCCCACAGACAGCAGTAGCACACCGTTTTTCCATTGATCTGATGAAAATGCGTCTGGACAAGTTTTTCCACGACATCTTCAGACTCAAATCCGACAAAGCCAAACCCTATCCGGTAGTTAGTAATAGCTGATTAGTTACCAGCCTGTCAGTACCCTACAGGTTACACCATTACAGTACTGGTAGGTACCTACAGTAGGTAGAGCTAACAGGTACAGGTGATCAAATTAGGGGTGTATGCACACATGTAACAGCAGGTAATGTAATAGCGGTACAAGTAGCTAGTGGGTTATGTGCAAACCTCGCATTCGCTGGGTGGCCTTGTCGTACTTCAAGTCTAGGTCAGTAACCTGAGTGGCAGGAACAGGAAACGGTCAAGATGTCTTTTGTCACACTAAAAAGTGCCACAATCCAGGTCTCATCTGATGCTGCATATAGCCATGGAAGCTGTTATGCTTATCTATGCTCTTTACAGGCTTCTGTTACACCTTAATAGATGTTGTTCCTCATCTAAAGGTACTGCTGTGTAAAGCATATAGGGATAAATCCCAGTGTTTTTTTTGGGGGGATCTGACAGCTGGTCTGGGAATGAGGCTGGTCATAGTTGGAGTGAAGAGCAGCTGGTCAACTCACAGTTCCATACTGGCCGAAGTAGGTCCTGACGTCGTCCTCCGAGGTCCCATTTGCAATGCCCCCTACAAAGATCTTCTTTGTAGCGCCCCCCGATTGTCCACCCCCTCCCCCAGCTCCTTGCTAGAAGATAGGGGCAAATCACCATAGTAACACCACCTCAACAACCATTGCAAGCACATGTCAGCTGGTTGACTTACACCAGCAGCATTCTTCACGGTAGCTGGCTTGGGGTCAACCTAGAAAAGAAAGGAAGAGGATTTTAGAGAAGAACAAACACAAGTAGTTATGGGGGCCTACCGTCTTGTTGTCCAGCACATGTGGGCCTCCTGTAACCACTTGAGTCACACTCGCAGGATCTTTGAAGGTGACAAATCCAAAGCCTCTGCACACACAAATAGGATATTGCTAAAATTTGCTCATACAAACTACTACTTAGTGAGTCACTAACCGCGGGCGCTTGGTGATGGGGTCTTGCATGATGACACAGTCACTGATTTCACCGTACTTCTCAAAGTACTCCTGCAACTTTTCTACATGTATGAAGTTATTCATCGTAGAAAGACAAACTTATTCAACGAACACACAATCCTCCCCCAGTCCTAGCCTTCGTAAAGCTAGGCCTATTTACAAACAAACGTTAGCGTAGAATCATTCTTACCCTGTGTTGTCTCCCAGCTCAGCCCACCAACAAAGATCTTGCTATAGGTTGAAGCAATAACATAAACAGAAAAGTATCGTCCACCCTCATTCCATTTTGCCAAACGTACCCAGGTTCGACTGACCCCTGCGGCTGTTGAGGGTACGATTGTTGGCCATGTGACGTCTGGTCCATCGCAAAGGTACTTCTACTCTTACGAACAGAGAAAGAAAAAGACAAGGTAGAGAAATCACTCTCTTACTTAACTGACTAGTTAGCTTAACGATTACAGCTACCTAGCCTACGATTACTGAGGATTAGCTACACACGTTAGTAGGTGTGGATACTACTGTAAGAGGAAGAATGGTTATCGGCCGCCGAAATCAGTTCTGCGCATGCTCAAAAGTCACATGCTCCACCATAGTACGTGCGTTAAAAAGAACGCATTAATTATCATTGGTATGCTATCGGCGAGACCATCTTTTTATCGTACGATAATACCATTGCACGTCATAGTACTGTTTTTCTATTATCTATGGCTTAGTATATTAAAACATTATGCATGATCCCAGGAGCCCATGGCTGGCATGAGCGCCGCGAAGATCTTTATCGCGTGCTTTGAGCCTCCTGGGCAAACAATTTCTGCCACAAAGACTGCAGAGACAAAAAAATTATCATACAATACATGTAGTTGAATCATACAAGAAAGTGAAACTAAGGAGTCCAGTCACTTCAGATTCCCCTGTTCTCCAGGTCTTTGACTTTATAGATGCGCACAATCCAGTGCTCTGTAGTGTATGCTTCCTCCAGAACATCCAACTCAAAGTCCTACATGCAGATAAGTCACAGTCATGTGTGGACTATTTGCCACAAGCAATTGTATACCAAATACCTTGTTCCCAATCTCAGCATTGCGAACCCTATCATAGCCACTGGGTTTCCCTGAGAAGAGGTGAAGATACACACATCACAAGAGACTAGCCACGCCATGCTGTGTGGATCTGTTCAAAACTTGGCATACATGGGGTGGGCACTCCCATATGCACCGGTCGAGAAATTTTGACTGTCATTTTTACTGCGTGACCACAATGCAAAAAGGCTCTTGACCATTTGACTGCAATATCAGGCTATAAAAATTGTCCTTGACCCCTTGACCAATGGCCTTGACCTGTTGACCACTTTTTGACCCCGGTCTTAGCTGTGACTACAGTGCGTATGAGAGTGACCACCCTTGCAGTATCAACAGAATAGTGTGTGCATGAACACTACCCGGCTTTGAAGCAGTCTGGGTTACCTAGCCCTGCCACACTGCAGTTCAGCATGTGACCAAGGTGAACCAGTATACCTTGTTCTGTGTAAACCTGCCCAAAGCGATAGTAGCACATCTTGTACATCAGGCAGTTGAGCAGCACAGGTGAACCCTCCTGGTCAACACGGAACTCCCCCTGGGGCGTGAAGTAGTCCTCCTCCTTGATGTGCTGACCCTTCTCTGTGCTGCCTCCAATGCGAACCATCCACAAGAACTTGTTAATGTCTACAGCAAAGAGCATGCATCTTAGTTTAGGGTGGCAGCAAACTGGGCACCACATTTAGAGTGATAACGTTGCCAACAAAAACACCCCAAGGCATAGCAAGTGCATTTACTGTGTACATATCACTGACCATCGGAAGCATATCCTGTCAGTCCACCGAAGATGACCAGCACATAGCTGACATCCAGCTCACGCATAATCTCATACGCATGATCCTCTGGGGACGACATTGCCTACATCCAAAAAGACCAAAACAATAAAAGTAGCATAGCAAACAATCCTACAAAAAACATGTGGTTCTTGTAAATACTCTATCACAGCTCACCTGCCCAACTCGTGAGATGTGAGTGTTATTCCAGGTGTTGTTATCGACTAGAATGGTTCTGTTGGCCATGGCCGTAATCTGGTAGCCGTAATCCCACCATGACATCACCTTTGCATCTTCTGGTGTGTTCTGGCGCAGCCAGTAGTAAGCCTGGGTAAGGCGATGGAGGGTGATGAATGGGAGAGAGGTGGAGGTTGATGGGTGGGAGGTGGAGGTTGATGGGTGGGAGGTGGAGGTTGATAGGTGGGGAGGGAGCGGAGTCAAACACTTAGCACTGTGGGCTCTTATAATGCCTTACTTCTCTAAAGTCGTCAAAGATGATGCGTGAACCATCTGGCTGGCTGGCTGCCAGGACAATAGAGGGAGAGGAATAGGCCTCTGAAGTAACCTGGGGATCGGACACATAACATTGAATGGGAAACATAGAATGAGATGGGGACACTGCATAAGCGACGTACCCATGTACAGTGGAAGGTGTAAGTGATAAGGAAAGCTGTGACCATCATAACGATGACTCCAGCCAGCTGAAGGGAGGGAGGACCAGGCGGCAGATAAAGACAGGCATGGCTGCCCCCAGGGAGGCCCCAGGCATACCTCGCTCTTGACAGGATAGCTGGAGTCCATCCTCTTGGGTTTCTTGGTACGAGTCTCAAACAGCTCTAAGTTCCTCATGTACGTGGAGAGGAGGCCGGAGACGGCAATGCCTGACAAGATACACATCACCGGAGCCAGCACCAACATCAGACGGACCATCACACCCTGACAAGGAATATCACACAACAACTACTCCGTGTGCTACCCTCACACACACATTAACATTAAGACTGTGCCATAGACCATAGTGACAGTTTGGTGCTGCTTCTAAGAAAGCAGCTAATGGTGCTTGAAATGCTCTATGTGGTGTTGCAGTAGGCATGAGCCCAGCACCTAGAGTGCTTGATGCACTAGCTGTCTGCTACTGCCTCCTGCTTTGGGCACCTCATACACCCCATTCCAGCTGAAGCCAGGCCGAACGGGACAGAAAAGGGTGCCGCACCCACCCACAGCTACATGCTAAGCAACTCACGGCAAAGTATATGGAAGTGACACCATACAAGATGATGAAGATGTTCTGATCATTCAACTTCGCAAAACAGAAGTAGAGTCCAACTGGAGAGGTAAGTGAAAAGACTGGAATGGAATTACTGTACTAGAAGGGGGAGTAGGAATGGGACCCACCTGGAAACATGAAGACTAGCAGCTGCAGGTCGAAGTAAAAGGAGGACCAGGTGGTTGGCTGGTGCTCGGACACAGAGGCAATGATGGGGATGTTGTTCTTGGCGTAGGAGGGGTCCAGCAGGGAGTAGAACCGCCCAGTCCATGGAGAGATCTCTGGGGCTCTGTTAGGAGACAAACTGCTTCCAAGAAACAAGCAAACACTCAGTACCTTTTTTATTCGCTAACACTTGCAATCTGCGTCTCATGCAAAGGCATTATTTAGAGTATAAACTATTCAAGAGTGCAGGATACTGCCAAGAGCGGTGAGGGTCCCGCCCACCACTGCCACAACGACGGCCACAAGGATAGCCATGGTCTTGAAGAGAAACTCAAATTGCTGTTGACTTAGCTTTGAGCGGAGGTAGTCCACAAAGGCATGGATCTGACACAGGCCAAACACACCAAATGCCTGAAGGAGAGACCTCCCATTCACAGAAGAGAAGTGTCTGCTTGAATTTAAGCAAAGGCTCCCTAGCCTCCACTACTCATTAGTTATCAAGACACAATATGTGCCAGGGTCCCACCCATGTGACAGCCGTATGTGCCAGGGTCCCACCCATGTGACAGCCGTATGTGCCAGGGTCCCACCCATGAGACAGCCGTATGTGCCAGGGTCCCACCCATGAGACAGCCGTATGTGCCAGGGTCCCACCCATGAGACAGCCGTATGTGCCAGGGTCCCACCCATGAGACAGCCGTATGTGCCAGGGTCCCACCCATGAGACAGCCGTATGTGCCAGGGTCCCACCCATGTGACAGCCGTATGTGCCAGGGTCCCACCCATGTGACAGCCGTATGTGCCAGGGTCCCACCCATGAGACAGCCGTATGTGCCAGGGTCCCACCCATGTGACAGCCGTATGTGCCAGGGTCCCACCCATGAGACAGCCGTATGTGCCAGGGTCCCACCCATGAGACAGCCGTATGTGCCAGGGTCCCACCCATGAGACAGCCGTATGTGCCAGGGTCCCACCCATGAGACAGCCGTATGTGCCAGGGTCCCACCCATGAGACAGCCGTATGTGCCAGGGTCCCACCCATGTGACAGCCGTATGTGCCAGGGTCCCACCCATGTGACAGCCGTATGTGCCAGGGTCCCACCCATGAGACAGCCGTATGTGCCAGGGTCCCACCCATGAGACAGCCGTATGTGCCAGGGTCCCACCCATGAGACAGCCGTATGTGCCAGGGTCCCACCCATGTGACAGCCGTATGTGCCAGGGTCCCACCCATGTGACAGCCGTATGTGCCAGGGTCCCACCCATGTGACAGCCGTATGTGCCAGGGTCCCACCCATGAGACAGCCGTATGTGCCAGGGTCCCACCCATGAGACAGCCGTATGTGCCAGGGTCCCACCCATGAGACAGCCGTATGTGCCAGGGTCCCACCCATGTGACAGCCGTATGTGCCAGGGTCCCACCCATGTGACAGCCGTATGTGCCAGGGTCCCACCCATGTGACAGCCGTATGTGCCAGGGTCCCACCCATGAGACAGCCGTATGTGCCAGGGTCCCAGGACCACCCCTGCATTGGAGCAGCAGTGGCGGTCAAACAAAACCCAGGGATTGCTGTACGCACAATTTGCGCACTCACTGCCAACAGAACACAGCAGCAAGCCGGCTTGTGTGCAACTTGGAGGTCACTGTTGTGGACTGCTGCTCCAAACCACAGGGTCAAGGGCGACTAGCTGATGCTACAGACTTGCTACCCCTGATTCATACCCCTCCACCATAACCCACCGCCATGTGCTCGCTGGATTGCACGGGCTGGAACCCCACAAAGGATATCTGCATGGAGAGGATGGTCCCCAGGGTGTACACCTGTAGGGAGGGCGGAGCCTAGTGAGGCCAGTGCAAGAGGTGGAGTAGGCCACACCCATTCTGTGACACCATACCGTGGAGTAGGCAACATAGATCCGGTGAGAGAAGCGTCCCGTGACCATCAGAGCTAACACGTGCATGGGAATGAGATTGATCAGGAATACATACCCACCCCACGACGACACCTGGAGAGGGAGGGGAAGATGCCCATATATAGTAATGACTCAAGGGCATCACCTGCTTGAGGCCCTGTGCTTCACATAACACTGCAGACAGCTAGCACTGACCATGTAGAAGTAGGCGAGGGCACACAGTGTGGCCCAGAAGAGAGAGCCGGTCTTCACTGCCTTCACCCACATGTAGTAGGTGAGCAGCATGCAGAAGATGGCAATACCCTCGTTGTCATAGGAACCGGCCACTGACCGAGAGATGTAGCCAGGGACGATAGCTATCATGGCCGCAGCAACCAGCCCTGCTCCTGTATCCTGGGGGGGGGGGAATATCAAGACCATAGCTTTGATGCAGTATACAAGGAGCTAGGCTACTGAAGGTCCTGACATGGCTCTCGTGTGCACAAGGAGCTAGGCCACTGAAGGTCCTGGCATGGCTCTCGTGTAACATGTTCACCTTCAGTTCCTTTGTGAGGTGGTATGTAACAATGGTGGTCAGAGAGGAGAAGAGGGGGGCCAGGAACACACACACATTGCGGATGTCAATGGTAATGTTGACGTAGTGCATTACATGGTAGAGGAAGGCGGAGGTGACCATCAGACCTGTACAAAGAAGGGAATGATGTGTTTGCCACTGCAATACCCTTCCATGGAAGTGACTGATGTCATGCGGCTCCGACTTGCCTGGGTAAATGGTCCCCCCAATGATCCTGCCCAGGGGGTACCATGCCCGGTCATCGAACCAGTTGTGGAAGCGGTAGAAACCTTCCTGTGCAAGGTACTTGGTCGTCCGGAAGTTGAAGTACGGATCAAATTCATGAATTACACTCTCAAAACGCAGCACAGCAAACAGCCGGGTTGAGAAGGCTGAGAAGAAACAAGCAGTGTCTCAAATCAGACCATGCCCAGAGCCACACTATTTTGCCAAAATTATATGGTCTGGCTTGTGAGACAAAGTATGCACCTATGCCTGGTGCACAGTGCTTCGAGTAATATATTTGCTGTGGGGTACTGTCTAACTCTAAACGATGTACAACATAAATCAAAGCCACTACTCCTCAATGACATCATAGTTAATTCCAAGCTACTCACATAAAATAGCTGCCGTGGAAAGCACCATAAGTTTCAGCAGCGTCTCTTGCTTCTCGATGGAGATACGATAGATCCCCAGACGAGAGAGGAACGGAACCTTGGTAGACATTGTCGAAACATGTGCTCGCTGTTACTACTGCGCATGCTCAGAATCATTAGCCCCCTCGTGGATTCCGCGGGAAAAACAAGCGGGATCTGCTTGATTCTTGGAGATGAAGCGCTCTAGAGGTACACTGTTTTCTTACTTCAAGCCCACCAGCAATGGAATTGGGAGTGGCCAGAAGACCGAGAAACAACCTACAGCCCCCCTTGCAAGCAAAACAGGCAACTTAAAGCCAAGGGCAAAGGTGAGCTAATAACCTTATGACTCTCCCCACAGTACACTAGCTGCCGTCTCTCTCCTTCAGACTAGCCCTCAAGGCTCTCGTAAGAAGGACCAGCAACAGTCCAAGTCGCCGTTGGTAGAAGGCTCCACCCCCCTGGCCCCAGGACTACTGGTGTGGGGTCGTATGGAGGGTCACCCGTGGTGGCCAGCAATGGTGTGCCCCCACCCATCCTCAGGGAGGGTATTTAGAGGTGGGCGGAGCCAGAAGGGCCATGTACAGTTCTTTGGTCAGCCACCCACTCGTGGATGGGTGCCACTCAAGTGAGTTGTTGCCTAATAACCCTCCCTAGCCAGACCTTATCGCTACTAGAGGGTGTTGCTATTATGAGTCCTCTCCGATCTTGATGAGGTCTGCTGGGTTTGATAATAGTCTGACTTGTAGGCAAAATAGCAGCCCCTATATCAGTTTAACCTGTGAAATATTATAGCATTTTCTGTTAAGCGAAAAAATTACCTCATATTTTCCAGTAGTCAGGAAACACTCTAATCACCCTCCCCCCTCAGGAGTATGGAGGTGCTCACAAGAGCAACACTGGGTATCCATGGTGATGAGAAAGAGGTGGGGCTCCCTGAGGCTATGCAGGAAGCTGAAGAGGCCTTAACACTGAGCCTCGAAAGCAAGCTGCAGCTTGTGGTGGACATTCCATCCGAGGGTGAGGGGGAGGGGGAGGGGAATGGGGAGTTGGGAAGAGGTGGGGAGGACAACCAGGAGAATGTTGAGCCAATGGAGTTGACCCCCTTGGGCCGGAAGAGACCACACCCACTGGAGAGCGATGACAGCGATGCAGACATTGGCAGGAGAAAGGTGACATACCTTGAGAGTACCTTTCCTGTGTTGCTGGTTACCAGTAGCCCAACTGTGTCCCAGACCCAGTCTGGCCGGCCCAAGCGAGCAGCTACCATGTCTGCCACTGAGCGAAGGAGAAGTAAGAAGAGAGCAAAGAGGGCTCTGGACTCCGATGACTCAGGTCAGAACCACTGCCCCCCCCCCTCCTCACTCACCCCTTCCTTCCCTCACCCCTCCCTCCCCCCTTCTTCCATCCCTCCCTCAGCGGATGAGTACCACCCCAAGAGTGGTGAAGAGTGTGAGAGTGGGGAGTCCAGCAGTGAGGGGGTGGAGGAAGAGGAGAGCGAACCCACACCCAGCTCCCAGGAAGAAGAGTTAGCGGTCACACCAGCGAGGAAGAAGGTGGGCTTGGAGACCTACCATATAGTGCTGCTCAGTTGTAAGGGTAACCTGTGATATGACGCCAGCCTGCAGCTAAGACTCCTCGGTCGGGCCTCAAAACATCCCAAGCTAAAAGTCCCTGGACCCCTGCCAGCAAAACACCCAAGACCCCTTTGGCAGATTCACCCCCGTCAGGCGGAGCGTCATCAGGCGGTCAGACGGGTCCCTTCAAGCACGAGCTACTGGAGTGGCTAAAGGACCACAAGAGGAGGTCCGTGTCTACCGTTCCTAATACCTTGTGTGTGGTTTAGATGTAACTCTAGTGTCGTTTAGATCCCACGTCTACTTGCACTTCCTGTGGGCGTGACAAGGGGAAAGATACTAGAAATTCTGCATTAGATCGCAGATCTAGAGGCTTCCGAAACGTTTACACTGACTTTCTTGTGACTTGAGTCTCCTAAATGAAAAGACATGCATAGAAGAGATTGAGAACTGTCTGTATTGCAACTGTATCCTCCTTCCATAAGGTAGTGTTATTGTCGTGATAACTCTTTCACTGTAACTACAGAGACAAGGCTGGATGCTCAGTGAACGACCCAGACTACAACCCTAGAACTTTGAAGGTGAGGCCCTCCTCCCTCCCTCCCCACTCCTTTATGATCTGCTGCTCTGCGTCACCCACAGATTCCCTCGGAGTACCTCAAGCATCTGACACCTGCCGTTCGCCAGTGGTGGCGCAT
This sequence comes from Phakellia ventilabrum, assembly GCA_963921505.1. Taxonomy (NCBI): domain Eukaryota; kingdom Metazoa; phylum Porifera; class Demospongiae; order Axinellida; family Axinellidae; genus Phakellia; species Phakellia ventilabrum. The sequence continues at coordinate 79,031 of OY997381.1, forward strand.
CAAGCAAGACAATTTTGACACCATCCTCATGTTTAAGGTAGGTAGACATGAAGGCTGGTGTGTTATTTAACTGACTCCGCCCCTTCCACCTCCCCCCTCAGGTGGGCAAGTTCTATGAGCTGTACCACATGGATGCGGTGGTGGGTGTGAAGGAGCTGGGGCTGGTGTTCATGAAGGGAGACTTTGCCCACTCTGGCTTCCCAGAGATTGCCTTTGGCAGATACAGCCAGACATTAGTCCAGAAGGGATACAAGTGAGCAGTGGGTGGGATACATGACAGGAAGTAGGTGGGGCTTACAGCTCGTTACATGTATAAATATAGTTGTACATTGGTATGTATATATATATTCAGTTAATTAGCAAGTCGAATGAGCCAGATATTTAGTATGCTATAATTTGGGCAAACCACTGATGTCATGACATGCAACACCTGCTAACATCCTTTGTCTTAGGGTCGCTCGTGTGGAGCAGACAGAGACGCCTCCCATGATGGAAAAGCGTCTCATGAACAGTAAGCCAGCAGCATTCCCCCCCTCCTCTGGTAGCTCATGCTCCACCCCTCTCCCCTCAATAGTGGCCTGCCCAACCCGGTTTGACCGGGTGGTAAACAGAGAGCTGTGCTCAGTTATTACTAAAGGTACAACATGGCCCTGCCTGGTGAGCTCTGCCCTTTGACCCCACTCCTCTGCCCTGCCCAGGCACCAGAACTCTCAGTTTCCTGGATGGTGATGTCACAGACAGTGAGTCAGCCTTTCTCTTGGCCATCAAGGAGAAGGTTAGTTGGGAGCACACCTTGTGTGTGTCAGTTGTTAAGCCACGCCCCCTCCTGTAGCCTCACTCCACCGCTGGAGAGTCAGTGTATGGAGTTTGCTTTGTGGACACTTGTATTGGCAGATTCCACGTGAGTCTCAGCCCCCGAGCTTGTTCCCTGGTATCTGACCTACTTCACCCTTACCCCCCCCCCCCCCCCCCCCCAGCTGGGGCAGTTCTCAGACGACCGGCAGTGTTCTCGGCTACGAACCCTTGTCGCCCACTACCCACCTGCTCAGGTTAGCCCCTACTTCAGTAAACAGTGGTGCACAGTAAGTGTGGCTTTGCGTTAAATGACAGGTGTTGTATGAGCGGAAGAACCTCAGTCCCCGGACACTCCATGTGGTGAACCAGCTCCTAGCCTCCTGTATCCGAGACTGCCTCACACCAAGTAGGTCACATGACAATCACTCCAGAGTCATGTGCTGATTATGAGATGCGACTTTCTGCAGGCACAGAGTTTTGGGACAGCAACAAGACTCTGAAGGTCTTAGCCGAGGGCGACTACTTTAGCAAAGAAGAGGCAGAGAATGGAGAGGTAATCCACTGCTAGGCCTGTGGGTCACTGATCTACACATTCACACGGTGTTCTCTGCAGTTTGAGTGGCCCAAGACCTTGAAGGACATGCTCGCAGAAGGTGAGGGACCTTGACACACATCACCCCAGTTCCATTGCCTCATTCCCACCCCGTTCCACCTCAGAGGACAGCTTGGGGCTGACGGCTGCTGATAACCACGAGCTAGCAGTGAGTGCCCTGGGGGCGTGCACCTGGTGCCTCCAGCGTTGCCGCATCGATCACCAGCTCCTCTCCATGGGCGACTTTGAGGTACTCACATTCCAGACGTACCCCCCTTGCTATGACCTTAGTGATAGTCAGACAAGTGGGTGGGGATTAATTGGACTCTCCCCTGCAGCCTTATCACCCTGTGGATGTAGCAGCAGTAGACAGAGAGGCCTCCTCGACCACACCCACCTTTGGGCCGTCCTTTGGCCGGCAGCGCATGGTGAGCGACCAGTGGCTGGAGCAGTCTTCATCAGCAGTAATATTACGTTAATTTGGTAAACTTTAGGTCCTGGATGACATCACGCTAACCAACCTGGATGTGCTGGATCACCATGGCAACACAGCAGGCACTCTGCTGGAGAAGATCGACCATTGTGTCACTCCCTTTGGTAGGTCCTGCCCACTGCAGCTGGCTGCAGGTACTGCCTGAGGCTATAATCCAGTTCCCTGATGGCGGTTCACCTTCACAGGCAGACGACTGCTAAAGCAGTGGCTTTGTGCTCCACTCTGCCATCCAGAGGCCATCAACGAAAGGTTGGCCTCTCCCAGCTGTTTGTGCAGCATTATCATGTGACAATCATGTGACCTCTCCTTAGGCTTGATGCAGTGTCAGACCTGATGTCCCTTGGATCAGTGGTGGGTGGGGCCAAGGAGGTGCTACGAACCTTGCCTGACCTCCAGAGACTACTTAGAAAGTGAGCAGAACAAATGTGACCTTCAAACAAACCACCTTGCCGTGTTCTCTTGTTTGTCCATCCAAAGAGAAGCACAGAGCCATGAAGCTTAGTACCTTGCCACCTCCTCCCCCCAGGAGCCATGACGCTTAGTACCTTGCCACCTCCTCCCCCCAGGAGCCATGAAGCTTAGTACCTTGCCACCTCCTCCCCCCAGGATCCACACACTGGGCTCTATGGTGCACAGCCAGGACCACCCGGACAGCCGGGCCATCTTCTATGAGGAGACAACCTACAGCAGACGCAAGATCTCTGACTTTACTTCTGCCCTGGAGGGGTTGATAACGGCTCAGCAGGTAGTGGAAGCCTTTGCTCCTGTTGCTGGGGAACTCTCCTCACGGCTACTGACAAAGCTAGTGACACTCACCACCAGTGGAGGTGAGGAGTCATACTAGTGGAGGTTGAAAATCACAGTAGCAAGAGTCAGGGTTCACAATGGCAGAGGTCAATGTTTACAATCAGGGTTGATATGTAAAACAAGAGGTCAGCGTTAACACTGTATAGTGGAGGTCAAGGTTCATGATTAGTGAGAAACAGTGCTTCCCATGCTCCCCATGCTCCCCGTCCTTCCCGTTGCTCCCTACGTAGGTATCTTTCCAGACATGACTGAGAAACTGAACTTCTTTCAATTCTCTTTTGACCGGAACAAGGCCAAGAAAGATGGTGTCATCATTCCAGCCAAAGGTCAGTAGCACTTGTACACCACACTCCTTCAGTCTGTGTGGTTAACCACCCTCTCCCCTCCCCCCTCCCCTTGTCCTCCATCCCTCTCCAGGGGTCAATAATGTTTATGACGATGCTCTACAGGGAATTGAGTCAGCAAAAGCCGAGCTGCAGGCTTTGCTACAGCGCCAGAGACAGCGACTTGGCTGCAAGGTTGGAGTGTTTTGCTGAATGCTGTAGGAATAGTCAGGGAACCATACAGGACTGACTCCTGAACCTTAGCCACTTTCCCCTTTCTTCACCCCACCCCTTCCCCAGAGTATCGTGTACTGGGGCAGTGGTCGCAACCGATACCAGCTGGAGGTTCCTGAGTCTGCTCTTGCCCGACACACGCCTGATGACTACGAACTAAAGTCTCAGAAGAAGGGTGTTCGGAGGTTGAGCAATCTGTCTGTCTGCTTGTCTGTATATTAGCTACTTTCTCCGTGGGGCTCTTTGCCTGTCTACAGGCTGCCAATGTATTGCATTGGCTTCCTGTAGATACAGTTGTTATTGGGAAAGCTGTCACGGCTGCACCAAACTTTGTTTAAACAAAGAAGTCAAAATAATCTAATTTCTGCATGACGGATACTTATGTGACCTCTCAGGTACTGGACAGCTGAGATTGAGCAGCTGCTGGCCCGACTGGTGGTGTCGGAGGAGCAGAGAGACGCCGCACTGAAGGACACCATGAGGGCCCTCTTCCACTCCTTCGCAGAGCAGTGAGTCACATGACTGTTAGTCACACTCTCGTCATGTGACTGTCACCGTTGGTCCGCAGCCTCGACCTCTGGGAGTCAGCGACGCGGTGCCTGGCTGTGCTGGACGCCCTCATTAGTCTGGCTACTTACAGGTGGGTGGGGCTACTTACAGGTGGGTGGAGGTGGGTGGGGCCACTTTCTTGGTACTGCAGTCATTGAGCAGATATGCTAAGCCACCCCATCCAAACAGCTCTTACAGTGAAGGCTGCCGCCCTGAGGTCGTGGAGAGCTCCGCCCCCTTCCTGGAGATCTACTCTGGAAGACACCCTTGCATTTCACAGACCTTCACAGGGGATGACTTCATTCCCAATGATGTCATCATCAATGCTGGGGGATCCCTTAGTGGCCGGCTCTGCGTTGTGGTGACGGGGCCAAACATGGGAGGGAAATCCACACTCATGCGACAGACAGGGCTCATTGTGATCTTGGCACAGCTGGTGAGAGATTGGTAGCCATTGGAAAGACTTGTGGAGTGCAATACCAGTAGTACTTGGTATCACCGGTTACCTCCCTCCCCCCCCCCACACACACACAAACACCCCTCCTCTCAGGGTTGCTATGTCCCTGCTGAGCGCTGTCGACTGAGTCCTGTAGACCGGGTATTCACTCGACTGGGGGCCTCTGATCGAATCATGGCCGGTAAGCCAATAGCTACCGCTTCTCTGATGTTAGTTTTTATGGCTGTTTCCCTCTGTGTCTGCTTCCAGGGGAGAGCACGTTCTTTGTGGAGCTGAATGAGACGGCCACCATTCTCCAGCACAGCACCCCTCACTCGCTGGTTCTCCTGGATGAGCTGGGTAGGTTGGTTTCACTTGGGGAGGAGGTTGGCTATAAGCTGCCTGGAGTTGCTCGTTTTCAGATCTGCCTATGCAATTTTAGTTGAAGTAGTGGAGAGGGTAGCATTTTTTGTAAGGAATTCAATGACGCGTACTCCAGATAATTCTGATGTTCAGGTGCTTAAAAAAAGTAGTTGGGCCATGACTAGACATGGTGTTGTTCTAGCAATAGTGGCCATCACCTAATTGCTAGGGTCTTTCTCCCTCCTAGGCCGGGGCACAGCAACATACGATGGCACAGCCATAGCCTGTGCTGTGGTCCGTGAGCTAGCAGAACAGGTGTGCTGCCGCCTTCTGTTCTCCACCCATTATCACTCCCTTGTGGAGGAGTTCGCAGGCAGCCCTCTCATACAACTGGGACACATGGTGAGGAGTGGGACAGGAACTTGTTCTTGTGAGCTTCACTTCTGCTGTGGTATTCCTTTACACTTATCTGCACCTCTCACACCCAGGCCTGCATGGTGGAGGAGGTGGAGGGAGAGCAGGAGACAATCACGTTCCTCTACAAGTTCATTGAGGGGGCGTGCCCCAAAAGCTATGGTTTTAATGCTGCTAGGTTGGCTGGTATACCAAATGAGGTAGGGTAGATTCCCATGCATTCATTCCTGACCCTATTCCATGCTCGATGTCTTCATTCCACTCCTGTGATCCTCAGGTGATACAAGTTGCCCGCAAAAAAGCCGTAGAGTTTGAAAAATGTACTGAACAGTTGAAGTTGTTCAGGTGTGTCTGGCATATTATATCTGTAAGACCCAACGTCATGTTGCTCTCCTCCCCTCTCTAGGCGGTTGGTGTCCCTTCAGTGTTCATCAGAGTTCCTCTCACTGGCCCAACAGCAGCTGATGGCCCTCTCATAACTGCTGACTGCAGCTCCCTGTCCCCTCAAGCATTACTATTCAATAACTACTTTTGCCTGTACCTCACATGCATGCCCTTAGCCAATCAAATTCTGCAGGCACAACATGTGTTCTACTCCACACTGGTGATTATCAATGATATACCTGCTCTTAATGTTGGACAGAAGTAACCAGGAAATAATCACTCATTAATTTTGGTTACTTCTGGAGTCACTACAACTGAACTCTTGAGCAAGAGGCACTGTCCATCAGAAGGTACGTGCTCCACAATTCAACTGCATGTAACGTAGTCACTAGTTAGTGTACTGTGATCTGGAGGCAAAACTAGTCTCATGGCCTACCATAAGCTGGCAGACCATGTCCCATGGGTCTAAGTTTAATTGATGGATGATGAGCTGTTCTGATTATGGCAATACAATCACTGTCTCAAAAATAAATAAGAAAATTGCATTGTCTGACATTATGCTCCATAATAAAGTGCTATAATGTATGTGGCAGTGGCTAGGCCTGTGTACTAGTCCTACATGCTAGTCTTACAGGCCTTGAGGAAAGGTACCCTAGAGAGCACTGCCGTGGCAACACGCTTTGGTAGCATGGTTGCTATGGCCAGTGCACCATTCATTACAAATCCCAACAGTCCAAAGCTGGCGAAACCCAGCCAGGTGTACATGTAGCCCCCTAGCGTGGGGGCAACCGTGCGGATGAGAGAATGCGTAGCCATGCTGAGACCCAGGGCGGTGCCAGTGGCCGTCTCAGGGACGTTCTTTGTGATGGCACTGTTGGCGATGGTGTTGAGGAGAGAGCCGGCCAGTACCATGGGAACCAGGATAACGGCCAGGAAGACGAGCGAGTTCACAAAGCTCTGGGAATGGAAGGGAGAAACTGATCACCACCACCTTGCTTCCAAATTTCCACACCAGTTTTTGTCGCTTGCAGTATCCAACAAAAACCAGTAGAGTCCAAGGAATAAGGCCAACAAACTTTAGTATAAGTTGCTAGGGTGTGCTCATTACCAGGGGCCCGCACAATTAGTCCTGATCACTAGGAGTTCCCTCACCAAAATCAGGTAGGACAGCGACATGAGGACGATGGAGAACTTGAGCAGTAGGTCATCAGGGAAACGCTTAGACAGGAAGCCAACTCCAAACCCTTGCATGATCTGTGGAGGGAAGTGTCCAGGACTTGAACAATGCAATACAGCCATGTATAACCACTTCCAAAGCCACTCACCATGGTGAGGATACCCACATAACTCAGCAGTCGGCCATTGCTCTCTGGAGTCAGCTGGAAGCGTTCCATGTTGATGACAGTAAACATGGAATGGAAAACACCTGCAGGCACACCCACTACAGTCTTCAGGACCACCACATACAGCACAGCAGGGATGGCTAGCAGAGCCACAATGGCTTTCAGGTTGAACACACTGCCAGACTCTGTGATGTGTGGGCAAAGAGAGGAAGTCCTCTTATGACTTGGGAAGTAGCGACTTGAACATCATTGAAGGTGGGCTCCTATTAGGATACATCCTACAACTAGTGAAGGCTAATCTTAGTCAAGATGTCACAGTGTACTCACTATACACAATCTGCCATCCAATGTCCAGCGTCCAGAAGGCTGAATTTGAAGGCTTGGCTCCAGGTAGTTGGTTAAATAAGCTACAGTAGCATCATGCTTAGTGCGCTTGATTTTATACCTCAGGCAATGCATGAGTGCATATATCACACTCACACAGACTTACCAAACACTTTGTTCTCCTTGGAGTCAGCTGCCGATATTTTGACTGGGTCTTTGGTCGTTGACGGAACCACCATCATGACGATCACTATGGCAACCACACAAAGTGCTGCAGCCACAGCAGCAGCGTGCTGCTCACTGTAGAGTGTCGTCACATAGCCACCCACCGTAGGACCTACAACAAACCAGCGAGGAACCATTAATAAGCACACAAAGTGTTCACAGTGGGCACCCCCCACACTAACCCCCCTATAGCTAGCCATTCTTTATGCCCTCTCATCAACATTCTCTCCTCTGTATATAGTCTTGCTCCCAAGATAACATGGGTATGAGATCCCTCCTCACCTACGACCATCCCAACACCGTACGACACACCCAGTCTCCCAAGGGCATCTGCACGCTCAGTGGAACCGGACACATCTGTCATCACCATCTGGGCTCCTGGAATGGAAACACGAGAATGAGACATATGTGAAAGTGGTGGGGCTGGCCAGAACAGATCACACCCACCATGCATGGCATGCATCATGAAGCCAAATATCTTGGAGAGGAACAGCATGGAAATGCTGTCGGCGATGGCCAGGACACCGTAGCTGAGGAAGGAGGACAGGAAGGCCACCACTAGAGCTGCACGGGCTCCAAAGAGATCACCAAACCGACCAAAAATGGGCCCTCCGACCAACATACTCACAGCAAAGACCGTCTGCATGTAGCCAAAGATAACTGGGCTGGCACCCAGCTTCTTGGAGAGAAACTGGATGGAGACAGGGACAGTGGTATGGGATGGAACTGGGATCGCAGGCATTCACTCGTCCCCAGCCCACAATCAAGGCTAAGGGTCACTTACAGTATGGCGGGATACTGTAAGCCTTGATTGTGGTCTGGGATGAGACTAGGCAATCATAGGCAGCCAGATCGCAAGACGACTCACAGGCATGGCTCCAATCTGAATCCAAAAGGCGGCCGCATACAGGAAGATAACCCCATGTGTTACCATGGACATCTTACGATATAGAGGGGTCTTCTGCACCTCCCTCACACCCACTCCCTCCTCATTCATCAACCCTGAGTTGCCCTTTTCCATGGCTTTGCCAGTTGCAGGTGAGTCTGGAAGGAGCACACAAGGAACAGTCTCGGGCACCCACACCCTCGGCTCTACTCTGTAATCTACGGTGGTTGAAACTGGGTTATTAAGACTCAGATTAGCTTCACAATCTTGCATGTACGTATACGTACCTACTTTTTACATGCACGCTGCACGTGACACAGACATAGCAGATCTGGATCTGGGAACGAGACTTGGCTGGATCGGCAGGATGGAGAGGAAGGTTAGTGAGGGCTAAACGAAGACACTGCGGGGGCTAAACTTTACATTTTATGGTCTCATCTCATTCACAGTCCTTTCTTTGCAATCAGAGGTCTGTAAATGAGATAGCCTCATACCCAGGCCACATGGGGACGAAGCTAGGATAGGAATCATAGGCATCTGGGAATGAGACTACCTCATACACACATGAACAAACATTATGTCACTATAAAGAGACCTACATCAGTCACACAAACCCTGCAGCTGTTGGTCTGAGCATGGCTGGAGCAATCTGTATCCCACAACCACTACACATACACTTCATCAATTCCTTAATTGCTATAATCAGGAGCCCATGGGCTCCTGCTATAATACACTGCTGATTAACAAAAAACAACTTGTGCTGGATGTTCTCAGAAATGCTACTATTTATTGATGCATAAAATTGACCTGAAACTGTGTGCGCTATACCAGGTTAAAACATCTGTGCAATTTGTAATATATGTGTCAATCAACCCATTTTTCAAGTGTCTTACACGTCCACACAGCGCTCTGTGTACCCGCCTCCACCCACCCCCCCAGTGGAGTATGAAGTAGCCACACTCCCTCTTCAGGGGCAAGTGGCTATCGTCAGGAGGGCAGTCAGTAAGACATGGACCAAAGGAGAGGTAAGTGGGAGGGGCCAGTGGGTGTGGCTAAGTGCTCATGCACAAGGAATACTGTAACAGTAATAAGGGCAAATTGGATTCCCAAGGAGGTGAGCATAGATATAGGTGAGTAAAGAAATGGGCAACGAAAAAGGTGGTGAATTGGATTAAGAGCTGCAGGGTGTACGCATGCATAGTATGTAAGCCGAGCTGCTATGGCTGTGAAGGAGCATTCAGTTGGTCGCAGATCAACCTTCTTCTGGAGCATTCATTGAATACTGTTCATGGGGAGTGACCTTTGGCCCTCTGTCCCTCTCTACCTTGGGCCCTCTCCAGGCCCTCTGAGTGACTTACCCAGACTCTCTGAGATGGTCTTCAGTGGAAATGCAGTCGTATGCCTACTCCTCTTCTGTGCAGGTCCATTGGGAGAGGCTGGTGTCCAGTATGGCTGGCTATGTTGGCAGAGCAAGGACCAAGACACGAGGCTAGTACCCTATCACTAACAGGCAGTTAGGACTGCCGTCTCCCCCAGCAGTTTGTGTTATTTGGGAAGTGCCACATAGCTACTTTTGTTAACGCCAGGGAGTCGTCAGCCACTTGCTAACGCCAGGGAGTCGTCAGCCACTTGCTAACGCCAGGGAATCATCAGCCACTTGCTAACGCCAGGGAATCATCAGCCACTTGCTGACCTCCTCCCACCTGTGTTGTTGGCAAGGATGGTATGGCATGGTCGTGGTGCCTTCCACTATACATCGGAGGTTGCTCGGTAGCGGAAATAATTTGGACTGGTTCATAGGGTCCAGTTGAAACGCTTGCTATGGGTTGCCCAATGTCCCCTACCACTGCCACACCGTAGTGCAGTAGGAGGAGGATTGTCATTCCCATCGTGTCTTGTATGAGGGTCACTTGGTAGTTAGGGGGAGTCGACACCTAGCCAGTGTTTTGCAATAGGGGTAGCACCTACTATATATACTAGACAGACTATGACATCATTTTATTTAAAACCACCATGATTCTAAATTGATGTGATACTGCTATAACTATATTAAGGGGTCAGAACCATAGTGGACTAACCCAAAATGAAGTACTAGAAATTGCAAGAATCGCACACAAGAAAAAAGAGTAAAAAACATGACCAAATTTCTGAATTTTTAGCAGCTCTAAAGCACATTCTAGGACAGGACATCTCTCTACCAGATCTATGTCATATTCCCGTGAGAGCTAGTTATTGAAAAGTCCCAAGGAAAAAATTCAATTAGCAAGAGTAAATCAAATTCTAACATGCATGTGGAGACCGAGAAGAAGGTGAAAGTGTGGTGGGCTGGCTCTGACGGCAGGGCAGATGGGATGGCTTGCATGTGGGATATTCACCTGTGTGTGTATTCCTGTCTCGTCCCCAGCTCTTTTGTAATGAATGGCCTGGGTATGAGGTTTTATGTCTTGCTGAGTTAGGATATAAGACATGCAACTTGTCCTGTTGGATTATTCATACAAACTTCATCTCCATTCAGCCACTGCACATGTAAAAATAAACATATCATGAGCTCATTGAACCCACCATAAGGGCCTATACTGCTAGTGTGCATTTCCTAATGATTTGTCAGTATTCTGTGTGTGTGGCTGTTGGTAGCTACTGAATAATTCGGTAGCCATCAACCTGTCAGACTTGAAAAGAATTCTTCCCAGGCTTAGTAGTGACAGATAGATGGCTATTTGTAGTATTTGTATAAAGATAACTTGAAGGGAAAAAAAGCCTATAGCTCCCGGACGGGCAAACAATTCTTCCCAGGCTTAGTACTAATAGATAGATGGGAGCCAAAAAAAGGCAAGCCTAGCAACTTAACTTGGAGAAAAAGAAAGAAAAACTGGAGAGAGAAAAAACAACCTTGGGAGCAAAAAAGGCTAGCAACTTAACTTGGAGGAAACAAAGCCTAGCAGCCTATAGCATATCTATAAAAATAGTTATAAATTTTTTATTTGGCATTTCTATAAAGAGAAACATCTTAATTTGGAGGGAAAAAAGAGGGGGGAAAAAGAAAAAAACTAGGAGAGAAAAAAAAAAGAAGAAGCTTGAGAAGAAGGGAAGAAAAAAAAGGAAAAAGGGAAAGAAAAAAAAGCCCATCCCTCCTGGAGTGTCAGACACCTGGAGCGCTGGATAGGCGATGGCTGGGAATCACAGGAGGCCTTGTAACGTACCCAGTCATCCTTTTAGTTTCGGAGTCCCGAAGGAAGTTACCGACGTATTGGCTGTAGGCTTAGAATCAGATTGCACGCGTGCGCCTCGAACACGCGACCCGATTATTGATTATTGATTTATAACTATTTTTATAGATATGCTATAGGCTGCTAGGCTTTGTTTCCTCCAAGTTAAGTTGCTAGCCTTTTTTGCTCCCAAGGTCTTTTTTTTTTACATTCTTATTTCTATTTTATTTTTATCTCTCCAGCCAGTATATCTAGCTGTCAGTTTTTTGTATTATACCTTGGTGTACTCGTCTAATTAAACTTTTGAGGCCATCATTATTGGGGAGGCCACGTTCCGACCCCAGGCTGTAACCGAACGCGCCACCTTGACTTCCCGTCAGATGTGTGCGCTGTAACGGTGATGTGCGTTAAATAGAATTGTTCCTGGAATGAGCGCACAACTGCACGGATGGCTAGTAGAGAGTCCCGCTATAGTACAAGCACTGGAGATAAAGGTTAGGTAGCTACAGATAGCGCTATGAACCTAGCTAGCGGGATAGTGGCCCCACCGCTTGCCAGGGGTAGGGCTAGCCCGGTAAAACATAAAACAGCCTCATGGCCTTGCAGATGATGGCCTGTGAAGTGTTGACAATAGCAGTACAGACTGTGCTGGTGCTGGTGGACAGTGGATTCATCATCCAGTCACCCACATCGCTGAAAGCCCATGAAACAGCAATCCTGCTCATCATCCAGCTCTCCAGTCATTTTCATCAGAACTTCCATTCCACAAACTCCATGGGGTGCTGTTTGTATCAAAATTCAAAAAATAACACCAAATGATGGCATTTCCCACTGATATTTATAAATCCCCATAACCGAACTTGTCCCCCCTAACTTGAGATACTATTAGAATGTGCTTTCTGAGCTGCTAAAAATTTAGAAGTTTAGTTATTTGCTCATAGGGATACTGCGCCTGTTTTTTTTTACCATTCTTACAATTTCTAGTGCTTGATGTTTGGTTAGTCCACTATGGTTATATCAGTGTCTCATCATTGTACACCCATGAGGTGCCTGTAGGCCCTATTGGGGGGGGGGGGTACATTATTACAGAGCCTGCACCTAGCCAGTCTTGTTCTCAGGTCACATATGGAGTGTGATGAGAACAACGCTAGGTAGGGCTTTTTACATGGCCTATGAATGAGGTCATCCTGTCTCTGCAGATGCACTGAAGTATGTGGGAATTCAGGACACCGCTCGTGCCTTGCAGAGCGGGACAGTGGGTGGGGCTGCTGCTGTGGGCTACATTGCCGCAAGGAAAAGTAAGATTCAATACTGCTGTGCAAGAAACTTGGCACAAACTGCCGGCGATAAAAACTTGGGCCGGAGGGAGTGCTGTTGACTTGCTCCTCCTTGGATCCTTCCTCAGAGTCCTCCCTCAATCGAATACTGTATCCGACCATAGCAGCAGGGTTGGTGTGGAGCTTCTTCTACCTCAGGGCTGAGTACAGGGCTCACACCAGTGCTCGGCCCTGGGAACCCAATCAGCACAGCTGGCTGAGGGACTACCTCACAGGAAGCTGGGAAGGGGACAAACCAGCAGCCAGCAAGAAGAGATGACAGAAGCCATGATATTGAACTGTTTATCGTATTTGTATAACTATATTGTGGCTATAATACCAGTGTCAGAACTGTTGAATGCTCCAAAATATGGGCGGGGCTGGAGGTCAAAGGTTATCTTGAAAGTGTGCTTTTGAGAATGGCAGTCAGTGCTTCGGCAGAGCAGAGGCGGGAGAGTTCCTTGCTCACGAAGGCTTACCTGCTGGTCTACAATGGACTACTCACAGCTGGGTAAGAGGGCGCGTTGGGAGAATGCAACATCCGACCGCATGTTGGGTATAGGGGTGTGTGCGTGCTGTGACTGTAGCTTTCGCTGTAATTCATGTACACACACACATGCATCAGATGGAGTCTCCTGGTGTTCAGTACAGTGCAGTACACAATCAGCCATGCCAGCAGCATCAACGGTAGTGTACCGGGTCTGTACAAGAGCATTCGCTGGCCCCTGCAAGTGTTCCAGACAGCTGCCTTGCTGGAGGTATGGGTAGTTTGTGTATTTGCAATGTAGCTGTTTAGTAAGAATGGCACAGACGACTCTGAGTTGCCATCTCTCTCCTACAGATTGTCCACAGCCTCACTGGTGAGTGTAGCTAGTTGCATGTCTCCTGGGTCATAGCAGCACACTCTCCTCTGGCTCCCCTCCCCTCCCCCAGGCCTGGTGTCCTCGGCCGTCATGACAACACTCATGCAGGTCTACTCCAGAGTGTTCATCACCTGGGCTATCCTGGAGTTCACCCCGGGGGTGAGTTGAGCACCGACATAGTACCTACTAAGCTCACTCTCCTCAGAGGAGGTTGGAAGAAGCCGTGCCCTCTTGCACAGGACTCTGTACAGCAGCTGAATGAGCTCACATTGCCAAAATCAAGCTAAACATTGAAGACCTTTGGTGGCGTAGCTGTAAAACAGCATACTGCAAACTTACTGAGAATCCACGCTTGTCAGCATGCTAGCCTGAACTGTACATAGTCATGGAGATGTGCAGTCGCATCCATATCTTTCATCTCCTACGTCCACTCCCCCACCAACACAGGTCTCTGGAAACTTGGGGCTACTCCTCATTGCCTTTGCCTGGGGGGTCACAGAGGTCATCCGCTACTCCTACTACTTCTTCTCGTTGGTTGGCTCTGTGCCCTACCCCATCAAATGGTGCAGGTCGGTGGCATACCACACTGGGGTTGGTCCACTTTCTTAGTCCTAACGACAGGGGCTTCCCTTCCGCTTGTTGCAGGTACACATTCTTCTACGTGCTCTACCCAGTGGGAGTAGTGGTGAGTTTACCAGAGAAGTGTGGGAGGCTGCAGTAGCCTCAAAGTGCCAAGGTCTGCGTCAACGCTGAGCTCTCCATTGCCTCATCTCAGCACATGATTAGTGTCCACCTGTTACATCTCTCCAAAATAATAAACAATCCCTTGTTCTGGCCCTAACCCTACGGTAGTACCGTAAATATATCAGGTGGAAGAATCCTAGTCTCTGCGCTTGTTTGTCAAGGGACAGCGATGGGCGTGGGGGGACAATCTTTCTATAGCCGCATGATTATGGCTGCACTGATGCTCCCTCTGTCCCTCACAGGGCGAGCAGATGCTGATGTTTACAGCCCTGCCAGTGGTGAAGGCTCGAGGCCAGTGGAGCATATCATTGCCCAACCCGGCCAACATCTCCTTCAGCTTCTACTACTTCCTCTGTGTCTTCATGCTGCTCTACATCCCACGTGAGCCGTTGTTTGATTAGTGGGCACTGGACGAGGAGTGTAAATTGTGACCTGAAAAAGCTGTTCTCCGGTCACTTATGCACACCTGATCCGTGGAGGCCGTCACCTCAGTTAGGTATTAGCTGTAAACACAGTAGACTTACCGTCAGTTTATCACCTCCCATGTGCAGTGTTTCCACAGCTCTATGGTCACATGATCAATCAACGAAGGAAAGTGATTGGTGGAGTCAAGCCCAAGCTCGAGTAACAGTGCAGCCTTACCATAGTATTAGTTGAAGTAGGGATGATTTTTTTTGGTGGAATAAAGATTTATGAATAATTATTATATACAATGAACCAGTAGGGAGTTCCACCACTGTACTAGTACATTGTGGGTCCACAAAAAAACACCCCCCTCCCCAAATGCAAGGCATAGGACTTCATACTCAGAAAGCCACCATGTCTGTATAAACGCCCCTACAGAGGACCTTAGATTACTTTCATTTCAAGTCAATATTTAATATATTTACAAGGGGATCGTGCATACAATATACTGGGCTAAAGGCAAGAAGTTCAGCAGGGCCTGGGTCAGCCAATTAGCTCTCAGCCGTGATGGGCATGGAGAGAGACGGAGGGGCCATGCTGGGAGGATCCTTGAGATGGTGGTCCCTGAGAACGGCAACAGCCTCCTCCACCTTCGACTTGAGGGACTCAGGCACCTCCAGCATGTGCAGCAACTCTGAGTTGTCCATCTCCAGCAGCATGCCTGGGGAGGGAGGGGACAGTGACCTACAGCTAGGGCAGTGTTCTCACTAGGCAATATGGTACACAATGTTTGTGGGGTATATTGCCATCATAAGAGAGCCATCCTACCGGTAATCTTTCCAGAGAGGTCGGGGTGCATGCTGTAGATCTGGCGGTAGAGATGCTCTCCAATGATCTGCTTCTGTTGCTGAGGGTCGGACTGCGTCAGTGACTGGAGCAGCTGCTCCTGAGTGGGTGGGGCCGCCTGGTTCTGCTGGGCAGGAGCGCCAGAGGGCTGCATAGTGGCCTAGAGAGGGGAGGGAGAGCTCCAGTGAGTTCCCACCACTGGCGTGTGTGTGTGTGTGGCATGAGAGAGGTCAGCCTCACCTGCGGAGCTGGTGGGTTGCGGGCTGAGGGGTTGAACTTGAGTCCCCTGGGCTGGCCACCACCAGATGGCATTTGCTGCTGGGTCATGCGCTGTTGTCCTCCCATGCGCTGCACGTGAGGGTTGGCCATGCGGCTGCCGACATTCATCTGCCCTCGTGGGACACCACCTGGGCGGTTGCGTTGTGGGACAAAACCGTAGGGGCGATGCACTGGCCCGCCTTGCCATGGCCGATAGCCAGTGGCCATGGCTGGGAAGAACGCCCTCTGGCCCTGTGGATACATCATCTGCATCTGGTACATTGGCATCTGACCCTGGAGGGTAGTTGGTAGTGGAGAAGGGCCATGCAAGTTAATACCGTATACAGTACTTTGACAGCTGACAAAGGCAGGACTACTGGTAGACCACCCCAATTAGTGAGCACCTACATTAGACACCTGACCTCAGCAATTACCGCACATGCTTTCACTCAATTCAAATCAGAAGCAGAACTGGCATGTTGTGCACGTTCTTCACTGGTCAGGCAGGCTATACAAGGGTGGACTCTTAAACCTACTGCCACGTACCTGGGGCATGCCCCTGGTGGACATACGCTGCATACGCAGAGCAGCGAGGTGTGCCTGCCGTTCTTCCTTGCGCTGAGCCAGGGCCACGTACAGCGGCTTGGAGACAATGATGCGTCCGTTCATCTCAGTCACGGCCTTGGTGGCTTCTTCGGGAGACGAGAAGCAGACAAAGCCAAAGCCTTTGGAGTGTGCAGTCTCATCCACCATCACCTTGGCAGAAGTGATGTTGCCAAACTTGCTGAACTCTTTGCGCAGCCGTTCGTCATTCACCTCGTCCTCCAAGTTCTTCACATAGAGATTCACACCCTGGTACCTGAGGGAGAGAGCAGCTCTTAACACTGTCCCACCAGCCACATACGGCATGGCTATCACCACTCACTTGGTGTATCGCTCCATCTTCTCCGCCTCGTACCTGTGATGCAGCTCTGCCATGCGCTCCTTCCTCTTCTGGGCCCTCCCGCAGTAGAGCGGACGGCCATTCACCATCTTACCATTCATCTCATCCACGCAGCGAGCAGCATCTTCATGGAGCTCATAGCTGACGAACCCAAAGCCCCGTGCCTTGCCAGTGTGGTGGTCCAACATGACCTGAAGGAGAGAACCGTCACCTGAGGCACACATCCTTGTTATCACCTTTCAATGTGATGGTATTCTGTATCCAGGAGGGATGGTGACAAACCTTGGCACTAACGATCTTGCCAAAAGGCTGAAAAGCTTCCATGAGTAGTTCGTCAGTGAATTCCTCTCCAAAGTTCTTGATGTAGACATTGGTGAAGCGCTGGTTGTGCCCCATCTCCTTCATGCGGTCCTTGCGGCTGATGAACTTGCCCACAAACCTGCAGAAGGCAGAACACTTAGTGATATGCTACAGCAGGAGAAGAGGGGGAACCTAAAATCACAAGAGTTGAAATCACTGGTATTATAAGGCAAAGGACTAGGTTGTACACAATTTGGAACCAAAACAACTTCGTCATGAAACCACAGACACCCCACTTACACTTTCTTGTCGTTGAGCAACATTCCGTTGACCTTGACGATGGCCATGTCTGCCGACTCCTGGGTCTCAAAGTGTACAAACCCGTATCCCTTGGACACGCTGTGCTCATCCAAGACCACCTGTAAGGAAGCAGGTGGGAAGAGATGGTACTACTACCCACTGCTAAGAGGCATACACCCTCCATCAGTGTCAGTTTGAATGCACCCCCAATGTCAACCATGGGACTGTATGGGTTCTGCCCTTACATTCTATCACATTTACATCACAGGAAACTAGTGGACTTTGAATTCTATTTCCTCAGTAGGGTATTGTGGGGAATCTTCCAGTTGGAAGTCAACTCCTAACCATTTCCCAAGAAGTTGGCTCCTAACCACTTCCCAAGTGAAACAAGCTCGCTCAAAGGGAGGCCCACCTTGCAGGAGAGGATGTTCCCAAAGGCAGAGAAAGTGTCGTACAGGGCCTTGTTGTCAATGGATTTGTCTAGGTTCTTGATAAAGATGTTGCCCACTCCGGAGCGACGGAGAGAGGGGTCGCGCTGGGACCACATGATACGCATTGGACGACCCTTCACAGGGTCAAAGTTCATCGTGTCCAGGGCACGCTCAGCTGTGATGAAAAATAGATCATACATGTACATCAAGTCACACCCTATAAATAGTTCTTTTCGCCTACAAGGCTACAACCAAGCCCTCCTCCCTTCCTCACCGTCGGCAGGCTGTTGGAAGTTGACGTAGGCGTATCCCAAAGAGCGCCTGGTGACGACGTCGCGGCACACTCGGATAGACAACACTGGCCCAGCCTGGCTAAACTTTTCAAATAGCAGGGCCTCCGTGATATCGTAGTGAAGGTCGCCAACGTACAGGGACGCGATGGGGTAGGATGGAGCTCCAGTCATAGCAGCCATTGTCAGTTTTCTTCAGTCAAGATGGCGACGGTTAGGAGGTCAGTTGTTGTTTTTTTTCGGGTGAGTCTTCACTGGTTTTACGATTTTTCGGCTTTTTTTAAAGAGGTTTTCTATTTTAAACTTTTTTTGGTATTTTTTTACTTTTTGGGTAGCGAAAACAGGCCTAGATAGCTACCTACAGCACAGCAGCACTATTAGATCCCCACACCAGCAAGGTTTCTGGACGAGAATGAACAGCAACGTGGCTGTTACGTAACCACGTCGTGTCACATGCATGCGGATATCCGGCTATGCACACGCGATATACATGTATATATAACCGGTATAATATTATGTGACGTGTACTTGGAAATGACTTCATCATTACATCATCCGCCAACAGTATAGAATTGCATTTCCCAAAAAAATTAAATGTCTACAATAACATAGACTTCGTGCTTTTCTTTTGTGTCATGGACTTGCAAATTCGAGTATGTAATGGCCTTCACTTCAGTTCCCTGTGATAAAAAAACAATACCACAAAACGAACATATTACTCACTTATATGCGTTGCCTGTACATGTAGAGGCATTTGCGAATGGGATCAAGAATTTTGATCAGTAAAAATTGTCCTTGATCACTTGATTGCTCCTTCTGAACTTCATGATCACTTGATTTACGGGGTTCAAATAGTAGCCACACTGTCCTTAGGATCTGAAAAAAATCATTGATCCTTGTTTCTTGGATTTTGTCTTGATCCCATGATCGTCTCCTAACAACTACCTTGATGCCTCGATCGTCTCCTAACAACTACCTTGATGCCTTGATCGTCTCCTAAAAACTACCTTGATGCCTTGATCGTCTCCTAAAAACTACCTTGATGCCTCGATCGTCTCCTAACAACTACCTTGATGCCTCGATCGTCTCCTAACAACTACCTTGATGCCTTGATCGTCTCCTAACAACTACCTTGATGGCTTGATTCCTTTTTGATCCAGTTGCAAATGCTTCTACAGGTGACATGCAAGTGACTACCCCTTGACATTGTGCTTCTGGCATGAGAGTAATTTACCTACCCTCATACCCAGGCCATCACTTTATTTGGCAGCCATGTAGAAAAAAATCAGGGAGTCTATTTCCAAGGCTGTGGGCCAAAAACTGGATGAGGAAAGTTGGGTACGTACAATCACGGACAACAGAGCACTCTAATGTGCACGGTACAGTTTACCTGAGGATGCTTGCTAAGATCAAATGTTTCACCATGCCTGAAGGAAAGAATTCCTTATGCATAATAATCACACACTCTGATAGGTATTCTCAGTAGACTCTGAGGCATCACAATAAGCACGTACCCAACAGCCTTTATCCTGAACAACTGTTTGTCAAATTCTGTAATCTCCACATGCTGGAAAGTTTGAGCAAAACAATGACAATAGTATTTCACCAACTCCACCCTGATCACCCAGAGACTCAGGTTACCATAGAGACTGCCCCTACCCTAGGGATGAAGTATGGGTCTGCTGAGAAGAGGAAGAGAAACTCATCCAGAAAATGGAACAGCAGCGACTCGAGGTCATCTCCTGTGGGAGAGCAATATGCCTCACAGGTCTGCCGTGGAGGAGGAACGCTCCTTCCCCTCCCCCACAGCCTTGGCCGAGGGCATGCCCAGTGCACCCTCACCTTCTGCAGTGATCTCCTCTGTCTTTGTCGCCTCCACAGTCTCAATTTCAGTCATGTAGCCAAACATTGCCACAGCAGCCTGGACAAGGACAGGGGATAGTACACTTGATTATAGCCTCGGCTGGAATATCACACACGCACACACAGCTACCTGCTCAAAGGCCGTCTTCAGGTCATCTCCCCCTAGGGCCTTGTGTCAAGGCAGAAACACACAAAACAACCTCTTTTTCAAAGTGAAGCATAAATTTATGCATACTGCTGATGGCTTCCTGCACTAGTTTCAGAGGATACAGGCATGGATTCTGCAATATAGAGGAGGTTAGTAAGTAAACAGTATCCCTACAGTTATGGAGAGGTCAAGTAGCTTACTGGATATCTGCTGGGTGGTCCAAATCTGGAGAGGAGGGAAGATAATTTTACAGTTTGTACTTTACAAAGAGGGTGGAGCTCGCTCACACTCATACTTCCGGTCAGGATGCTTGCTTGCTTGGTGCGCTCTGCTTACTTCAGGAAGGTCGCAGGGAGCCGGTAGCTGCTGTGCCATTGCTGCATTGATTTTCACCGCAGCCTGCACTGGGATCCCATTTGGAGCACACCTGCTACAAACAGTTAGACATCCTGTTTGGCATAATGTCAGCGAAAGAGAAGCTGGAAGTGAGTCACTAAACGGCTGTACGATATTAAGTAAGCTAATTGGTGGGTTTGGCTTTATAATAGTGATCACCAGTTATTCTGGACTCCACACCATCCACACACGCTGCCTGGGGTTAACTCCACTTCACTGTTTCCTGATTCCAGACAGATCATGATGTTGACCATGTGGCCTCCCCTCTCATTTCCTAAAACCTCATGCACATAGGCAGCTGTCCTCGGCTACCTGGTGCGCAAGCACCTCGTCCACAGTGTAAGAGAGGAGTTTGCTAAAGTAGTTGATGAGCTTGAGACTGGCTGTAGTCTGTCCAAAGATCACCTCTGCCTGGAGTGGCCGAGCGAGAGGGGGCTCAGTTTTCCGGTGTTTAGAGAGACTGGAAGCAGTAGGAATGTGCACGAAGAGCCTGACAGTGGTGACCTCACATCTGATGGCAGTGGTGACCTCACATCTGATGGCAGCATGCAGGATGGCAGGACAGCCTTCCCCACCATCCATGGAGGGTCCCCAGCTACTGTGACCAAAGAGCAATCAGCCACTGACGTGTCCTCTCCTCGGTCAAGCACACACTCCCTTCCAGTGCTCACAGGCCTGCAAACAGAGGGAAGTTGTAAACCACAAGAAGGAGCACAGAGTGAGTCTGGAGCTCCTGTAGAGACCTCTCTCCAGCCTCTGTCAGGACAGCTGCAGCCATGTAGTGCTACATCGCTAACATTACTAAGTGGTGCAGTTGGCACCAATGCTGCTGGGGAGTTTACAAATACAGGTGATGCTGCTGGAATGGAACCAGGCTTGGAAACTTTCAATAGGTCTGGTATGGAGACAGCTGCGCCAGAAAGCTACAGCCAGTTGCTGGACTCAATAGGTCCAGTGCAGTCTAAGCTGCCCAGAGACAGGGAGAGCTTGCTGGAGCTAAGGACACAGATGGCCATGGAACTCATATGGATCAAGCAGGCAATTGCCAGCCGTCAGAAAGTTAGTACTATGATAAAAAAAGTTTTTACTGCGCTCCTAATTATATGGCCAGAGTTGCATGGGCCAACGTAAAAAGACTGTCAACAATTTCATTTCTCCTTCTCTTTCTCTCACTACAGTATCTGCAACTCAGAAGTAAAATGAAAGATGGAAGAGAATAATGTAATCATGTCATTTTTTTAGTCTCGCGAGCCAGGCTGGCACGCGAGACTAGTCGTTTTCCTGTAAAGAGCACGCGATCGGGGGAGGGGCTGGATTTCGGTACATGTGCGTGATCGTGAGGCGATGGCTCTGCTCCCAGCGGCTTGTCTCTTAACCTGGCTCACTCTAGCCAGTGCCGACAAACAGTTGATGCTTGTCTTGGAGGATGATTTTAAAGTATTCAACCTGAGCCTCTGGAAGCACGAGATCACCCTCGGCGGTGGAGGAAACTGGGAGTTTGAGTAGGCACAGCTGTCTGTAGCTAGCTGCATGTCTGTGGTTGGTACGACCGTAGATGGCATACTGTTTCTCGATTTCAGGTACTACAACAACAATCGTACTAACAGCTATGTGAAGGACGGGGTGCTCTACATCCAGCCTACGTTGCTGGCGGATGATATTGGAGAAGACAATGTCAAGGGGAACGGCTACATGCTGGACGTCTGGGGCGGCGCTCCTGCGGACCTCTGCACCAGCAATGCTTTCTATGGCTGTACCCGAACAGCTGGAGCCGGCGGCAACTACCTCAATCCTATAAAGTCTGCCAGGTAAGTGCGTGTGTTCATAATTTTGCCACAAAAATTATGTTATTTTTATGACTCAAATTCTCCAGAATCCGCACTGCCGAGAGCTTCACCTTCACCTATGGCAAGGTAGAGGTACGAGCTAGGCTCCCCAAAGGTGACTGGCTGTGGCCGGCCATATGGATGCTACCAAGGGACGATGATTACGGCAACTGGCCTTCCAGTGGAGAGATAGATATCATGGAGTCGCGAGGAAATCCTCCCTCCTACTCCCCAGGGGGCTATGATACCTTTGGCTCCACTCTCCACTGGGGACCCTCATGGAACCAGGACCCATTTCAGAAGACTCATGCCGAGAAGAAGGGAACCGACTTGACGGCAGACTTCCACACCTACGGGCTTATTTGGAACGAGACCTACATGGGGACCTACTTCGACACTGAAACCAACACTGTCCTCTCTGTTCCAATCCAGGAGTCCTTCTGGCAGATGGGTGGCTGGCCGAGCCCACCCTGGAACAACCCCTGGGAGGGACAGGGAAAAAATGCCCCTTTTGACCACAGGTTCTACCTACTAATCAACCTGGCCTGTGGCGGCACCACAGGCTATTTTCCCGATGGTTTTGGCAAGCCGTGGTCCAACACTGACTCTCATGCTGTAAATGCCTTCTACAATGCCAAGGCACAGTGGTACCCTACTTGGACAGCCCCCATGGCCATTGACTCTGTCAAGGTGTGGACATACGTGGATACACCATGATAATATGGAAACGAAGAAATTTGACTGTGTTGTTTAAATTTAGAACTATATAACATAAGTTTTTGTGTATATTGTAATCATGATGTGGTGAGCACTGAAAAATCTGCTGACATTAAGATTTTGTACTTGCATTAATTGATTTTTTGACTCACGAGATTCCTTTAATATACCAATTGGAATCGAATAAAGGTATGCATAGGCACAATCTGTACAAATGTATGTATGTATGTGTACGTATGGCTGCTACAGTCTATCAAGAGTGCACAGTAAAGAGTTAACAGTAAGTCATACTCAGAACTTGTCTCTTAGCCGCCCACGGACTGCCAGCCAAAAGTGCATTTCCTCAAAGTCTTTCACACTGTGAGCAGGCTGCTGACAGCAGTGTCCCACTGTTTCATGGCATTATAGAAGGCAGTCTTGGATCCGGCATGGCTCGTTGCCAGGCCCATCAAGGAAGAAGCCAGTCACTCCTAGGCCTCCCTAGATGATGAGGTGGAACCTGCAGTCAAAGGGGGAGTATGGGTGGGCTCAGCCAGCCACCCATCTGACAGAAAGACCACTGAATTGAAAGTGAGAGGACATCATTATAGCATGTTCCAATATATGGCTCATTTCAGATGAACCCATGTTTGGGTGTGGAAGTCAGTTGTGAAGTCTTCCTCTCAATATGGGACTTTGTCCAGGCATCTGCATTCCATAACGGTCCCAATGCTGTGAAGTCACTGTCCTCCTGACCAATATTCCCAGTGCTACACAAACAGTCACACACCCAGCTGGCAGAAACTGTAGTACGCACTAAAAGTAGTGAGTGAGTCACATGGAACATATCAACTCTGAAAACAATTCAGCAAATTCTGCTAGCTAGCTATACTATATAACTAAAATTGGCAGAAGCTAAGCTGGAAGTACTCCAATCAGTATAACCACGTTTTAAAACGTAGCTTTTCCCCTTATGACCTTAGCTACTATTTTACCACACTATAGCTAAAAACCAAGTCCACATGCCTATCCAGTGGCCTGCATAGGATGTGTGAATTGTTCACTGAGTCAGCCAAACATTCAGGAAGTTTCCAGTCATACATACGTAGCCTCCAGTATATAAGCAAAGCTCTTTGAACACCACACCGATGTCGACTATGCTAATGCAGGCTGTTCCATGGAGTGCTGTAGTTTCAGAACAAACTCTGGGTAGCCACTAGGTGCACCAGCTACTCCAGTCAGGTGATCACCGAGGGCTATTTCCTTCACAGCTGCATCTCCATTACTCAGCCCAGTCACGGACACTCGAACTGCCGTCTGCAGAAGTTTGTTTATCTCCTCTAACCCTCCTTCAAAGCAGATGCTCCTCCATTTCCCTTCAGGTGCCCCCTCCACTGTGATGTCAGTCTGCTCCATGGCTACCCCGTGACGGTGGTGGGTGACACGGTGCTTTGCAAGAGGGACCAGCTGAACACCCTTTGACCCCACGGACAGCACATCTTCCAAACTCTGTAGCTGCTCTTGAGTGGCATCTTTTGCTGTGGGAGCATGCGGAGCTGAATTCTCTCACACAAAGGATGTACAGTAGTTACAAGTTTACCTATCCAATCTCTCTGTTTTGCAATATTCTTAGCCACAATCTGTCCTAGTTCTCTGGTGTCCTTCCCATCCCAGTCCAAAGGAGTATGCAGTACCTGGATCCAAAAATAGGCTGCATTGTAATTGGCAGAGCAAGACTCAGCCCCTCCCACCATTAAGACTTAGTCCCTCCCACCTTATCCCATAGCTCTGCCCCAGTTCCATGTTGATCCTTCCTCAGCTTCACCTCCAGGATGCTCCTCCCCCTCAACTTGACCCCACCTCTTGTTGAGCAGATGAGGTAAATATCTGTCCTCCTATCAAATGACCAGGTCAATTGAAGTGCTGAACCACGATAGGTCACAATGTCTAGTATACTGCCTGGCTACCACACACTGCTAGACCCGACTCAAAATAGGGATGGTTGGATAATTATGTTATGTGACTCAGGGTCTGGCCCGCGAGATTATAATTTATACAGCATATATAATAATAATATATACGGGTTTATATAAAATTATTTACATTCTAGGAGCACTGGTAAGAGAATGCAGCTGTGAGCTTACCTATCAGGGAAAAAGCTCCATGGTTTGCAGTGTAGCAGACGCCAGAGGTCCGTCTGAGCCTCATGCTTGGTGGAGAGAGGAAAGAAGACTCGCCACTCCCACCCCATCGCGCAAGAGATCAGCTGACTATGTAAATGTGTCACGCCGAAGTCATGTGACAGAAAATAAACGACTGCGAGGAAGGAGCGAATTCCCTGGCCTTTTTACACCTTACTACCCCCTTGATGCGATCGGCAGTGCACAGCTGAAGGCCAGAGAAGAATCCGGAGCTTTGGCGTAGAAGGATTCCGGTTTTCTGCCACTGCGTAGCTGACTAGGTGCGCGGAAGTGACCGGTTGTGTTGAGGTGAAGGAGTAACCATGAGTTCCAAGGTTAAGGTCGCAGTGCGGGTCAGGCCTCTGAACAAGAGGGGTGAGTTGGGGGGGTTAGGGGTGGGGTTGTGGACTGGTGGGTGGGAAATATAAGTCCACCTGTTGGCCCCAGCTGGAGGTGGGCGTGGGCAGGGATGGCTTGACTCGGGGTTGAGTGCCAACAAGATCTCTCAGTAATACTTCTTACTAGCAGTGATTAGCACTCGGGGTCGGCTAGCTGAGTAAATAAGATAATCCTATCATCGATGTTGGCGGCAAAACGCAGACGTCATTTTTAATTAATGCACATATTAATGAGCTCGCCATGCAACATTTTAGCATATGGGTATACTTTCAAATATGACTATATGGCCTGGGCTGGTTAGGGCCTCTGGCGGAGACGGCATCCCTAGCTGCAGTTACCTCCTGCGCTGGAGCTGCTGGTTGACCCTCTGACACCTCTCCCTCTGACCCCTCTCCCTCCTCCAGAGGTGGGCATGGGAGGATCTATCGTGGTGGACATGGAGAGAGACCAGACCATCCTCTCCCACACCAACAAAAGAAAAGCAACCAAGGTAAGAGGATCACTCTCTGCCAGTGGTTGTGTGCATTGAAAGTTCTGGTTGAGCCGTCTCCTATCCTTCAGACGTTTGCCTTTGACCACTGCTTCTGGAGTATGGATCCTGACAACCCAAAGTTTGCCAGTGAGTATAACGTATAGACCTGGCATGGGAATGAGAACCGTCCTAGAATGAGACTCATCCTTCTGTTTTTTTTTACCCAGACCAAGAACTAGTGTTTGAAAAGCTTGGAACTGATGTGCTAGAGAATGCATTCAGTGGCTACAATGCCTGCATCTTCGCCTATGGACAGACAGGTTAGGCAGGAGAGGAGACTCCAGTAAACTATTTGTATATTGTCTGTATACTCCCACTCATTTGTAACCCATCTGGTCACTAACTGTACCTCGTGGTTACTGTGGTATTCACTGCCTGCCATATGAGTGTGGAGTGATGTAAGGGACATGACGTGTCCTGTACAGCTTCCCTAAGGCTGCACATGCCGGGTTCAGTTGACCAAACTATGAGTTAATGCCAGAAATGATAATCATGCTCTGACCAGGTTATCAATTAGACATTCCATTAGCTAACACTGCACACATGTGCAGAGTGCTTGGGTCACATTGCTACAAGCTTGCTTGTGTGTGCCAGTACTAATGCTAGGAAGTGTCGTATACTGTATACTATGAACTTTCCTCGTGACACGTAAAAAAGGTTTTTATGAAATCCTACAAAATGTAATTTGCGATTCATGGAGCCAAATGTGTTTTAATGGTCTACAAACATTTGTGGGCACATGTACAAAATTTCCTGATTAATACCTATAGTTGCTCTCCTGCGCAAAGTACTTCATGGCTAGCTGATTCTTTAGGAATCTTCTCATTAACTAAATAAAATTCATTAGTAATATGTGTCTTTCTGGTATTCAATTTGAGAAACCCTATATGTACATGTACATGTATAATTATATGCAATTTGCTATATAAAAGAAAGTTCAAACAATCATGCTTGGTACAGACATAGTAGAATTGTATTTATCCCCTCCTCCCCTCCCTCCACTCCTCCCCTCCCCCACCTCTCCCCTCCTCCCCTCCCCCACCTCCCTCCTCTCCCCCCTCCCCTCTCCTCCTCCCCTCCTCCCCTCCTCCACTCCTCCCCTCCCCCACCTCCCTCCTCTCCCCCCTCCCCTCCCCCCTCTCCTCTCCTCCTCCCCTCCTCTCCCTCCCTCCCTCCTCAGGCTCTGGAAAGTCCTACACCATGATGGGCTCCCTGGATGACGACCACTTGAAAGGTGTCATTCCTCGCCTCTGTGACACCCTCTTCAATAGAATTGCTGAGGTACACACAAAATATATTTAATTCTAAGCACCCATAGACCTATAGCAAGCTAGCTATGGTAACACCTGTGTACTCCACAACCCACCCTCTGTTCAGCATTGACGGTCCGCTTATGTAATGTTTTATCGTCTGACATCTCCTTCTCCCCTTTCCCCTCCCCTCCCTTTCCCTCCCTCCCTCCCTCCCCTCCCTCTCCCAGAACGACAACGCCAGACTCTCCTACAAGGTAGAGGTATCTTACATGGAAATCTACTGTGAGAAGGTCCGCGACCTCCTCTGTCCTAAAGGGTGAGCCAGTCACTATGTGCACAAATCTTAACTACTGGGCAATGCTGTGTACACGAGTCTTTAAGTTTTAACTACAATATCTGTGCACATGTGCACACGTGCACACACACACACACACACACACACAAACAGTGGTAAACACTCACTGAAGGTACGAGAGCACAAAGCCCTGGGGCCGTACGTTGAAAACCTCTCCAAGTTGGCCGTGGCCTCTTTCGAGGTATACTTATACCACAACCAGCAAATTTCTGGTATGACTCCGCACACTCTCCTGCCCTCCCATTCAGGATATCAACAGCCTGATGTCTGAGGGGAACAAGTCTCGGACAGTGGCGTGCACTCAGATGAACGCTGAGAGCTCAAGATCACATGCTGTGTTCTCCATCGTCCTCACTCAGACACACTTTGACCCCGCGTCTGCGGTGAGTTAAGTCTCATTCCCAAGCCCTACTGTCCCATGATAGGTTTGGAATGAGACTATTTTTTTCATAAAAATGTGTGTGTGTCTGTATAAGCGCATGTCTGTGTGGAATTGGTGATAAACAATTGTGAAAAGTAACTGCCGGCTTTGATGCACTACATTACATGCTACAACTGGCAGCTCTTGACAACATGCTGTGAACACAATGCCTACCATTGAGAGAAGCTAATCTGCTTGTTCTCACTTTATGGCCCTGTGTAGCACGCGGCCGCCATACTTGCAGCGTGTGCATGTATTGCAGTGCCACTGCGTTTGCGGCTAATATATCTGTACACACGTGTGGACACACACTCTTGTCAGGAAGGTATAACATTCTCACAAATGAGCTGTCTGTTGTGCATAGGGTGGCATTGTTAGTCGTCCAAAGCTGTTTGAAATGATCACCATAGTAACGTATACAGTCTACCTCCCTCCTCCACTGCCTGCTATTGAGAGTGCCTTCCACCTCCCCCCGCAGACGGGTACAGAGAAGGTCGCCAAGATCAGTCTGGTGGACCTGGCAGGCAGTGAGAGGGTGGCTAAAACTGGGGCACTGGGGGACAGGCTGAAGGAGGGCTCCAACATCAACAAGTCAGTTACAGCTGCTTGTAGCTAAAGGACTCCCACTCACACCCCCTCCTCTCCCTCTCCCTCCCTCTCCCTCTCCTCCCTCTCCTCCCTCTCCTCCCTCTCCCTCCCTCTCCTCCCTCTCCTCCCTCTCCCTCCCCTCTCTCTCTCTCTCCCCTCCCTCCCCTCCCTCTCCCTCCCCTCCCTCCTCCCTCCCCTCTCTCTCCCTCTCCTCCCTCTCCTCCCTCTCCCTCCCCTCCTTCAGGTCCCTGAGTACACTGGGTCTTGTGATCTCTGCTCTGGCAGACATGGTATGTGTAATACCCAGCTGTACAAAAACAGGATCACTGATGTGATAGAGTCCTAGACCTTCAGATTTGGCGCCACAGCTGTTAACGTTATAATTAGGAGTGGATGTTATCTGGCATTAATAACTCAGAAGCTTTGAGTACCAGTCGGACAACGCCCTCTGATCTTGTAGTGTCTTCCATCTTGCCTCCACAATTGTCAGAGTCCATACTGGTCAGGAGGGTACTCTGGCTACAGTCAGTACTGGTTCACCGTGACACACTCTCCAGTGCTGCACTGAGACAAAGGGCTAAACAATTACAATACTTTGTGCGTGTACATTTTAGGTATAGCTAGCCTGAGGCTGTGTAGGTATAGCTAGCCTGAGGCTGTGTAGGTATAGCTAGCCTGAGGCTGTGTAGGTATAGCTAGCCTGAGGCTGTGTAGGTATAGCTAGCCTGAGGCTGTGTACACAAATGACTGCCGGTGTACTGAGTCAGTGTATACAGCATCTTTGCCCAATAGGAGGTGTATTGCTTGTTGCCAAGTCTATAGGAACACATCCACTACACAGTGTCTGTCACAAGCCACTTTAAAGATTCTGTGAAAAAAACTAACTGGTGGGGTAACCCTAGCTCTTTCCTCCTAATGAGCCCCACTCTCTGTCTGGTGCCCCCAGTCCGCAGGCAAGAAGGCCAGGAACTCGTACGTACCCTACAGAGACTCCATCCTCACTTGGCTGCTCAAGGTATGTTGCCTTGATTCCAGGCCCATGGAATCAGGACCACTACATGTGTAGTGTGTAACCCAACCTTGGTCCGAGATCAGCGTGGGAATGAGCCAATTACAACCTTACCACTGCCTAGAATCCTAACCCTAGTCCATCTAGGAATTACATGTATGCATGCTTCAAGTTGCCAACACACCACCTCTAGCCTTGCTCTCTAAGCAAGTCGATCAAGCTACGATCTCCCCTGCCCCCCCCCCCCCCCCACACACACCCCCACACACACACCAGGACAATCTGGGTGGCAACAGCAAGACGGTGATGGTGGCCACCATTAGTCCCGCCTCAGACAACTACGAGGAGTCCCTCTCTACCCTACGCTACGCCGATCGGGCCAAGAGGATCGTTAATCACGCTGTGGTGAACGAGGACCCCAACTCCAGGGTGAGCCAGCTGTCTCAGAGGTAGACGGCACTGTTGCTGCTTTTGCACTCCGTTTTACATGGCTTCATTCCCCGTCTCCACTCCATGGCTTTTTGTATGGTCTTATACCCAGTTTCCATTCCACTGTCGAAGACAGCTCACTGCTCCAAAGTGTTGAAGCTTCTTTCTAGCCACAAATCTGGTTCCTCTCCCTCCCACTAGATGATCCGAGAGCTCAGAGAGGAGGTTGAGAAACTCAGAGCGATGCTGACGGGGGGAGGGAGTGGGGAGGGGGGTGGAGCCGGGGGTGGAGTCAGCACCAAAGAGATGGAGGCCCTGATGGAGAAGCTGCGTATTGGTGAGGGCTTGATGGCAGAGCTGAGCAAGTCCTGGGAGCAGAAGCTGGCTGAGACGGAGAGGATTCACCAGGTGGGTGGCCAGGAGGAGGGGCTGCACACTACACCTCTGGGAAGGCTTTTACCATACTTCACCTTACACATACATGTACCAATTTCTCACCTTCCACACTCCCCTCACCTCACCTCCCCCCCGTACACTCACCTCCCACACACACACTCACTTCCCACACACTCACCTTCCACACACATACTCACCTCCCACACACACTCACCTCCCACACACACACTCACTTCCCACACACTCACCTTCCACACACACACTCACCTCCCACACTCACCTCACCTCCCACACTCACCTCACCTCCCACACACACTCACCTCCCACACACTCACCTCCCACACACTCACCTCCCACACACCATCACCTCCCACACTCACCTCACCTCCCACACACCATCACCTCCCACACTCACCTCACCTCCCCCACGCACTCACCTACAGGAGCGACAGAAGGCACTGGAGAACATGGGCATCTCTGTGCAGGCCTCAGGCATTGGAGTACAGGTGGACAAGTTCTACCTGGTCAACCTCAACGCAGACCCATCCATGAACGCACTGCTGGTCTGCTACCTCAAGGTGGGTCCCTGCCAGTCTCATTCCCAGACACAAGTGGCATGGGATTTGAGAGGACCATGCATCGAAATTGCCAGCACTGGCGCAGTTCTAATTAAGGTATCTTAACAAACACTTTTCTTGCTTTGGTTCCAGGATGTGACCCGAATAGGCCGTGCTGGAACCACGCCAGTCCAGGACATCCAGTTGAAAGGGCTGGGTATCTCCAACGAACACTGTGTCATTGAGATCGTGGATAAAGAGATTTTCCTGACTGCCCACCAGGGACCTAGGTGAGTGATGGGGCTCTCAGAGGGAGCTAGGTTAGTGGTGGGGCTCTCAGAGGGAGTGGTGGGGCTCTCAGAGGGAGCTAGGTGAGTGGTGGGGCTCTCAGAGGGAGCTAGGTGAGTGGTGGGGTTCTCAGAGGGAGCTAGGTGAGTGGTGGGGCTCCCAGAGGGAGCTAGGTGAGTGGTGGGGCTCCCAGAGGGAGCTAGGTTAGTGGTGGGGCTCCCAGAGGGAGCTAGGTTAGTGATGGGGCTCTCAGAGGGAGCTAGGTTAGTGGTGGGGCTCTCAGAGGGAGCTAGGTGAGTGGTGGGGCTCCCAGAGGCATGGAAGGTGGAATGGGAATCATGAGGCAAGAATGGGTTAATGCAGCAGTACACCTCTCTGCTGTAATGCAGCAGTACACCTCTCTGCTGTAATGCAGCAGTACACCTCTCTGCTGTAATGCAGCAGTACACCTCTCTGCTGTAATGCAGCAGTACACCTCTCTGCTGTAATGCGGCAGTACACCTCTCTGCTGTAGGACGTTGGTCAATGGGCACCCAGTGACAGAGAAAGTGCAGCTGCACCATGGCGCCCGGATCCTATTGGGGAACAACCACCTGTACCGACTGAGCTGCCCCCGTCTTGCAGGGGCGCCCTCTGACCCCGAGGATGAGCCGATCATGGACTATGAGCAGGCCATGAAGGAAATTTCACTTAACGAGCTCACCAATGGTGAGTCTGTCTGTCTGTCTGTCTATCTGGGTCGGTAGTGGGACATTGTATGTTCAGCCGCAAAGTGTACTGCCTTCCTCCTCCCCGTTAGACCCCATGTACGTCAAAATGCAAAAGGAGCTAATGGAAAAGCATGAGGCAGAGAAAGAAGGTCAGTTGTGTATGCATTCCATTTAATGTGCATCATCATAGGTTACGATCCAATTGCTGCCCAGGTGCCCTGGAGGCACAGAAGGAACGCTACGAGAAACAGCTGGCAGAGCTGAAGGTGCAGCTGGAGACCAACACCTCTGCCTCCCCCACCCCTCCCACCACCGGCACCACCTCAACTGCCACGACCGGCACCACCACCCCTCCCACCACCGGCACCACCTCAACTGCCACATCTGCAACACCTAACACATCTGCCAAAGCTCGTCCTGGGATATCACCAACGTGAGTCTCCCACACCCATAAAAGCATAGCCCTCTTAATTTTATTCAGCGTTCTCATTCACACACTCACAGACTTGAGGAGGAGTGGGAACGTAAGAACCGAGAGCGACTGATCAACACGGTCCTAAAGGCCAACAGACTCACACAAGAAGCTAACATGCTCTCGGAGGCACTGCACAAAGATACCATCTTCAAAGTCACATTAACAGTGAGTTGGTTTCTGACCCACTTTAAAGCAATGTACATGTACTAGCAGTTTACTAGCATTGCACTAGTAGTAGTATACTAACAGTGCATTAGTAGTATACTCTGAATATACAAGTAATAATTATTATACTTTATAACAAATTGCTAACCTTAATGTTCCCCACCCCCCAGGTCCCACGCTCTTTTCTCACTCCACGCCAGCGCTCCGAGGTGGATGAAGTTCATTCTAGCAACGAGGTAGCCATCCGAGTGCTGCACAAGCAACGGGGGACAGACTCGGTGTGGTCACTGGAGACCTTGGAGGAGAAGGTGCTTACCATGAGAGACATGTACGAGAGGATGGAAGAGGGAGACGACTCACTGCTACTGGTAAGTGGGGTGGGTATTAATTGGAGTAAATTCAGGCGGCCATTGGATAGGATGCAGTGCATGTATTCAAATATTGGAAAATTGTGTGTCTACACTTCTGTAGGACGAGAGTCTGGGCCCGGATCCATTCTATGACCTGGAACAGCACGCACTGCTGGGTGTGGCCAACATCTTCATGGAGTGCCTGCACCACAATGTGGCGCAGGAGTACGACGCTCCCATTGTTGCTCCGACCGGAAAGGTATGATTTTCCTTTCTGAGAAAATCCTACTTCATCCTAGTCTCACTATCCCTCCCTCCCTCCCCCACTCACTCCCTCCCTCCCCCTCTCGCCTCCTCACTCCCTCCCTCCCTCCCCCACTTACTCCCTCACTCCCTCACTACTCAGGTGTGTGGCAAGCTGAAGATGGTCGTACAGAAAATAGAAAGTAAGCACATGCAATAACATGTCCTTTCTATTCAAGGATTCCTACCCAGCTCGGGCCAGTTGGCCTGGGGCTAGTCTTGTACATGTACATTATGACTTCCCACTCTCCTCCCAGCCACGCCCCCAGACCCCAGTGAGGAGGTGGATGTGCCAGGAGTGCTGGAGGTGCTGGAGGAGGGGGCAGAGCTACGACCGGGAACTCAATTCTCATGCCAGGTACATCCCATTCCACTCCACTATGCAATTTTGGTACAGTCCTCCAGCATGCATTATGGTATCACATACACACACACACACACACACACACACACTCTCAGGTCAGTGTGATCGAGGCCACTGGGCTTCCCAAGGAGTACTGCCACTACGTCTTCTGTCAGTATAAGTTCTGGGGCCAGGACGAAGCTCTAATTATTCCACCACTTGTCCAGTCTGGGGTGAACAGACTGCCTGATGGCATGCAGCGGTTCGACCACAGCCAGGTGGGGACCATAAATTCAATGATCAGTTTCGCCAAAATGACCAAATCATGGCAACAAGAATTATGGGTTTGATGATTACATCATTTCCCTCCCTCCAGTCTGTGACGGTAGAAGTAACGGACGAGTTTCTGGAGTTCATTGAGGAGGGGGCCCTGGCTGTGGAGGTCTGGGGCCACCGGAGGTCAGGGTTCGATCTCCATGTTCCAGGTTCAGAGGAAGGCGAGGGAAAGAGACTGAAGACCTTCCCAGAGAGGTGGGCTCCTATTGGAGGAATAAGACTGCTAATAAATCTACATGCTTCATATATTACAATGTGGCTGTGTAGGAACATCTGTTTGGGTATTTTATTAACCCCGCCCCCTTGACTCCACCCCCTTATCCCATCAGATGGAGTGAGCTGACACGGCGGCTGGAGGTGTGGGTGGAGATCATGGAGCTGAACGACCAGGGCGAGTATGTTCCCGTGGAGATCCAAAACAAGCCTGATGTCACCACGGGAGGGGTCTTCATGATCCGGCAGGTAGGGATGGAGTCTGTCTGTCTGTTGGGGGTTCAAGCTACATGATATCAGTACATGGCATATCACGGTAGTCAAGAGTCCATGACACTAACCCTAAAGCCTCCTTTGTTCGGAGTACGGACTCTTGCTGTAGTCTGTGTCATCCTTGCCAGATACTGTCTGCCACACTCTTCATTCTTCATGCCTCTCATCCTCCCCCCCCCCCCCCTCCCCTTCCCCCAGGGTCAGTCCCGCAGGATCCATGTATCGGTACACCCAGTAGAGGGGTCAGGGAACAGCCCACTGAAGTGTGAGTGCATCACCTCCGTCTCCATCGGCAGCATCTACCTCCGCAGCAGATATGACGAACCCATCGACTCAAACCAGGAGGCTGACCTAGAGAGGTGGGTGGGGTTATTGGTTAATTAGATAATGATGGCACCAGAATGCACTGATTAGCGAACTTTGACCCCTGACCCCTCCCTACCTCCCGACTAAGCTTTAGATTTGATTATCCTAATTTGTTGTCCATGCAAAGTAAGTTTGAAGTCTTTCCTCTCCCTCCTGTCCTCCCTCCCTCCCTCCCTCCTTCCCTCCCTTCCTCCCTCCTTCCCTCCCTCTCACCCAGGCTTCGCACTAAGTGGAGTGAGGCACTGATGAACCGCCGGGACTACCTTGACACGGAGGTCCGTAAGCTGATGGACAAGAGGGAGCTAAAGGTATCTGACCTAGAGAGACAGAACGAGCTCCTTGACCAGTGGGCTATGCTGCAATGGCAGCGTGCAGCTGTGCTGCAGCCCAAGGCAGGCAGTGGCGTACCAGGAGCACCCGCCAACTGGTGAGCCACTACA
Organism: Phakellia ventilabrum; assembly: GCA_963921505.1. NCBI lineage: Eukaryota > Metazoa > Porifera > Demospongiae > Axinellida > Axinellidae > Phakellia > Phakellia ventilabrum. The sequence continues at coordinate 114,411 of OY997381.1, forward strand.
GTAGAGCAGCACTTCATAATTGTTACCATGGCTACCGTATAGTGACAAATTTTGAGGAGTAAATTTTTTGCTGTTTTTAAGGATCATCCAATTCTGTACCAGGGGCTACCGCTACACATACAGCAGCTGTATCTTTAGCCTATTCCTATATCCTGCCAAGTAACTGTCCCCATTCCATATTGCCAGGCATCTGGAACCAGGGATGGAATCTCATGTTCCTGTTCTCTTCCTGGATCTCAATGATGACCTTTTGACCCCCTGCGATGATGACCCAGTGGCGGCAGTAACCACGGGAACATTGTTTGGGGAGAAGCCAGAGACAATGATAGAGATTCCAATTATTAAGAAGGAGGAGAGAGAGGTTAGTGAAGCTACAGTCTGTATCACCTATGTACTGGGGGGAGGGGTATTTGACTTTAAATAATGCCCACCAATTACTCATGCAATGACATTAGCGATATACTTACAAATGTACCTTCACTCTCCCTCCCTCCCTCAGCCCCGTGCCGTGGTGTCCTGGGACTCCACAGTCCACGACAACAGCAGCCTGAACAAGACCACTGGCTCCAATGACCGGGTCTATGCCATCCTGAAGGTCACGGTTATCCTCAGCCACCCGCCTGGCATCGAGCTGGTCTTGAGGAAAAGGATATGTCTGCGTGTCTACAAGAAGTTAGGGTTTGGGGCCGCACTCATGAGGGCCATCGCTGGCAAGGTAAGTGGGAGAGTGGGGGAGGGGTTACAGCTGTGCGGTGATGTTGTCGCTAGTCAAGGAATTCAGTACAGTATTGAAATAATACTAGTGTTCACTATATCATTCCCCGGACGAGCCCCCCCCCAATTAATGCCCCCCGCCTTGTCCCACCCCCTGCAGGAGACCAGGACAGTCTGTGGAGTGATGTATGAGGTGGTGATGGGCATACCCAAGTCGGAGGGGATGTACCAGACCCCCAAGATCCCGGCCAACCCCTCCTTTGTGGAGCTGGACGAGGATGAGAATGCCGTGGAGAAGTTCAAGAAGGCCATGTCCTCCATCTCCAACATCCTGGCCCTGGACAGACTCAAACAGGTCAGTGCTGGCAACAGCCTCCATGAGCTGAGGTCGGAACCACTCCTGCTGGCGAACGATCCACCTCTTACCCTCCTCACCTGATCTCCCTGCTGTAGGAGGTGGCTCTCAAGGAGAAGCTGGCTGGCAGTGGCAAGATCCTGAGGAAGAGATACAGCACCCAGCTCACGCAGCCATTTGGAGACTCCGCACCCGTCACTGTAAGATCAACCTGCTGGAGCACTGCTACTAGCAAGCTAAGCATAGCTACTCAGAGTTACTCATTGGAACCCTTCCTCCCCACAGCCGCTGTCCTTAAGCCGAGCAGAAAGCAGGGCGGAGTCCCCAGAGCCAGGAGAAGTGGGTGTGGCAGTATTCATGATACACATCTTCAATTCTAAGAGTGATTTTTTCATTCTGCCCCTGCAGGAGACACCACCCAACGGTGCGCCCACTCAGACGGAGAATACAATCAGCCACTCAGAAATGCTTGCGTCACATCCTCTACCGGAGGAAGAGGAGGCTACCACAGTGGGGGGTGGGACTTCGGGGTTGGGGCTGGGAGCCGTGGGAGGGGAGCCAGAAGTGGGGCCTTCCCCTGTGATGCTGGAGCTGGATGAGACTGGTACCGTGATTGGGAAGCGGGATGCCCTCCCCGAGGAGGTGATGGGCACCGTGGGAGGGGACGTCCTCATGCTCAGAGGAATGCTGGACGTCATTCCTGAAGAGGAACAGCTGGGGTCGCCTACGGAAGTGGTGGGAGGCGGGGCAGTGGGTGTGGTTACAGAGGATGTGATCTCAGAACCAATGCAAGAAGAGGAGGGTGAGAAGGTGGCGGTTGTTGATGAGGAGAGTGGAGGGGGAATGGTGGAGGGTGAGGGCGTGAGTAGTGACCATGAAGGTGTGGCCGAGAGGAGTGGTGACCATGAAGGTGTGGCCGAGAGGAGTGGTGACCATGAAAGTGTGGCCGAGGGGAGTGGTGACCATGAAGGTGTGGCCGAGAGGAGTGGTGACCATGAAAGTGTGGCCGAGGGGAGTGGTGACCATGAAGGTGTGGCCGAGGGGAGTGGTGATTGTGAAGGTGTGGCCGAGGGGAGTGGTGCAGGTGTGATGGAGGAGAGTGGGGGAGGTGTGACAAGTGTAGAGAAGGGTGAAGCTGTGACAGGCAAGGAGAGTGGTGCTGATGTGGCCATGAAGGAAGGCAGTGGAGACTCAGCTGTGGAAGAGAGCAGTGTGGGTGTGGTGGGGGAGGGCAGCAGAGGCGGGACGGTGGAGCTGTCGGAAGTGCCGGCCATCATGACCAGTGAGGAGAATGAACAGCCGGAGGAGGAGGTACTGTCCTTGTCCACTGCTTGTTGTAACCTACAGAGTAGTTGCCATGTAGCCTTGGAGAGCCGATACCAGGCTCTCCCCCGTTTTAGGGAGGGCCTGGGGGCGAGGCGAGTGGCCTTGTGTCTGCTCTCATTCATGTGGTTAGTAGTGTTTGCCATGTCCTTCGAAGAGCCAGCTAGTGTTTAGATACAAAATTAGTTCCATTTCATATTTGGTTGATATGCGGCAGCATATTTTTTCATAGACATTGCATTAGTGAAGAGTACCTCTGCCCTCTCAAGGTATCGGTGTATAAGAGCAGTCATATTTTGATGTCAGCTGTCTAAAGATTATCTTGCGTTGTAAGCTGGCTTTGTAAGGTCTAATTAAAGCCCTTCTCTCTGCAGCCTCCTCAAGGCATGAACCGTGACGACCGAGAGCTTAGCTCTGAAAGACGACACTCTGCGGGGGATGTCCTAGACACCAAGGCTCCGGTAAAGCACAAACCTCCACCATCTCCCCATTCCCGGAGCACCTCCACCAGCCCCCTCCTGGAGCGGGGCCGCAAGTCTGAGGGGGGTGGGGCCACAAAAAGAGTTGCCTCCCCCCTAGGGATTAGCCGAAAGGAAAACTCCTCCAATGTAGGAGCAGCGAAGAGGGAGGCATCACCCACTCCAAGCTCTGGCGAATCTGAGACCTCCAGTGTTAGTGAGACAGCTACACCATCCAGCACTGCCAAGGCTGCCCCCTGTACTGTAGGAGAGAAGGTGGGTGAGCGGCCATGTGGCCAGCAGCGTTTGGATCATGTGATCATGTATTACAGCCATGCTGTTCTATTTAATGCCAGGTAATTGTTGACATCAGTGGTGGTGGTTACAAGCTTGGTGTTGTGAAGTATGTTGGAGAGACTGAGTTTTCACCTGGCGAGTGGGTGGGTGTGGCCCTGGACCGACCCTATGGTGAGACCTTGTCATGATCACAATAGCTGCCCACATGACTGGGAGGCTTGAGTGCTAGAATGTTGTTGTTACAGCAATCCAGGTAGCATGGAGATGGTCGTGTATAGCCTCGATCATACCCAGGCCTCCCCTCGGAGCTTTTTTCACAGCCGTGGAAAAGCGTGCGAAAAAAGCTGCGAGAGGAGGCCTGGGTATGAGGCTATATTTGTCCTACTTGCTGGCTTCATACCTCCAAACCTGGCACTGGGAGCTTTGCTGATATTCGCTCTGGCTATGGTATTAAAATCACTCTTCCATGTGGTGATTAACACTAAATTGTTTAGAACACTAAAATGTTTAGTTAGGAGTCCATCGACAGTTTACTCCATGAACTTCTGTAGAGAAGAGCACTCTATTTTGTGCGCTTCTCACTTCTGGTATTTTGGCCTGAACATAGCAATTGGCACCGTCTTTTAGCAAGTGTTGGTTGGTATAGTTGTTGATGTAGTCCACCCTCCCATGCCCGCAGGCAAGCACAGCGGTACAGTGAAGGGAGTCAAGTACTTCAAGTGCAAAGAGAAGCATGGTATATTTGTTAAGAGAGACAAGGTCGTCCACGAACCCTCGTCTGGCTCCCCTAGTCCCTCGAGACCTTCCAGTAAATCCCCTAGCATCAAAAGGAAGCCAATGTCTAACCCCTACCCTCTTGTGGGGAAGTCATCGTCTACCCACCGACCTAAACTGTCCAGTGGAGCTGGCCGGCGAACATAGCATTGCAACTTGTTTTCAGAATTAATACTGCTGTAATGCTATTGTCCCCTGTTTGTGTCTATGTCTCTCTCTGTATGTAATGTATAATAGTATGTACATGCAATAGCATTATATAGCTCCTTGCTACATCTGCACCGGTAACATTTGCTTCTCTCTCTTTTTTTTTTGTACTTCTGCCAGGCCTAGACAATGTCAAATTAATTATGCTGTATTTCATTGATGCATCAGTGCAGCAACAATGCATTATATTAAATTATTATTTTGATACAAGACTTATCAAATCAACTGCATTGTGCTAATATAATTGGACTCCCCTTCCCCCCATCCAAGTACCTTATTGGAAGATTGGACCCCTGATCCTAATACCTGGACCGTCGGATATCCATGGATAGTCATGGTGCGATCGAACATGGACACGTGGATGGGGGTCCATTCTTCCAGGGGAATCCTGGAGGATGTATGGACCCCAGTCCACATTTTGTTAACCACCTGGCGTAACGTAGTCTCACGTGGCCAGACCCTTCCCACCGCGCGAGACTGCGAAACCTCTTCCTACGCGCACGCTAGTCTCCAGTGACGGTAACAGCGATGAAATAGTCATTGATAATCGCGATAATTGCACTCGATCTGTCTGCGCACTCACACACGTACGCGTCGCGCAGTTGCAGAGTGTGCAGATTGTATTTTGGACTCACTTTGATAAATATTGATGCCCGAGCCAGCTGCTACCTTGAATTTCGAAGTATCCTAATACTGCAGTGTACTATCAGAGTATCAATGGAGTGGAGGTCAGGCCTGCTGTTCCTTTGTCTTCTGGGATTGATGCAGCTCTTGGCGGCGGGCGCACTGCCTCGGAACAGAAGAAGGCCGCTCCGCGAAGTTCCCAGCGACGAGCCCAAGACGGGCTGCCATGTTGTGGTCCTAAAGAAAGACACTACAAAGGAACGGCTGCGGGAGATTGTGGCCAAAGTTTCTAAAGCTGCAAACGGAGGGAAGGTTTACAGCTGCGAGGAGAATGTCATCAAGGCATTCACAGTCAAACTGTCCACCTATGCTCTCGAAATGGTGTGTTAATTCCGCTATGTATACTGCAGCTATTAAAGTGATACAGACTATACAATTTATGGGCCGGGCTGGGTCTGCAATTGATTATAGTTTGTGGACTTCAAAGTCAATAATGAGTACATAATTAATTTGTAGAAGCTGGTTCATGTACCTGTTATAAAATCTACTGTTTGCCAAGTACGAATAGTGAATGTCACTTTGAACCTGATCCCACAAAGTGTCTTGTGTTCCTTCATGGAGCTTCACACTCACATACACAAGCCATTCCACTGGTACTCCAGTAGCTAACATCATAACTGCCCTAGTGGACTGGTCCCTCACCTGCTCAGGTCCGCCATCTTCCGGAAGTGGAGTACATTGAAGAGGAGGGCATAGTGCGGGGAGAGACAATGTGGTACCTGGACCGCATTGACCAGCGGCAGCTACCCATGGACCAACACTACCGCCCCATTGGGGGAGCCAGTGGTGTTGATGTCTACATCCTGGACTCGGGAATCAAGTACAGCCACCAGGTCTGCAAACCCCTCCAACTTTAATTGTACAGTAGATATATTAGCTGTAGTAGTAGGCAGTTAAGAGTGAATTGATGCTCAAACTTTATAACAGAACATCAAGTAACCACATTACATGATGTATATGTCCCAGCTGCATCAATGACAGCTCACATTGTACATCATAGCACATCAAAGAAGTTGACATAATTGTTATGGTTTAACATATAACACCACCAAATCTGGACATACTCATTTTGGTGTACCACTAAGGCAGTCTGCTAGTCTCGGTCCCAGTCACCACTTGTTTTAAGACAATTTTTTTGTACAAAAAAAACAACCAAAAACGGCAATTTTTTTGCTACAAGCAAATGGAGACTGGGAATGAGGCTAGGTACACTAGGTAATATGCTACTAGGATGAATTGTGCTCTCCGGGTCCTGTGTAGGAGTTTGAGTTCCGTGCCAAGTACGGCGGCTTTGACCCAGTGGACGCATATGAGGAGGACCAGGCAAACTTTAACCCCCGGTTCGGGGAGGACTGCCACGGACATGGAACCCATGTGTCCAGCCTCTGCGGGGGAAAGACCTTCGGCGCCGCTAAAGACGTCAATTTGTACAGTGTCCGAGTGCTGCAATGTGATAACGCTGCCCCCTGGAGCACTGTCCTAGAGGGACTGGAGTACGTATCAAAGATCGTCCCAGAAAGGGGCCGCCCAGCGATAGTCTCCATGTCCCTTGGTGGAGGCAAGTTTACCCCAGTAAATGACGCAATAGAGAGCCTCTACAACCAAGGCATCACAGTGATTGTTGCTGCCGGCAACGGTGGTAGAGATACCTGTATGCGCTCACCGGCCAGCTCGGAATATGCCATCACAGTTGGGGGGACGCGAGAGGGAGATGGACTCTACACGCTTGGATCCGGGACCAACTACGGCAGTTGCATTAATATTTTCGCTCCTGGAGAGAGGATTATGGCAGCCGACCACACGTGTCACAACTGCTCAAAGGTACATACTGGGAGAGCTGGGAGTGTGAGCACTGTGAGAGGCCTCCTCACTAGTAGCCCCATACCCATGGCCTCCTCACTACCCATGGCCTCCCCTCTAGTAGCCTCAGGTAGGCAAGGCTTGTGAAGTGCAATTATGAAGTTTCAGTGACTTCTATTAGTATTGACATCTCCAAGTTGGTTGCTTCCCTGCTGCCGGGAGAAACCTTTTCAATGTTTTATGTGTGGCCTGGGTATGAAACTTGACCGAGAGCTTCCTCCCTCCTCAGTATCTGAGTGGGACCAGCATGTCAACTCCTCTGGTTAGCGGTGTGGCAGCCGTCCACCTCTCCCGCCAGCCAATGCTCTCCCCAGAAGAACTCAAGAAGAAACTGCTGGAAGACGCCACCCTGGGAGTCATTGACTTTAGGGACATGCCGGAGGAGTACCGGGACAAAACGGTGAACAGACTGCTGTTCCTCCCAGGTGGGTGTGTCCAGGATGAGTGGCATTTAGTGGTCACTTCTATGTAATGTAACGTAGCTGTCAGATGTTGGAAGCTATCTATCAATGGTCATATTAGGGCACCCACCACCACCTAACCCACTGTCAGTGGGCATCCCCCCACCACACCACCTGGTGGTCAGATAAGAGACCTTGAGTTCCAGTGGTGTACAAACTGCTATGATAGCACACCCACTCAGTTGGACAAATACGTTAGCTACCAACACATAACAATACTTAGGGGTAGGCTCAAAACCTTACCTATTATGCTATGCTGCACTGCTCCAAAAATCTACCTATTATGCTCACCAAGTGTCCCTATTATTCTCAAATTATGCTGATTAAATTTTAAAGAGTCCATAATATTAGCTATGTATTATGATAATAATTGTACATGCACACCTTGAAAGCTTGCGATAGATCATACTCCCTGCTTCATTTCTCTGCTAGCTGCTTCTTGTGCAGTGCATGCTTTGAATACGCTTAATATGTGCTGTGCTTCAAAGATAGCTCCTCCCGACAAGCAGACAAAACGGTTTCCCTGCAGCAACTGTTATCATCTCACCTGCAAACTCCTTCGCCCTCTGTGCCTTTCCAGACTGGACTCTCATCAACAGGGCTACTCATTGCCATTAGAATCACCTCGTGGCCAAGTCTCCGCAAACCTCCTAAATGACATAATTTCCTTAGGAAATCCACCTATTATGCTCGCATTATGCTTATGCTTTCACATACCTATTATGCTCATTTTAATGCCGGCATAATCAGCTCACCCCTAACAATACTAAACCAACATTGCAGAGGTCAACAATGCAAAGAACAATCTGTGTTCACTAATCAGCTGATGGTGGTAAACAGAAGCCAATGAAATTAAGGTTTATAGGCCATATTGAGCCCTCTTTGATCTCAAACCTATATAAAGCTGATGTCACCATACTGGCCATGTAGAACGAACAAAGGTGAGGAGTGGAGCCTGGCTAACTGCAATCTATCTGTGAGCCAAGATAGAGTACTGTTACCATGGTTACAGTCATTATCTTGACCCTGCAGTAAAACTTCGGGGATAGTGTGGATTCCCCTTAGCCAGTCCCTCCTTCACGTCTCCTTAGCTTGTTCCCCCTCTCCCCTCCCCCCTCCCCCCTCTCCCCTCCCCCCCTCTTCCCTCCACCTCATGACACAGGCTCTTGTGGTGGCAACCTCTACAGTCGTGGACAGGAAGTGCTGACCTCACCCAACTACCCCGCCCCCTACCCTCCCAACCTCAACTGTGTATGGACCATCACTGCGAGCCAGAACCAGGTCATTCAGCTCAACTTCAGCTACATCAGCTTGGAGCCAGGCTACGACAAGCTGACAGTCTATGACGGCTTCTGCTGTGAGGAGTCTAACATCTTGGAAAGACTATCAGGTAATGGAGAGCAGTCTACCCTGCAGCGATAGTTGTACATACAAATCCATTACTGGTTAGAGTAAATCCATGGTCGCAGAACAATTAGGGCATGGGTGCATGGCTAGCTTTCGTTCGAAAAGCTGGAGCCATACTGTACATGGTAACACAGTCTGTAAAAGATTACTCTCCCTCAGTATTCCCCCTAGAGGCACGCTTCCTGGGACGGGTGAACCTCAGCTACCAGTCCAGCGGGAGTGTCCTCACGCTGGTCATGAGGACAGACGGCACCATCCAGGCCGAGGGCTTCAGTGCCACTTACACCAAGCTCTACTCTGGCACAGACCTCATAGGTATGTGTGTGGCTGGAGCACCGCCTCCTGTCAGAGCTAGCAGCCCCAACTTTTAGTTGTTAGTAATGAGGAAGTGTCAATCCCAATAGAGTAGGGTTGGGAATGAGGCTCCAGTAGGCCTGGGAATGAGACTAGAGTAGGCCTGGGAATGAGGCTCCAGTAGCACACTGCATACTATGTTTTCAGAATTGTAAACTGTGAGCCGGGGTGGGGGGGGGTGGTATGATATACCTTGAATAGTAAGGACATTTTAGTTGCGATGCCTCCACTAATAACAACACTAACAGTTATGACTACATATACATGCTAGTCAATTGACTAGCAACCATTGGCCAGTGGGTCTTATACCACTGTATTCTGAGTGACAGATTAGACCATTTTCTCTCTCTCCCTCAGTTCCAGACCCGCCCACTCCACTCCCCACTGTTCGTACCCCGAACCCCGACCTCCCTCTTGCTCAAATCCAGGTATTCCTCAAATACCAGTCCAAGAACGTGCGGACCCTCGTGGTGGACTGGGAGGCCAAGGGCTATAGCACAAGGTGGGTCAGCCCCTACCAGGAGAGCCAATCAACAAGAGTGTTCTACAATGCCGTGTTTCACAACAGCACGTTACTGGACATGAGAGCTGCTGTTGAGCTCAGCCCAGAGAGCCTGCTGCATACGATAGCCGTGAGAAAGGAGGCGGGTTATTCCATGTTGGGGATCACAGATCGCAGACGTAACCGCGCTCCCTATCCCATCTACTCCGCCATCTTCGGTAGGACCCCACTCATCTACAAAACAGAGGTGTTCATCCGTGATGACATCCCCACCTACCTCCGCCGGCTAAATGACATGAAACGCCAACAATACCAGCTGGTATCACATTCTATGGAGCAGCCGGCCGATATGGAATTGGAGGCCACCTCCGTCTGGATCCAGGACCGAAGGATAGACTTCAACATCACGGTTGACACAGAGCCCCTGCAGTGGAGGAGTTACTACAACCTCACCTTTCTCCAGTTCACGGAGGTCAGCTTGGGTCTGGGAGCCCAAGACGCCACCCCAAGATTCTACCCAAAGTTTGTGGATGTCTACACACCCCAAGGCAGCAGCGAGTCCCGTTTTGCCTCCCTTTACGAGGAGGTTGATGAATCAACAAAGGTAATACTGGCAGAGAAATTAAATATCAGTTTTCATGACCCTGATTGCAAACTATTGCGGAAGATATGCCACTGTAATACTGCAGTAGGTCGCAGTGATTCAGCATACGAGACAACGTTGCAGTTGTACTCTTTTTGCCAGCAGACATGATCGGTCAAGTGCTCCAGCTATACTCAGCATCCATGTTTATATTACTAGACTGCCTGTTTCTGGTACTGTAACAGTAGTGTAGGAGAGAAATTCTCTGTAGGCTAGTAGAATTCATCTAAACTATAATATTATGTATCATCAATTCTGGGTTGGAATTGAGGATACATAGCTCAGATGACTATATAGTACTGACACCCATGCCAGGAGTGCAGAGTCTAGCGGGTGACGATCATTTCTAGGACATCAGGCAGTGATTACATTTACTGTGGACAGCGGCTGAAACAGGACCCAGACATTGATTTATCTCAGCTGTCTCTCTCCACTGCAGAATATATGGTTCCGATGGGGCATCAACGCAACTGCAGTACATGACCTAGTATCGAAACAGTCACAATCACAATGGGAGCCAGTGATCACCGTGGGATACAGTTACCAAGGAAACCAGCTCTACTTTGTCACTTTCCAGAGAAAGCTCCTGCACTGATCCCAGTCTTTCTGTGCCCAGCAGGGGACTCCAGTCTCGTGCACATTTTATATTGTTGCTCAATTCATTTGCACTATACATACTACTTTTGGAATGTGTGGAGATTGGCCCCCTGGGATTTATATTGTACATGTAGACAGGCGTACAACTCTCGTGCATGTTCTGATGAAAATGAGTGGAGTGCTGGATGATGAGCATGATTGCCACACCACTGCAGTAGCTTTGTAACTGTTTCATGGGCTTTTAGTGATGTGGGTGACTGGATGATGAATCCATTGTCCACCAGCACAGCCTGTACAGCTATTCTCAACAGTTCACGGAGATCTACATGTATAGAGTACGCATTGAACAATCATTTGCAAGGCTGTTTATGTTTATCGAGCTAGCCCCACCCCTGACCCCCGCAGCCCGTATGAGCCAGGCTCATAGTTACAACTAGCGCTATCTGTAGCTACCTAACCTTTATCCCCAGTGCTTGTACTATAGCGGGACGCTCTAGCCTAGCCATCCTGTTGCTGACATGACGTACAGTTATGCGGAACAATTCCATCTAACGCACATCACCGACGATCACCGAAAATAATCGTTACGGGTTTATAAGCCTAAATTTTGCACACATCTGACGGGAAGTCAAGGTGGCGCGTTCGTTTCAGACTGGGGTCGGAACGTGGCCTCCCCAATAATCGGGTCGCGTGTTCGAGGCGCACGCGTGCAATCTGATTCTTGGCTTCCTAAGCCTACAGCCAATACGTCGGTAACTTCCTTCGGGACTCCGAAACTAAAAGGATGACTGGGTACGTTACAAGGCCTCCTGTGATTCCCAGCCATCGCCTATCCAGCGCTCCGGGTGTCTGACACTCCAGGAGGGATGGGAGGCTCCCTGGGCTTTTTTTTTTTCGAGTTTCTTTTTTTTCTTTCTCCAAGTTTCTTTTTTTTCCTCCAAGTTTCCTCCAAGTTTCTTCTTTTTTTTTCCATGTTTCTTTTTTTTTTCCAAGTTTCTTATTTTTTTTCTCCAAGGTTCTTTTTTTCTCCTTTTCCCTCCATCGTTTCATTTGTATTACGTAATGACTTTACGCGTACGTGCAATTTCCGGCATTAGATTATGCTGAGTCAGCTAATCTTTGCTGAGGCTGTGCATGCTGTGTACTATGGTGTACCAATTTTCACAGTCCTCCAACCTCCGGGCGGCAAGTCTCGCTAAGGACACTTAATTACTAACGTAAGTATCCTTGGTCTTGCGAGCCAGGTCTCATGAGACCTGGCTCGCGAGACTACGCGTATGCAGGGTAGAAATACACGAAACAAACCTTTGAAGTCCTAGTCTCGCGTAGCCAGTCTGACTACGCGAGACTATTGAACTCAAGGCATAATGAAGCAGGCTCTAGGATACAGTACAAGTATGGAACAGCTCTGGGCTCTAATACATATCTACCCCTCGACCCCTGTAGACAGCAATATGGATCTAATGGAGCATGTTCGCCGCCCGGTGGTGAATGGTGTGCGGCTTACAGTTTCAAGCGATGGTTCCTCCCTTGAGGGCTCACTTTGCATCACAGCCTTCTTCCTCATCTACTCTACCCGCAGGCAGGCAGACGAAGAGCTCAACGTACGTACATCATTTACTTCTGGGCAATATTTCAATAATTATCATGCTATTTGAAGGCCAGCTGCCACGACACTCATACCTACTTCAGATGTATTCTTTGCTGCTTACAATGGTGCCAAGAAAGATACTCTGGGCACAGCTGAGTGGGTACAGTGTTAAGTTCACTGCCCCTTACCCCTAACCTCGTACCCAGGCCTTCCACGCCCAGATTTTATCTCACAGCCGTGGAGAAAGATAAAGTCTGGCCGTGAAAGGTTACTTACCCCCTTCTTTTGTATAACCTTGTCACTATCAGTTATATGGCAGTGTTTCCCCCAAGTAAAAAAAGAAAGGGGGGGGGGAAGATATAATTTTTCCATGAGATCAAAGCAAATTAAACATTCCAATGACCACATCAAAGGAAACCAAGTTAGGAAAGAGGGGGGGGGAGCACCCTGGTACCCCCCTTTGGGGGAAACACTGTATGGTGTTCTGGGTGTATTCACAGTCACCTTAGCTGGACATACAGTATTCTTGGATTGAGTCTGACAACTGATACGGAGGTTTGCTGGTTGGTTGCCCAGTGCAACTGGTACGGAGGTTTGCTGGTTGGTTGCCCAGTGCAACAGGCAAATGGGAGGTGACAGTGGTACCTCTTCCAGTGTACAACCCACATGCAAACCTTTGTATCGGGGGACATTTTTGAGATAGAGACAGGCTGGTGTATGTTTACAATGGATAGTCATCGACACTCCATGAGTGTGACCATTAATGGTGCACTGCTCCTGGCTTGACCTTACCGTTGGTCAGCGCCCCCTAAAGTGGACTAGCAGGGTCTGCTATCTGGGTAATCCAGTGACGACTGATCCTCCCTTAGGTGCTGCACACGGCTATTGATCATGTGGAGCACAAGTCTGGTACCAGTTCCACTGTGCTACACCTGAAGGACTTCAGGCGGCTCCAGTTTGAGTTCCGTTCCCCTGAAGAGTGTCAGGATACAGTTGATGCTCTGGAGATCTTCTCAAAGCCAGGTCAGCACTCCATGCCAAGTGATAGTCTCATTCCATTCCCACCTAGTACTCAGTATGAGACAGAATGTTAACACACACACACACACACTCACCAGAACGACTGAACCAGCTCTATGCGTTCACACACTCCCCCCATATGCCCCTCCCTCCTTGCCCCTGGCGGTTTGCCTCTGCCCAGGAGCTCCTGAGCCGCTGGCAGTGCTCTCCAGAACACTGGAGGGTCTCCACAGTCAACCGAAACTTCATAGTGAGGACTCAACCTCCTCCTCCCTCCTCCCATTCTCCCAACTCCATCCCTCCCTCCCTCCATCCCTTCCCCCTCCCATTACCTCTAACTGCTAGAATTAGAGCCATTGAACTAATCATGGTTGCATGAAAACATGTACTCTGCATAAGAAGCATTGCACCATTTACCTGCCCCCTCCCCCTCCACCGCTCTGCCCTCCCTCCCGCCTCCTCGGGTAGATCTGTTCCTCTTACCCTCTGGAGGTCCTGGTCCCCCAGAAGATGAGCGATGATGACATCATCAAGTCGGCCTCCTTTCGCTACTTCAATCGCTTTCCTGTCCTTTGCTTCCATCACAAAAAGAACAAGGTCAGAGGGCACAGGTCAGAGGGCACAGCACTAGCTTGTAGTATTTACCAATGTCCCCATGTGGCCGCTGTTACCAATGTAACCTCGTTCCCATGTTTTGATACCAATGTAACCTCATACCCATGTGGTTGATATCAATGTAACCTCATTCCCATGTGGTTGAAATAAGGTCTGATTGCAGGACGAGCAGGGTACATATAGCCTTGTACCCTGACCTCTCCTCATGCTGCTACAAAAAATAACTGTGAGGGCAGGTATGGGTAAAAGCTTAAAGAAAACGGGCAAGTCTTGATATGCCGACTATCCTGGTGTGTTCCTTGTCCTCCCTCCCTAAGGCCGTCTTGATGCGCTGTGGCCAGCCCCTGTGTGGGCCCTCCCACAAGCGGTGCCGAGAGGATGAGAAACTGCTCAATTCTTGCTTGTATAGCCTCAACCGAGGGAAGATCTTGGACGTTCGCCCACAGGCTATTGCACAGGCTCACATGAGCAAGGGTTAGCAACAAATTCCAATTCCGTTCTGACGCCAACCTGGCAAGGAATTTAGCCCCTCCCCTCCTCCTCCAGGAGGCGGTGTTGAGCTTCCTGCCCACTACCCCCAGTGGAAGGTGGAGTATGGGAACATGGAGGCACCTTCCACTATCCTGGCATCGCTAAGCAAGCTTATCGAAGGTGAGATAGACATTCAGACAGACAGACAGGCAGATCCAGCAAAGCCAGCGAGGGAGGATGTGGCTGCTATTGACAACAAAAATTCTAACAGGGTGGCTGGGCTACCAATTTTAGTAACACCAAATATAGATGCTTGACGTTTGCCTGAAGCTCTCAGTAGTTTGCTGCCATCTAACACTGTGTGTGAAAAACGTCCACATGCCCCCCCCCCCCTTCCCCATAGCATGTACAGACCCCTCTCTGGCAACCAGCTCAAGCTGGTTTGGTCGCCTGGAGGCCTCTGGCTGGCTGACCCACCTCACCCGACTGCTGAATGCCACCAAGTTTGTCACCCTCTATATCCACAAGGATGGTGAGTTGTTAGTGAGGGCTGAAGCAACCACTGACTGTGTGTGTGTGTGTGTGTGTGTGAGAGAGAGAGTGTGTGTGTGTGTGTGTGTGTGTGTCACAGTAGACCCTTCCTTCCCCAGCCAGTAGTGTGGTCGTGCACGGGACTGGTGGGAAGGATGCGACGCTGCAGGTCACTGCTTTGGCACAGCTCCTGATGGATGCTCACTCAAGGACAGTGGAAGGGTGAGCCAGCTGGATGATGTAATGATGATGTAACCTTCAAGCATGATGTAATAATGAGGCAATAGTAATCTGATATAACTCTCTTCCAAGGTTTGTGGAGCTGATTCAGCGGGAGTGGTTGGACGGAGGGTACCCTTTCAGTCTTCGTCACACCCACGTGACCTCTGCCCCTGAAAAGGAGCGGGCACCCATGTTTCTACTCTTCCTGGATGCTGTTTGGCAGGTGGGTGGGGCTAGTAGGCGGGGCAAGTTTGCACAACTGATCCTGGTAATGTTACCCGTAATTAAAGCAGCTGTCGTTCTCTGTAGATCTTACAACAGTACCCGTTGTCCTTTGAGTTCAACGAGCTGTTTCTGCACTCTCTCTTCACACACTCCTATTACTCCTCTTACGGTGAGTTAGTCCCATTCCTATACCACATTCTCCATGCCATCTTACTCTGAATTCCAGGCAACTTCCTGTATGACACGCCTCGTGAGAGACACAAGAGCAAACTGCCGGAGAAGACTCAGTCCTTGTGGTAAGCATCCGAGTCCTACACAACATCGATACTTACAAGATGCTATTTCGGAAGAAATGCTGAGAGTCCTTTAAGAGCTCCAACCTCTCCCCCAGGGCGTACCTGGCCCAGCCAAAGGTCTTGGAGAGGATGCTGAACCCGCTGTACGAGAGGAACTCCTCCGTCTTGATCTTATCGGTCCACGCCCTCAACGTGGTCAGTGGCCTCCTCCCCAGTAGACAGTGGGCCGCCTTCACTCTCGCTCTCACATACACGCGCACACACATACACACAGACCCTGTGGAAGCAGCTGTACCTCCGCACAGACATCACTCCCTCCCCCTCTCTCCTGGAGCACTCATCTCAGCGAGACCTCAAGGACACCAACACTGCCCTCAAGAAGACCCTCAGCCAAGTCAGAAGGTGGGGTAATGGTGGGACTAGCCTCATCCCCAGGCCACACCTCCTGAAGATAGTGGGGTGTGGCCTGGGGACAAGACTACATATAGCACTGCTCAAGCATCGGGCTATAAATAATAATAAGATCAGAAGACAAGATCTAGTCTGTGAAGCGTGATACTTGCACAATCACAGTCTTGCCTCACTGTCCACGGTTTGGATATTTTTGCGAAACTAGTCTCGAGACAATTGTGCTGTAAAACTCTTCTAAGTTATAATAGATGCTGGCACAGACCAGCTATGGATTTCTAAATATGTACTTCCCTTCCTGCTTCCAGAGAATTAATGGAACTCCAAACTGAAGGCAGAAAATTTGTAAGTAACTGGAGCTAACTTTTGAATCAGTCATTATATATATATTGTGCAGAGCAAAATTATGATGTTTGTATGATCACAATACAATGACAGGCCGTACAGAGCAACAGCTAACAAAGCAGCTAGTACATGTACCTGCTATCTGCTGGATCCCATGGAGTCCAGCATCCGCTCCACCAAGCGCAGCCTCTCATTGTCCTGCACAGAGAGATCAAAGTCATGAGACTTACTACAAGATCATGTGATCTAGGGCAGTATATAGTGTATAGTATAGTCACATGACTAACCAGGTACTTATGCTTGAGCTGCGCCTTGGCCCAGTCGATGTACCGACTATTCCTAGCCTTCACTTCTCCCCTACTCTTGACCTTCGGATGGATGCAGAGGGTGTGTGAGGCCTGAGGGGGGGGATCAGAGCGAAGGTTGCCAATTTAATATAGCCCATACCAGGCAGAAGCCATAGAGGGCCCTCATGTTCTCAGGATTCAGTTTTATTGCAGTGGCAAAGTGCTTTCTGGCCAACTCCAGGCCATCGACTGTACCCTGAGTGTAACAGATCTGCAGGGAGACAAAGTGCTGCAGTAGATCAGCTAATTGTATGTTAGGGTAGCCTTGTACCAAGGCCTCCCCTCGCAGCTTTTTTCGCAGCGTAGAAAAACGTTGCACGGCTGCAAAAAGCTGTGAGGGGAGGCCTGGGTACGAGGCTAATGTCAGGGGCCGTGCTGACCTCGGCATATCTCTGGTGGTAGAGGTGGTAGTGAGGGTTGGCCAACACCAGCTCCTCCAGGCAGAAGGCCGCCTTCTCATAGCTGTGCAAGGGAGAGGGACCATAGAGTAATAGCTGTGCAAGGGCGAGGGACCATAGAGTAATAGCTGTGCAAGGGCGAGGGACCATAGAGTAATAGCTGTGCAAGGGAGAGGGACCATAGAGTAACAGCTGTGCAAGGGAGAGGGACCATAGAGTAATAGCTGTGCAAGGGAGAGGGACCATAGAGTAATAGCTGTGCAAGGGAGAGGGACCATAGAGTAATAGCTGTGCAAGGGAGAGGGACCATAGAGTAATAGCTGTGCAAGGGAGAGGGACCATAGAGTAACAGCTGTGCAAGGGAGAGGGACCATAGAGTAACAGCTGTGCAAGGGAGAGGGACCATAGAGTAATAGCTGTGCAAGGGTGAGGGACCATAGAGTAATAGCTGTGCAAGGGAGAGGGACCATAGAGTAATAGCTGTGCAAGGGAGAGGGACCATAGAGTAATAGCTGTGCAAGGGAGAGGGACCATAGAGTAATAGCTGTGCAAGGGAGAGGGACCATAGAGTAATAGCTGTGCAAGGGAGAGGGACCATAGAGTAACAGCTGTGCAAGGGAGAGGGACCATAGAGTAACAGCTGTGCAAGGGAGAGGGACCATAGAGTAATAGCTGTGCAAGGGAGAGGGACCATAGAGTAATAGCTGTGCAAGGGAGAGGGACCATAGAGTAATAGCTGTGCAAGGGAGAGGGACCATAGAGTAATAGCTGTGCAAGGGAGAGGGACCATAGAGTAATAGCTGTGCAAGGGAGAGGGACCATAGAGTAATAGCTGTGCAAGGGAGAGGGACCATAGAGTAATAGCTGTGCAAGGGAGAGGGACCATAGAGTAACGATGTGACCAGACAGTGGCCCCAGTAACTGGCGGAGGCAGAAACTATGTGATAAGACTGCCTGCTTGCTTACTCGTTCTGCTCAATGTAGAGGTCACTCAGTTCCATCCAACTCTCACTGTCGTTCATGAAGCTGTGAGGAAGTATCACACTAGTGATGACTAAGAAACACCCATAGTGTTACTGTCCCCCTTAGACAACTTCCCACATGTAGCGACTCACACTTCGAGGAACTTGGTCAACTCCTTGATGGCTTCAGACGTGTCCCCCTTTGCCTTGTGGACTGCCACCTTTCTCTTCAGCAGAGGAGCGTTGTGTGGGGTCTTCTCCAGGGCAGAGGTATAGAACTTCAGAGCTTGGTCATACCTGGTGGGGTGTTGTTTCAAGCAGAGAAACTACTCCAGCAGTGGTAGAAGTCTAGCTAGCCCATCTCTTGTCTTGACTTGTTCCATTTTTTTTAACATGTATGCATGCGAAAATAAAGCTGAAACCTGGGAATGAGGTTGACTACTATAAAGGACCAGCTGATTCCCAGTTTCCATTCCACTACTTTTTGTCAAAACAATTTTTTTTTCTACACTAGCTACTGCTGTGGAGCTAGAATTAAATAGAGTACAAATTATATACCGTACGACTAAACAGCAATGCCAGACAACCGTCCCTGAGTCACAGTAGACCTTCTAGCGTCTGAAAACTGATAATTTAGGAGGAAGTGGTTTCAGCAGTAACGCTTACTTTCCCTCTGCCTCCAGACACATGCCCTCCAGCCGCTTCACTCGCACACTGCCAGAGAACATGCCCTGCAGCTCCTGCAGTGAGGTCTGTGGGCCACACAGGGAACAAAGAGTAGGTGGATACTGGGCAGCAATGGTACGAGCAGATACCGCAGTCTTATCAATAGTCCATACCTTTGCTACATCATGTTCGCCACAGTCCAATGCTGCCACACACACCTGTTCGCGGATATCCCATGCTGCAGATAAAATCAAATATATACTCTTCCCCAGTATATATTGTGGGCTGATATTCTAGATGAAGCACACCTACCCTCATCCCCAAGTTTTGAAGCATAGCCATCCAGCAATCTCCGGCCAAGATCAACCACCCGATCGCTTTTCCTGCAGCTTTCTTCTCGCCACTGGCGTAGTGTATCCCTGGCTGCCTTCCAGCCGCTCCAGATTGCTCCGTTGGCGCCGACTTCTTCAGCCATGGCACAAAATCCGCCACGTGGGTAGCATGTGACCAACGTGTGATCTGTTTCTATAGTAACAGAACGAAAAAGAACAGCCGACTCGGGGGCGAAGCGAGCACATTGCAACCAATTGCCGACAGAAGAATAAAGCTTATTTGCGAAGACTACAATAATCCAAGGGCTGCTGGAACTTTCTGATTAGAATCTCGCTCCCCTTAAACTATGAGCAGCATGATTCCCCCCATTGCCTCCCTGGTGAAGTATGACAACCCCGTGCTCGTCAGCAAGAACACGGACAAGCGCTCCAAGGTGAGGGGTGAGGGTGGCTGTAGACTTTGACAGATAGTTAAGTACATCAAAAGGGGGTGGGGCTATATATTAGATCCAGATGCCCCATCGAGGCCACCAATTAGAGCTCACATCACTCATCAGTTTCAATTCCACTGCGCACACACACATACCCAGGCTCGTACCACCAAGCCGGGCCAAAAGCCGACCGTTGCTGCCATGGGCAGTGGTGGGCCGGTCCCGTCACCCCCCAAAGGGAAACTCCCTCCTGTGGAGGCCCAGAAGAACCAGCAGACGGAGGAGATCCTCAACTCCATCCTGCCCCCTCGGGAGTGGACGGAGACTGGGCAGCTATGGGTGCAGTGCGTCTCCAGCACCCCTGCCACACGGCTTGACGTCATGAACCTTCAAGAGCAGCTGGACACACGGCTGCAGCAGAGGCAGGCACGTGAGACGGGCATCTGTCCTGTGCGGAGGGAGCTGTACTCACAGTGCTTCGGTGAGCTGGTGGCTGTTAGTCTTTTGAACCAAGGCTGAGGCTAGGTGGTACTCCAGTCTTGATACTCCAGTCTTGGTAATCCAGTCTTGGTACTCCATTCTTGGTACTCCAGTCTTGATACTCCAGTCTTGATACTCAGAGATAGAGCTGAAGCAAAACACTTATTTCCCGTATTGTGTATTACACTTTCTCTGCATGAGAGAACTTGGTCTTGTGCTTATTTAACAACTGAGAGCTACCGTAGCGACCTCCCATGTCATGACAAGCCCTGCCCCCTCCTGCAGATGAGCAGATCCGACAGGTGACCATCGAGTGCTCAGAGAGAGGACTGCTTCTACTGAGGTGTGTGTGTGTGTGTGTGTGTTGGTGTTCTCAGAATTGGTTCAATAGATGGCTATTGCGCATTTATTATTGGTACAAGTGCTGTGTAGCCCAACATGAGATTCAAACAGCACATGCAATGGGTTAAAGAGTATATGTAGTGTACAGCGGTGACCATATAAGGTGAGGAGCAATAATTCCCTCATGTATGTGAGTATGAATACTGCCACCTAACTGTCCACACACCTGCCTTTCCTTGGCTGCAACTATAACTGTCCTGCTCTACCGGCCTTTAGAGTGCGGGACGAGATCCGCATGACCATTGCGGCCTACCAGACGCTGTACGAGAGCAGTGTAGCCTTTGGCATGCGCAAGGCCCTAATGGCGGAGCAAGGGAAGGCAGACATGGAGCAGATGCTGAAGGAGTTGCAGGAAGAGAAGAGAGAGCTCGAACACCAGGTGTGTGTGTTGGCAGGGGGTGGGGTAGCCTTTTTCCCAGGCCACACCCCTGGGAACGAGGCTAGGGGTGGAGAGGAGGAGGGGGGGGGGGGGGTAGATGAAATTTTAGATTACAAGGATAAAGAAATTGGCAGTGAAGCTCTGTAATTGGGGCGAGCCTGAGCGAGCCCCACACTAGCGTGTATAGTGGAACAATTTTATTGTGCGTACGTACATACCGCATATGCACTTGTGCTCCAAATATCCGACATGCGTATTCAATTTATTTGCACTAGCACTTGATTTCGATCGTGCTAACCTTGATGGCTAACCATAGATAATATAGCTCCTGACAGCAAGAAAGAAGAAAGGACAGCAGAAGACACTATCACAGCTAGGGTACTTGCTAGGTGACAACGTAGTACCCGGAGACCCCAGATGCAAGGCTCCAGTGGAAGAGAAAGGTCAGGCACTAATGGGATAGAGAGGGCCAACAAGAATGAAGGGTAGCAGGTACCCCAAAAGAGAAAGAGAGAGAGGCAAGGCTTCAACGGGAGAGGAACCGTCAGTGAGAGAGAAGGGGAGCAGGCATCCTGGAGGAGAGGGAAGCCAGGCACCAACGGGATAAGGAGCGCCAACGAGAGTGAAGGATAGCAGGTACCCAGTCTTAGAAATTAGCTGGCTGCTTAGTGGCCAGCTGGGGGAGAAATTCGAAAATTGGGGCTAAAGCTCCTGAAATAAATACTGCAGGTACCCCAGAGGAGAGGGAAGCCAGACGCCCAACAGGAGAGTCAGTGCCAGTGGGAGAGAAGTGTAGCAGGTACCCTGGCCCGGAGGAGAGAGAGCACCAACAAGAGAGAAGAGCAGCACAAACCTCAAGATGAAGACAGGGCATGCAGGCTCCAGCAGGATCAGGAGCATCACTATCATAGATAATGTAAACAGTAGTTGCACAAAAACGGAGTAAAAAACATGACCAAACTTCTGAATTTTTAACAGCTCTAAAGCACATTCTAGGACCGGACATCCCTCCACCAGATCTATGTCATATTCCTGTGATAACTAGTTATTGAAAAGTCCTAAGGAAAAGAATTGTATTAGCAAGAGACCGAGGAGAAGGTGAAAGTGTGGTGGGCTGGCTCTGACGGCAGGGCAGATGGAATGGATGTGGGATATTCACCTCTGTGTATTCCTGTCTCGTGCCCAGCTCTTTCATCCCGGGTGTGAGGTTTTATTTCTTGGCTGAGGAGTTAGGGTACAGGACATACAACTTGTCCCGTTGGATTATTCATACAAACTGCATCTCCATTCAGTCACTGCATGTGTATGTAAGGATAAACGTATCATGAGCTCATCAAATCCACCACAAGGGCTTATACTGCAAGTGTGCATTTCCTAATGACTTGGCTGTTGGTAGCTACTGAATAATTCAGTAGCCATCAGCCTATCAGACTTGAAAAAAATTCTTCCCAGGCTTAGTAGTGATAGATAGATGGCTATTTGTGGTAGTTCTATACAGAAAAACAACAACTTAGAGAAGCCTATAGCTCCTGGTCGGTCAAACAATTCTTCCCAGGCTTAGTACTGATAGATAGATGACTATTTGTGGTATTTCTATAAAGAGAAACAAATTACAATGTAAGTTGGAGGGGAAAAAGCCTAGCAGCCAATAGCATATCTATTAAATGTTATAAAATTCAAATTTAATTTTTAAAATTATTTTTGTGGCATTTCTATAAAGAGAACAACACTTGGAGGAAAAAAGGAGAAAAAAAGAATCTTGGAGAGAGAAAAAAAAAACTTGAGAAGAAAAAAAAAAGCAAAAGCCTAGGGAGCCTCCCATCCCTCCTGGAGTGTCAAGACACCCGGAGCGCTGGATAGGCGATGGCTGGGAATTACAGGAGCCGCTGCTGTAACGTACCCAGTCATCCTTTTAGCTTCGGAGTTCTTCCGGAGAAGAAAGTTACCGGCATATTGGCTGTAGGCTTAGAAAGTCAAGAATCAGATGTGTACGCGGGCGGCATTCGAACCCGCGACCCGATTAATGGGGAGGCCACGTTCCGACCCCAGTCTGAAACGAACGCGCCACCTTGACTTCCCGTCAGATGATGGCAAAATTTAGGTTTTTAAACCTGTCGGTGATGTGCGTTAAATGGAATTGTTCCTAGAATGGATGGCTAGCCGCTAGAGCGTCCCGCTATAGTACAAGCACTGGGGATAAAGATTAGGTAGCTACAGATAGCGCTATGAACCTGGCTACTGAGCTAGCCCCACCCCTCCCCTCGCAGGGGTGGGGCTTAGTCTGCGGTACCCAGACCCGAGGGTCTGGCATGGGTACCCGAGACTAGCCCGGTAAAAAATAAACAGCCTCATGGCCGTGCAAATGATTGTTCTATGCATGTAGATCTCTGTGAACTGTTGACAATGTCAGTACAGGCTGTGCTGGTGGAAAGTGGATTCATCATCCAGTCACCCACAGTACTAAAAGCCCGTGAAACAGTTACAAAGCTACTGCAGTGGTGTGGCAATCCTGCTCATCATCCAGCACTCTGCTCATTTTCATGCGAGCTTGCACATGAGTTATACGCCTGTAAGATATCATAAACCGTATGCTTTATGGTCTAGTACTTGATTTTGGATTTTGGATTAGTCCACTGATGAGGCCGTAAGGCCGAAACAGCTGTCGTGCAGTATAATTTGTGTCACTCTACCATCTATGGAGGTTAATGCGCCCTCGCTCTGCAAGAAACTAGTGGCTATAGCATTGATAGCCCTTGTAGTCGGTAATCAGAGAAATCCTTCACGAATTAGTCCACTATAGTTTCAACCCCTTAAGCAATCTTATACCTATTTTGCTCAAAATTATGCTGGTATAATTTCCTCATGCCTACAACCATGTACATCATCACTTGCATGGGTAAGGTTTTAGTCCTGAATGTGTATCATTCATTTGAGTGGATGCATCACGCTCAATCAGGCACGCCCCTTGATGATTACCAGCATCTTACTAGTAATAAACATTATTTCACAAGTGGGAGATATGCATATGACCATTGGACTAGACTGTCTTGATCTTCAGCACTAGATAAGATGACCGATAAAGGTATTGGTGTAAGATAAAGCCTGTTCCTGTGTCCATCTCTTCTCCTTGTCTCCCTGGGTGACAGGTGATGGAGCTGAAGAACAAGTGTGACGCCATCGAGAAACGGGAGGTGGAGAAGAGACAGTTGGAGGAGAAGAAGCACCAGGAGGAGCTGCAGGCACTCAAGAAGACCAACCAGCAGCTCAAGGTACAGCACGTGCTGCAATCAGGCTACCACCCTGGCAGCCTCCTCCTAGCCAGATCATGTGAAACGTTTGTTGTTGTCCCCCCCCCCATGCACTTGGGAATGACCCTATAACTGAGCAGCTGCCAGGCTCGTGGGGCTGGGTGGGCTGGTAGCAAAGGGTTAACGTGGGATGCCTTGCTTATAGAGGAGGCAGTGAAATTCTGATGTGCTGGTAGCGTGACATTCCCTTATTTGTCTGCCACACATCAGGTGTATACGGCTAGGGATATACAGGACCAAATTCCAATAGAGCTATCTAAAGAGCTCTGTGCTGGTTCAGACTCTAGTAGACCCCTGCTAATTTTGTCTCGCCCCTTATTCAGTATTACTAATTTGCTCTCTAGTGCATCACATAATAACTAGCATGCAATGTATGTGACTTAATTTGGTTGGCATCAAGTTTATTACAATCCCCTCTCCCTTGTAGGCACAACTGGAGGGCATCATTGCCCCAAGCAAGAAATAGCAGTCGCAGCTCCCACTGACTGTACACACACACACATCCACTTGGGCAGCCCTCTATCACTTGTACCTCTCCAAATACCTGCACTGCCAGTCCATGCAGGTTACACTATTAACAGTGTATGTAAAAAAGAAAATGCTCACAGCACTATGTACTGGGTATGCAGAGTGATGTGTCTGTACATTGTGTGTGTGTGTGATGTAATGGATGTTTACATCATCATTGTGTAATGTGAGACAGTGCTAAGTTCTGCCCCGAGGGTTTATCTTGGGCGGAGGCATGAGTTCGCTGGAAGAGCTGGCCTCGTCACGGGGTCTCTTGACTCCAGTGTGGGCGGGTCTTGCATTCGGCTGCCACCTGTGTTTCACCACCACCTCCAGTAGCCACTGCTTTGTCACCGGCTGACAGATACTCTGGACCACACCTACAGTCCAGAGAGGAACAGCCGTGGGTCAGGTGAGGAACAACCGTGGGTCATTTGGGTAAGGCCACACCATACTTCCTCAAGTTACATGCGGTGGGTAGTATTTGCATACTGTGTTTCACAATGGTCAATGTAGTTATGGAGTGTGGCACATAGCATGCACCTACAATTCGTAAAAAGATATCCCATTTTCTATGACAACTATGGTCCAAGGGATTATCACTTATCATGTGATGACTGTGCCCCAAATTGGCTGGAGGTGGTGGGGGGGGGGGGGGGGGGTTGACGGGATGCGAACACTGATGCGAAACTGATAGACAAATTTTAGCTAAGGTGATAATTATATCTTGTCAATGAGATGGGCAAAACTGTGCCCTCAATCCCAGCGTCTGTTGCTGGTGGTCACAGAAACCAGCCACTCACTTTGGGCTGTGGTGTAGCTGTTGGGGAAGCTCTTGTCCTCCCTGACCCTCATGAAGTTCCAGCCGGTCTGCTTGTCCCAGTAGCACTCGATGATGCGACCATTGTGCTGCCGGGCCTCATAGTTGCGCTGTGTGCGGAAGGGAAGACGAGGGAGAGGTAGGATGGCTACTGACCAGAGTGAGCACTGGACTGGTAATGGTCTCCCCATACCTTGAGGTCGATGGTAGAGAAGGGCATCTTACTGCCTCCGACAAACAGCTGGCCAACCTTCTGTGGAAGCATCCTACATAAACAGTTACACCGATAAATAAAAAGTTGTCATTTACTTGATCAAGCTATATTCTACAATCTTAATATTAATGTCTTGGAATGGGACCTTGTGTTGGTCTGGAACTGGGGGTTTGCTCACCCTGGGTGATTCTCTTGGACAATGTTTAGTCTGAAGTCGACAGTGTTCAAATCAGCTGGTTTCCATTTCAATAGCTCATTACATTGACCAGGACAGTACGGCTAAAGTACGTTGTGTGTGGAAAAGATAGTAAGAGGGAGGGAGGGTGAGAGGGAGGGAGGGAGAGAGGGAGGGAGTGAGGGAGGGAGAGAGGAGAGGGAGGGAGGAGAGGGAGGGAGGAGAGGAAGAGAGAGTCTGTAGGTTGTGGTCACAGCAGTGCTGGGAAGAGTTCTTCACTTTGGACTAGAGCTACTGCCACTCACGTCTGCACCGGGAGAGAAGATGAGTCCATCGTTCTCGTGTGTGATCTTCGGAACATACTTCTCCAGTACCTGTGGAGAGCAGGGGAGGAGCAGACGTCAGACTGCGGTACCCAGTATCTTGTGACAATTACATCACCCACCATTTTTGTTTCCGTCACGTCCCAGAATGTCTTTGCTCGGACTCCAAATGGCTCTTTATGTTTGTCCAGGTAACCCTTTTGTGCCTGGAGAGGGGACAAACATCGTATCAACTACTGCAGCCGCTCGTACACAGTACACACCCTCTTCAGGACTCACAGCTTCTTCTCTCGGCCCAATCAGCTCCTTCTCGATGCAGAGTGTCCGGACCTTGTGGTCACACCTGCAGACATCAGCATTCCCCTGGAGCACATGTACTGGTCATGTGATCATCATGTGACATACAATGTGATGTGATTGCTTACCTCAAACTGCATGATGTCGTATATGAGGTATCTCGGTCTTACGCTTCCATCAGGTGTTTTATCAAGGACCATTTCCTGAGGAGAGAATAATATTTATTATGGCAAAGAGAGGATCATTTTGAGGAAATAGGACCCTTGTAAGCTATTGGCCTCATATCCAGGCCTCCCCTCGCAGTTTTTTTTTCACAGTCATCAATTTTTTCCATGGCTGTGTGAGGGGAGGCATGGGTATGAGGCTAGGAAACATTAATGTGCTAGTCTCGTAGCAATAAATTAAACTGCTCAGAACTGACATTGCTAGAAATTAAAGTTATTCCCTCAGGGTTTGACTATTTTCGTGCAATTTCCAGTAACTTGATTTTGGGTCAGCCCACTGTGGTTCGGAGCCCTTCAATTACCACTGCATGTTGGAATGCATGTGTCTGGCCTCAATTGTAACTTCCCACTGGCTCAAACCAAAACTGATACACACACAGTCTCTGGTGTCATTGATGTGGTATGAATAAATGCTTGCACGTGATAGTCTCAGAATCAGCCACTGACAACACCGGAATGGGCCCTCACCCCGTCCACAAGCGTGTCCTTGACGCAGTCTCCGAGTCTCTTCCTGGCTGGGAAGGAGAGCTGCGGGGCCACAAACACGGAGTTGTCCCTGTCCAACAGGTACACCTCCCCCGGCCCCTTCAGGTACATCAGGTACCTGGGCAGAGGGACAACCACACAAGTATTAATTAACTCTTTCAACACCTAGTAAAATATTATTTAACCCCCCATCCTTTTCATTACACCATGGAGAAAAACATTTTGGCTAAGTGCATTTGATAGGATTTCGCAAAAATTTAGTTCTGTGAAACTAAGTACACACTGTATCAACAGGAGTGTTGCCTGCAAGCACAGCTGTAACAACATGGTGAAATGACCTTATAAGGTATTCTCCGCTGCAGGCAATTTGTGCAGTAATCATGACAATTACAGCATACCGTGTGCCATCAGCTTTCCAGCTGACTCTGTAGGGCTTCTCGTGTAGGAGTCTAATGTTCTGAACGTCCATGGATACCGGCTGTGAACCTGGAAACCCAGTGCTGGCAGAGAGAGAAACACCAGGAACATCACTTGTTACTCATCAACCACTAACTCTGTAGTTACCGCACAGTGAGTATGGACTTGTTCCCAGTCTCCACTCCATAAGTGGCGGAATGGAAACTGGGGATGAGACTGTGCACACAGCCCTGCCTACTCACCCCTCCCACTGGAGGATGCCCTGGCACTTCTGTTGGATTTCCTCTCTGGTTGGAGATCTGACCACACCCACCCCTGTCACACCCTCCATGAACTTGGCATGCTGCGGGGGTGGAGTTGGAGTTGGGCATCTGACCATGTACCTCTTTGGACCAATTTCTTCATAACCCCTTACCTCCTTCTGAAGTTCCTTTCTTTTAACTCCTTTCTTCCTGCTGCCCTTGCCCTTCCCGTTGCCATCCCCGTCATCGTAATGGTCGTCCTCCTCAAAGCACCAGTCAGGCCTGGGGGGGATCCGGACATCGGTCGTGCCTCCGCCATACCGGTCTGACAGGTCTGTCAGGTAATGCTCCTTGTAGATACCAGGGGGGCGGGCCTAGGATGGAATCGGTCATAACATCGTTATATAGGGCATAGCTAATTTTTGGAAAACTCATCAAGGAACAAGATATGTTATGATTACACTCAGCCATTTGTAAATCTTACTACCACACCTGGCCATCTCGCCACAGTGTCTATCATACACTATGGAGAAATTCGCAGTAAATGGGCTTTTCTTCATATATTGACTATTTTCTAGTGTCTCTGACATGAGACTAAAACTGTAGTAGGCACCACCCCCTTTCCTATTCATTACATCATGGAGAAAAATCTCCATGGTAAATTAAAGTTGGGGTGAACAATAATTTGCTGGATACCATGTTATTATCAAGTGTGTTTTTACTTACCTGTGAAAATGAAGCTACAGCTGCTTCCAAGCTGCAGAGAGGACAAGAGAAATACCACTGTCATTACTACTTTTTATCAAGTGCACCATCAATGATGTAGACTTAAAACCAGAACACTCCATCAGCTAGTTCATGGAGTGTTTACTTTTGCAGGAAGTCTGACGGTACAGCAGTAGCAACATTACCGCTTTGCAAGAGATAAACAATCTGCACTCCTTTGCAAAGCTGTGCTGATACATATTGACTAGCTGTACCTCCAGTCGTCGACCTCCACCAGATATGCGGCTATCAGGAACCCTGTCCGGTTGTAACCATGGGTACAGTGGACACCTGAGAGGAATTACATCACCATGATGTAATAATCGACCATCTATAGTTACTGTAGCCCTGGGCTACTAACCGATGATCTCCCCAGGGTGTGTCTTTATGAAGCCGGAACAGACTTGTTTGAACTCGTCCACTTGCTCCTGAGTAGGGGCTTGCTCAAAACTGGAGGAAGGGGGAGGATGGGTGGGGGAGGGGGAGGATGGTTGGAGAGGGGGGCCGGGAGAGAGAGGAGGGGGGTGAGAGGGGAGTGGGGGTAGGGGGAGGACGGTGGGAGAGGAGAGAGGGAGATGAAAGTAGTAGACTGTCCATTCAGCCAAATACTGCTACTTGTGAAGAGCATAAAGCTGCCATCACTTCAGAGGCCATTATCTCTGCCATGTTCATAACATTGCCAATGGGCCTCACTGCCAAGAAAAGCTAACCATTAATGCACGTGTCCACCATTTCAACAATGTGAGCCTACACAAACAGGGACTCTAATATGAGAATGAAAGCATCTCTACAGGTAAGGTACAAAGAAACAGTCCGAGGCTGTAGTGTGGGAATTAGCAGGTGGCACTCCACCGCATTACTCTCAACCATAATTGAGCGGATAGTAGTCGCCCTTGATTAAGAATTAGGACATCATCAATGTTGCACGTACCCCTCACACTTGAGCTTGTAGTGCCCAATGTTCATCTGCTGCAGCTCGCGCTTGTCATAGAACCTGAGGCAGAGACAAGGAAACTTCAGTGTCACTAGCATGAACTGGTTGGGTGATATTGGTGAAGGCAGGGAATGAGACCTCAGATATGGGGCCTGGATACTGAGGACTGGGAACGAAGACTGGGAATGTGGTGGTACAAGACTAGTCTCGTACCAAGCTGTCCTGATATTGTCACAGGCTCCGTACTTGCTGGCAATTCATTGAACAGACTAATAGTATTTATCACGCTAATGCCATAGCAACTTTATGAAAAGACTAAAAGCTGCAATGTAATTGGAGCTTGAACTTTCCTAAGGGGAAAGGCCTATCACAAGAAATTTCATTCAAGATACCAACGTTTTTTCGCTGGGTGGCATGAATGTCCAGGCATGAGACTAGTACAAGACCACCTTATAACCCGAGAGATGATTATTTATTCAGTCTCACGTTCCATTTACAGTGTTGCCAACATTAAGTAACTACCTGTCGGTCTTGGTGAGGTCGATGACTAGTCCCAGCTTCCTCTGAAGGGCCTCCAGGTATGCCACCAGCATGGCTACGTTGAAACGACACTCATCTGGGACATCGGCATTATAGCGAGGGCCGAGGGGGGTTTTGAAGGGAAGAAATTTTCCTGGGAGGGGTTAGAAAGGTCCCAGTAATTGTTAGGGGTGTGGCTTCCTATGCTCATTCTGTACCCAGAAGCTATCCTAGCATATGATACTTACTCTGGCCACTTACCAGCTATAATTTGACCCTTTCTAGGGCAGTTCAGCCATCTGGGGGGTACAGACATCTTCAGCTGCTTTTATTTTGTCTCTGCATCTCCGTCTCAATCTCATACTGGATAGGAGGCCAGAAGGTCATTCATCCATTCCACAGATTCCATCCTCAAATCTGAGGACTGGAATATGGGATATTGCGAGTGAGACCTATTTATCACTCAGAAGCTGTTAATAAAATAGTGGAGTTGCTCTCAGTGACACTGTATTTAATATGGCTACAGCAGCGGCTACTGGCAGTAACACTAAACAGCTGAGGGAGAACCTGGCGAATTATGAAGCACAGCTACAGCAGGCAAGCACGAAGCTTTGAACTTGAAACAGCGCCGAGTGTGAGGGTATAAGTGTCAAACGGTGTGGTCTTTTTATTCAGGTGGATGCGGCACTGACTAATGACCCAGAGAATGAGGAACTTTTAAAACTGAAGACTGACTTATCGGTGAGTGAGGAGCTACCGATTTAATGTTATTTTTTCCAATTACTGCCCACCTTCCTTACCACCATGTCAGGATGTGCTAAAACTCACACAAGACCTACTGCAGATGGCACCAGAGGTACGATCTTGTCAGCTAAAACTCTAGCATGATCTTTCAGAATAATCTAAAAGACAATTTGAGAATTTATGTGGCCATGTCCGATGGTGTGTATCACGTGCCCACAGCCCAAGAAGAAAGAAAAGAGCTCTCTAAGTTATGAGTGGAAGCAGGGGGACCCTTGCCGGGCAGTCTGGACTGAGAATGGAAAGTAAGAAACTGATACTGTAATTGTAAAATCTATATCCCTTAGCCTAGGGATGTATCAGGGTGTCACCCTCACCCTGTCTGTCTCACCCTCGCTACCCGGCCCCCTGTCTGTCTCACCCTTGCTCTCGGACTCCTGTCTGTCTCACCCTCGTTTACCCCCCCCCCCCCCTGTCTGTCTCAGGCACTACAATGCTGTGATTGATATGATTGCGGATGATGGAGAGACATGCTCAGTAACTTTTGACGGCTATGGCACAACGGTCATCGTCAAGGTACTAGTCCACCACTGTTGGTGTACCTTGAGGCCCTCAACTGCCCTCAGACTGGTATGTTCGTTCCCCTGTGCCCTCCAGCTATCAGAGCTCCACCCCCAGGGCTGGGATGAGGAAGATCCAGACGAGAGGCTACGGAAGAGGAGACATGGACTGCAGGGAGGGAAGAACTCCAAGTGAGCAGCAGCTGCTCGTGTTCTTATTGATCTCACAGGGAGTCAAACCTACTAGTACATGCACTAAGTTTCCATTTCCCTCTCTTCTCCCATCTCTCTCCCTCCCTCGTTTCCTCCGCCCCACAGGCAGCGGCGACAGGAACTGCAGGAGCTGAAGAAGAAGAAAGCGCTGAAGAAGCACGCTCGTCTGTCGGAGATTGAGCAGTTCCGAGAGCAGGAGAAACATCGATGGAAGGACTTTACACACAAGGTAGGGTATCGTTCTCAAGCACCAGCCACCCACCCCCCAGTTCACATCTACTATATCCCCCCCCCCCCCCCCCCCTCACACACACATCCTTCTGCCTCCTGCTGTGCTCCATAGTCGGGTAAAGCCAGAAGTGGTCCTCTCAATGGGAAGCAGAAGAAGAGCATCTTTGCCGTACCGGACTCTGTCTCTGGAAGGGTAGGTGTGGAGTTGGGAATCACTGTCTTGGCTGTCTTCGTGGATGTCGAGAAACTTTAAATTCCCATTAGTGATTAGTCCATATGGGCCCTAAAGTATGTCTGTAAGGTACCAGAGAAAGAGGGTGGGGTCTAGAGCATGAAACTACCTGCTATTGTGAAAGAGTAAGACCTCACTACCGGACCAGCCAGCGGTTAAATATTGGCCATCTCGAGTCTACCAAAAGTATAGTATAGCCTCATACCCATGTCCTCACTGGGAATAATTCATCCCACAGCTTTAGCTGGGTGAGGAAGGTCAGCTAAAATTATTTAATGTACCCTGTGAACCTCTTTCCTCTTAGGTTGGTGTTGGGACGTGCAACATTGGAGGCAAAGGCATGACAGACTTTTCCAATCCTAAGAACTATGCCAGACAATAGTACACATCACACGCACTCATCATGGATATGCTTTCTATTTTAACGCAATGTCATGAAAAATTTAACTATTCAATCACTGCACTGTACCCGTATGTACTAAAAGCGGAGAGATGGCCAGCCAGCCGACAGACAGTGGCCAGGTCTTTACAAAGGTACTGTGGCTCGAGAGTTGAATTGAGGGTCTCACTCACTTCTGCTCGGTGGTCCTCTGCATGCAGCTACCAACATACTGTTTGGTGGTGGGAGTATCTGCCCTGGCCTTGCTGTACTGCATTTTCTCGGTACTGTAGATGGAGTTTGCTGTGCAGATGAGCTGCCAGAGTTGCGTAGACGCTGTGAAGAAGTCACTTGAGAATGTACCAGGTAACAGTTCCCGCTGTCTTGCAGGATGAGTTGATCTGCTACCCTCCACTGCATGCACAGGGGTGAGGAGCGTGTACGTGAGTCTAGATGATGAAGTGGTGCTGGTTGAGACGGCACTGCCGTCTGGCCGGGTGCAGGGTCTGCTAGAGAGCACCGGCAAGCTCGTGGTCTTCAGGGGGTTTGGAGGTACGGGAGAGAAAGGTCAGCAGCTAACACTGCCAAGATGGTAAGACACTTTCGATATGGACTGGTACTTAACACACGCACACACACACACAGCTTCCCCAGAGCACCATGGTGCAGCTGTAGCAATAATGAAAGGGGCAGGTGGAGTGAGGGGGCTAGCAAGACTTGTGCAGGTGAGGGCGCTGAAAGACTGTGGCTAGCGACCAGCATAGCCCCCTAGGCACAACAGGTTTTTGTTGGAAAAAATAACTTGAGGTACGAGGGGGTCCGAGCTTAGCGTCATAAAATAATGTGATGCAGTTTATTTGTGAATGCCCTCTTGTACAACCCGAGCAATGGCAGGTAACTCCTAATTGGTCTGGTTTCAGGTATCTCCAGAACAGTGTGTTATTGAAGCAACTGTGGATGGCATGGAACCGGGACAGCACAGTATTGGCGTACATCAGTATGGGGATCTGTCAGAAGGCTGCCTCAGGTTAGCTCTGGTGATCAGTTCTCACTACATGTACATTACAAGATGGGGGAGGGGCCTGGGTACAAGGCTAACGATATTACTTTCCTCTGCCTCAGCTGTGGTGCGTTATATGCACCCCCTGGTGACCCCGCCCCCCACCCGGCTGGACTCTTGGGCTCCCTGGAAGCTGACAAAAGTGGGCGTGGCACGTTCCAGGTTATAACCAATCGGATCAAAGTCTGGGACATTATTGGTCGCTCTATGGTCGTCAGTGGACCAGCTGCATCAGCCACTGCACAGGAAGCCAACAGGTATTGCATCAGTGACCTAGCCTCATACCGAGGCCTTCCCTTGCAGCTTTTTCTGCAGTCTTCTGCAACGAGGGAGGGCCCAAGTACGAGGCTGAGTGGGGCCTGGGTACGAGGGTAGGGTTTGTCTGCACCAACACACTTGACCAATAGCTATGGCATCTGAAAGTCTTTTTTTTTTTAACAAGGCTTTAAGCTCTCTTCTCCCCCTCACAGGAAGATGTGTGGCATCATTGCTCGCTCCGCCGGTCTCTTTCAGAACCCAAAGAAGGTGTGCACGTGTGATGGTGTGACGGTGTGGGATGAGGCCCAGAAGGCGAGGGAAGGGGAGGATGGAGTGAGGGCTTTTCTGTAGGGAAGACGCAAACAGTTCTGTGTGCTCTTTTTCCTGTCATTGCATTGTCTGCCCTCTGGTTTGCCTTTTTTAATTTACTTTTCTTTGATCAGTTGGTACTCCATAAACAATCTCAAACGTGACCACTTAGCTAGGTACAGCGTGGCAGCTTGCTATGGCTGGCTATATTGGAACCATGCACGACGATATCAGTTCCCTTGGCTCTGTTCTTCGTTCTCCTGCTGTACTCTGACGGGAGGGCAGCTCTCGAGTAGCCCACCCAGTGCACGCTGCATCTGCTCTGCTGGCTCCAGTAGTACCTGTATGGGGAGGGGAGGGCCTGTCTATTCAAGGTATTCTGTACAGCACCACAAGTATTGGGATCTGATGCTTTAAATGATGTCCTGTTTATTCAAGTTATACAGCTGGTTAGTTGAGTTTACTGCTCTTTCTGGTAAGGAAAGAATCACTTTAAAGGTGCTTGTGACCCCCCACCCCCAATTGCCAGCTAGGACACAAGACTTACAAGGCAGTAGCAGCTTATTAAGCCACACCCATCTCCTCACCTGTACTCCAACCTTCCCTGTGGGGAGGATAGCGATCACAACCTTTGAAAAAGCATGCTCACATGCTCTGCAGTAGGCCTGTTTCTGAGCCGTACCAATGGCTTGGACCCGTTCCAATGGACCTGGAATGACGTCATGACAGGTCTAGGAATTGCAATCACAAGCTAGTGTCTCAGTTTTAGAGTGAGTTGTTAGTCACAAAAATATTTCTTCTAATTACCTGGATTTTCTAGCTCAACCCTCCCCACCCCCACTCCCTCACTCTCCCCCTCCCACCCCCTCACTTCCAGCCCAGCCTCACAACGATAGCACACCTCCTCCATTCCATCACTGCCCGAGGTATCTGTAGTAGGTGACAGCCAAGAGAAGTCACTCCTTAAATGGCAACTCGACCTACACAGAGACAGACCTGTGGTAGAGACAGGAACCAGTGAGATGATCCGGACTGACCAGCCATTGAAGCCGAGGTAGTGGTTGGCCAGCTCCTGGCACCGGCTGATGTGTAGGGTAGGGGGAGGGAGGGAGGGAAGGACTCGACGGGTGGACAGCTGGACCTGTGACAGATGAGAGCAATGGAAGCAGACAGTATTTTTTATTGGTACACGTAATGTTGTTAGCAGATCAACATTTCCACAACCCCCCCCCCCCCCCCCCTCCTGTAGCTTGTGCAGTGAAAGAAGCAGTGAGGTATCAGCATTTTCAATGTGGCTGATCATGTTTCTAATTCGGCCCTAGCTAATTTGACGAGTGGATTGGGAATGAGATTACCCTTAGTATGGTATCACACTGGTATGGTACCTGGATTTGGAATGAGACTAGTGCTAGTATTGGATTACAGACAGCTAGTAACAGTGCTACCTTCAGTGTCTTCCCGCCCATCAAGAGTCGACCGTCCAGCGCCTTCTGAGCAGCAGCTGCCGCTCTCTTGGAGTAGAACTTTACAAGGGCATATTCAGATGCAGCAGGTCGGCCCTGAGGGCTGGGGTCAGAGGTCAAAGAATGTGGTGGAGGCTGCTTTGCAGCCGGCAGGTAGACCTCAAATAGTGGCCCGTGGGCTGAAAATGCCCGCTGCAATCGACCCTGTGTGGGAAACCGTTCATGACCTGTGCCATGATCTGAATGGGAAATCAAAAACTGACCCACTTCTCCTCATATGGCAGGCTGGCCGGTATCCCTGTGACATACAGGCAGGTCCCAGCCTGAGTTGGCCTTCTGAATGGAATCAGGTCCACCTGACCTGAGTCCAACTCTGGTTCCATTTACAATTTTTCATTGATTCCTGTCAGAGATGCTCTGATATTTTAGTCATTGCAAATAGTCGTTGCAGTTGGTTGCAGTCGCTATAGTATTAAAAGTCAGCTGAGCACAAATCGCAGAGTTCTTGCAATCTGCACTGGAACCGGATCTGGATTCGGACTGCATGAATTGTTTCTAAAGTAGCGAAATGAAAAGGTTTCTTTTAAGAAGATGGCGAAGTTAGAATGGGCGGTTGTGTTGCTGCTCTTAGCTGCGATCCTGTCGGACTTCCCTGCGGCTGCTACTCAGTATAAGGAAGGAGACGAGGTACGAGGGAGGAGGAAGTCGAGATCTTCATTAAGGATGCTTTTGTAATATGATTCCTGAGTGCATGTAGTCTCGCAGACCACGTTCTGCAAAGGGGAACGCGGTCTGGCTCGCAAGATTAGACTGTGTATTGCTTGGCAGTTACCAAATTTCCTGTTTTACTACTCCATACAGATTACTCTTTTTGTAAACAAGGTTGGTCCGTACTTTAACCCTCAAGAAACCTACCATTACTACTCTCTGCCAGTATGCCGCCCAGAAAAGGTAAGTAGACAAAGGGTTAATTAGTAATAAAAGCAGCTGGTACTTGTCACCAATGGTGTTCTATATTACAGCTGGCTCTTCTTTTGCCTGTAGGTAGAGTTCCGTAGCCTTACGCTGGGAGAGGTACTGGCCGGAGACAGAATGGCTCGCTCAGTATACAGTATCAAATTCAAGGGTGAGCGGTCGTAGCCACTGACCCACTCCGTGTTAATTGGGAGTTACATGGTCAGTCGTGTCCCAACACTAACATTTTCCCCTCTTGCTTGTAATATTGTAATTTAGAGAGTGGCAGGTTGAGATTATCTTTGTACGTCAAGTTATGTCCCTGAGGCCGTGTTAGCGAGCCATGTGATCAAATGTTCTATGTGGCCTAGCTAACGTCTCTTCCCTTTCAGAGTCCTTTGATCGTAAGGAGCTCTGTGTGGTGGAGCTGGGCACAGAAGACCTGCAGAAGCTGACAGAAGCCATTGAGGATCTCTATTACTTTGAGTTTGTGTATGGTGAGTGTAGCATCATACAGTTTACCTTAGACAGTACTCTGTTGTCCATGACCAGCTGGTAGGCAATGGCTAACTGATCATGGGGGTCCCCACTGCGAATAGCTCCTATCACCTGCATGGAGGGAGGGAGGGAAGGAGGGAGGGATGGCCCGAGGGTACCTACCCTACATACACACATAATATGTAAATGTACATGTGCGAATTTGAATCCAGCTGGGGATTGAACCCAGGACCTTAGTCAGATGATCTTACCCACTGAGCTCCTGAGCAGAGGAGCAGTAGGCAAGCTTTATATAGCTACCAAACCCGCTAGCAGCACTTGCCAGTAGGTCCCAGATGTACCTCGATCCTAGGTGAGCTTTCTACGTACACTGCTTATGGTACTGGTGCAATGGTGCTCCAGCGAATGGTACTGGTGCAATGGTGCTCCAGCGAATATAGTTTCAGTACCTGTACTTTGTTGGCCATTACACCACTTGAGGATTGTTTGGCCCTTCCCCTGTTCCCCAGATGAGCTCCCGATCCGAGGCTTCATTGGGCACTTGGAGGAGGGCTCCTTCCTGCCCCACCACCACAAGACTTTCCTCTGGACACACCTACACTTCTCCTTCACCTACAATAGCGACCAAGTGAGTACTATTTAGAGTCTTGTATAATTGCACAGAAAAGCGCATGACCTTTGCTCCTTCCCCTCTCATTGCCCCAGGTAATTAGTGCTAACGTGAGCACCTTGGGAACCAGCCCTCTGGCACTGGATGACATCACGGCCCCATACAAGGTCACCTTTACCTACAGTGCAAAGTGGTTCCCCACCCAGTAAGTCATGTGATATCATGTGACTTGTCACATGACTAATCACTACTTCTGCCATGTGATCTGAGGTTGTTTCCCCTACAGAGCGAAATATTCTGAACGGAATAAGAATCAACCCAAATTCTTTCCAAAAACACTTGAGGTATTTTGAACCATCATGTCATATTTACCTTGTGCCTAAGTTGACAGAACCCACCCCCCCCACAGATCCACTGGCTCTCTATAATAAACTCTGTTGTACTGGTGTGCCTACTGCTGGGGTTCGTAATGCTAATATTGGTAAGCCCCCTCAGCAACCTAGCACAAGTTGTTTCTCTTAGCCTGCCCTCTCTTGTCAGCTATATGCACACCCCTTCTCTCCCCTCCCCCTCCAGTTACGAGTGCTACGCAACGACTTTGCCCGCTATAACCTGATGGACGATGAAGCAGACGAGCTAGACCAGGACGACTACGGTTGGAAGATCATCAACACCGATGTCTTCAGGTTCCCTCCCCACAAGAGCCTCCTCTGTGCTATCTTAGGTCAGCTGAACTCCCTCTCCCTAACATACACCCACCCACAGTCCCTAACGTACACCCACCCATACTCCCTAACATACATGCACCCATACTGCCTGACATACACCTATCTGTAGTAGAGAATATTATGCTTGGACAGTGCCAAGTGAAAATCTAATCCCACGCCTCTCCTCCCACGCCTCTCCTCCCCGCTGTCTCTTCCTCCCTCACTTCCTCTCTCATCCCCCAGGCAATGGCAGTCAGTTCCTGGCACTGTCAGTGGCCATCATTGTGTTGGCGCTCATGGGCATGTTCAACGTGCACAGGTGAGTGAGCCATCTCTTGTACCACAGAGGGTTTCATTTGGGGGTGGGGGGATCGGAAAATTTGTGTTGGAGCAGTTTCTCATACCTAGCAATCCACTTCACAGCTAGCCTCATTCCCCGGATCCCATTTCACAGCTTCCTGCGCCCGGTTAAGTAGCCTCATTCCCAGGATCCCATTCCAACAACTTTCTGCGATTTTTTTTGGATAAAGTGTTGGAATGGGATCCTGAGAATGAGGATGGAATAGGACACTAAGAAGGACACTTAAGTTAGCGAAATGCATGCTGATGGCCTAAGTGACTATAACTTATACTGATATGCTATTGTGCTGTTCACTAGCCAGTAGCATTCATTTTTTGCCAAACATTTGATGGCATAACGACAACACATACACACACACACGTGCCCACCCTGACCCTATCCCAGACACCACGCTATGAACTCTGGAGCCATCCTGCTGTATGCCTTGACCTCCTGCATCTCTGGCTATGTCTCTGCCAGCTTCTTCAAGAAGATCGGGGGTCACAACTGGGTCTGGAACATCATACTCACTTCCAGCCTCTTTGCTGGTAGGTCACGTGCTACAGACACGGCACACTTATAATTTAGTAATGTAAATTTTCTTGACTGGCTGGTCAAGTTTTGAACAGCTGAAGTTGGCTAGGCAATATTACAGAAGTGTGCCCACAATATGTCACGATGATACTAACTATTATTCAACATGAGACTGCCAAGGTGAAAGATGACAATGATATTATTGCCTTCACAATAATATCAAATATTTGTGATATTATCATGATCTTTAAGTGAGTAGCCACATACTCTGGGGTCTCCTCTCCTGCAGTACCCTTCTTCTTCATGTGGAGCCTGGTGAACACAGTTGCCTGGTACCACCAATCAACACAGGCCCTCCCCTTTACCACCATCATCCTCATCATGTTCATCTGGCTCATCGGTGAGTACCTCACACACACTTCTTAGCCTGATGGCAGCTACCCGATTGTGCCTCCCTTCCTCCACCCCCTTGCAGTTGGCTTCCCCCTGACAGTGCTGGGGGGCATTCTCGGGAAGAACATGAGCGGGGGGTTGGATGCTCCCTGCCGTACCAAGAACATTGCTAGGGAAATCCCCCCCGCCCCATGGTACCGCAGCACTGCTGTTCACATGGCGATTGGCGGTTTCCTCCCATTCAGGTACGTGTCACACCTGTACTCTGACAGCCACTCTCTTTACCTGTCAAGTGGGCTAACCCAAAATTAAATACATGTACTGGAAATTATTACACAAAAATTGAAGTAAAAACATGCATACATGTAAAATTTCAACTGCTCCTGAAAACATTATTTTAAGAGTATATGTATAA
Source organism: Phakellia ventilabrum (assembly GCA_963921505.1). Classification (NCBI taxonomy): domain Eukaryota; kingdom Metazoa; phylum Porifera; class Demospongiae; order Axinellida; family Axinellidae; genus Phakellia; species Phakellia ventilabrum. Next base: position 154,296 of record OY997381.1, read on the forward strand.
GCAGACTATTCCATTTAATAATCATCCACTCCCTCCACCAGTTTCAATGCTTGCATGTTAGACTGCATAGTCTTACACCTACCACGCTCCATTCTTACCATGCTCCATTCTTACCACACACTCTCTCATGCCATGTGCAGTGCAATCTCGGTGGAGCTATACTACATCTTTGCGACAGTGTGGGGGCGGGAAGCCTACACACTGTACGGCATTCTGCTGGTCGTCTTCATCATTCTGATCAGCGTGACCGGCTGTATCTCCATAGCACTGACATACTTCCAGCTGTCCACAGAGGACTACCGCTGGTGGTGGCGCTCAGTCTTCTCATCAGGGTATGTGGGGCGGTGTAATGATGTAATGTTGATGTAATGTATGGTGTTGCGTGTACGTGTACGTGTAGTGCAGTGATATGATGTAATGATATTTTGTATAGACCTTTCTCGGTTATGATGTAATGGGGGTAAAAGTACTTGAAGCACAAGGGATTACAAGGAAACAAGCATGTTCTTATGTTTGCATGTAAGAAAATACATCAAAGCACATGTTCTCGTGTATTTTCTCCATTTAGTGCCTACTTTTACCCCCCAATGGCTATTGGTGATTTAATTTTGTTCCTTAGGGTATAAACATTAAATTTGCAATCCACCCATGCAAGTCTCTCTCCCTCCCCTCGGTCTCTCTCTCTCTCACACACAGCTCTACAGGAATCTTTGTGTTTGGCTATGCCCTGTTCTACTACTACAAGCGCTCTCACATGTACGGCACACTACAGACGCTGGAGTTCTTCGGCTACACTCTCCTGGCCTGCTATGTCTTCTTCCTCATGCTCGGGACCGTCTCCTTCTACACCTCTCTCACCTTCGTACGCTACATCTACCGCAACATCAAGATGGACTAGCCGCTGCCTCTCATGGCAGTCTCTTCACGGTCTGATGGCGAGGAAAAAAACTAGGAGTTGCTTTTATTTATGTTACACCTGTGCTGTGTTCGGAGCCTGCCGGTACTGCCTGTAGTACTGGCCGGGCTCTCCACTGTATGTTATCACTACTAAAATATAATTTTTCTTCTCAGATTGTCATTTATGAGAAATTCTTTGACAAATTAAAAGTCCACGCATGGAATTCTGATTGGTGTGTGTGTGTGTGTGTGTGTGTGTACAGTGCATCAGAAACCTGTCCAATGCCAAGTGAAGTATTGTATAGCCCCCTGGGGGTCCACGGAACACAAAAGTACATTCTTTTTCACCTTGGCCCCCAGACGCCCCAGTGCCACCAGGTCCCTGATTGGCTGCTGCCATGGCAACACTACAGCAATGTAGTGGGAGTGTACCAAGCTTGGGTCTCCTGTACCACATTTATGTGTGTGTGTGTGTGTGACCAGTATACATAAATGTATGATAACGAAACTGACAGTCTCATCCACAGTCCACACATCTGTGTATGTGTACACATAATTATGCTATAGAAATGAGCAAACAGCTTTAGCACCAGTAATAGACACATTCCCACCCTCCACCCACGGGAATGGAGCTACTTTGGTCTTCTCTTCAGGCACCAGCTGTGGTCACACTGCACAGGACCACAAGTGTCTGACATGACACTCACCTGGGCACACTGCACAGGACCACGAGTGCCTGACATGACACTCACCTGGGTACACTGCACAGGACCACAAGTGTCTGACATGACACTCACCTGACATGACACTCACCTGACATGGTACACTCACCTGGGTACACTGCACAGGACCACAAGTGTCTGACATGACACTCACCTGGGCACACTGCACAGGACCACGAGTGCCTGACATGACACTCACCTGGGTACACTGCACAGGACCACGAGTGCCTGACATGACACTCACCTGGGCACACTGCACAGGACCACGAGTGCCTGACATGACACTCACCTGGGTACACTGCACAGGACCACGAGTGCCTGACATGACACTCACCTGGGCACACTGCACAGGACCACGAGTGCCTGACATGACACTCACCTGGGTACACGAGGAAGTCTCCCCCGTACTTCAGTCCGGAGGTGAGGTAGTAGCCCTTCTCCCAGAGGTCACGGAACACCCTGTAGTTCAGGACCTGCAGGAGCGGTCTCTAGCAGTCAGCCATCGTGCATGGTTTGCTGTGACACGGGTGTAGGTACCTGTAGCTCCGTCTGAGGGAAGCTCCACTGAGCTGGCTTGAAGCAAGAAGGACAGAACTCCACTCTTGGGTCAGCTGCAATAAAATGATAGCTTAATGTTTCTAGCCTCATTCCCAGATTGCAGTCCATGATCTTGGTATGTGGCTGGCTACGGAATGGACTGCTGCCCACTCACCTAGATGGATGCACACTAGTGGAGAGAATGCACCAATGTTGTGACTTGGCCTCACAAGACTGCCACCACCCGCCTCCCTCTCGTGTGAGGACTGGTTACCATAGCAACCCACGTCCTCGCTCTCCCGCTGGTCTCTGGCCATTTTCTGGGGTTTCTCTTTCCCAGACTGGTCTGAATCTGGCTCCAGAGTCCTCAACTCTAGCCGTACGGAATGAGTGGGAACGTCACTATTACCACCCGAAGCGACAACACTCCCATGTCCTTGTCCCTCTGTTTCCAGTTCTGCCCCTCCACGCAACCTGGCCTTCTTCCTGGCTGAGACATCCTCTTGTTCAGCACCTCCTTCTCCACTCCCTCCCTCCTCTGTGGGAATCTCTCTCCTGCGGATCCTAAGGCCAGAGCCTCTCCTGGGCTGGGCAAACTGCAGCTTTGCCCTCTCTCTCTTCTCCTGGTAGGCCACCAGCTGCAGACATTAAGAACACCACACAGGTAGCCTAGAGTACAGGGTTTGGAAAACTAAGAGAACTTGAGACCTGTCTCTGAAAGTCTTCAGCTCTGAGCTGCTGAAACTGTCCTGGTTCCACCCCAAGAGTCTGCAGAGCTAGGGTGCTGTACTCCCTCAGCTCCAGGACACCTGTTGGTAAGCAACAGGCAGTATGGTGTAGTGCTGTTCAAAACACCTCTTTCATTAAGAGATTCCCATAACTCCCAGAAGGCATTTGCACTTATTTCTAGAAATCAAACTTCCTCTGAAGAGCTGGACATGATACACGTATCTAATAAACCTTTACCATAAGGGGGGAAAAGTAGGCACTAAATGGAGAAAATACAAGCGAACATGTGCTTTGATGTATTGGCGTACATGAAAACATAAGAACATGCTTGTTTCCTTGTAATTTCTTGTGCTTCAATCAAGCACTTTTGTCCCCCATTACATCATAAGGGATAAAGGTCTATTGTTGTGTTGGTGTGTGGCAAAGTGAGATAGTAGAAGCCCGGGAATTGCTATGATGACATCATACCTTGCTCAAGCAACAGTGTGGCTTCCTCAGGGGAGAGCAGGAGGGGTAGTCCGAGGCATGCGTTCTGTCTCGGCTGGAGCGGGAGGGCACCAATAGCCCCACCCACCACTCGCCAGCGTCGACGGAGCAAAACTACATCTGCAGAGGAAAATTTCATAATCCAGGTAGTAGAGACATTTACAAATGGGTGTGGCTTTGCTACCCTGGAGTGGGTGTGGCTGTGTTTGCAAGACAAGAATCTGGAAATTATGTGTACCCAGTGATGCAGAGTTCACTGACCTTCAGCCCTCCACACAAGTACCTCTCTACCTCTGACAAAAGCCTGCACCTTTCTAGGCAGGTTGAGGGGCTCGCGATCACTGCTAGAGGCAGCACTGCTGGCACTGTCACTCATGCGGCCTTGGGGTCAACGTTTGAAGTTCAAAGGTCAATATACCGTGTCCATGGAAACGGTGCACATAGAACGGCAAAGATGGCAACGCATTCAGGTGAAGGGTCTGTTACGCTTATTATACAGTAGTCATATTGCCCGAACAGTAACTCCTTCAGAGTGTAAATGCATGGAATGGCCCTCCCTCCTGCAGATGTGAGGCTGAAGACGTTGGCCACGCCCAAATCCCTGCCTGCAGGCTTCCTCGAAGACAGGTCAGTCTGTGCCCGAGTTACTGGAGAGGTAGCTAGAAGGAGAATACTATGGGAAACCTTTGGTATGAGATATAAATCTATAAAAAACCCACATAGGCAACACTGCTAAGTCCATGGATATTATAGACACAGAATACATATCTATATATCCATGCTAAGTCTAAGGCTATGGAGGTCCTCTGGCCCAGAGCAGCTAAATTGGTACATGTATGGTCTAATTAACAATGTATATTTCTGCAGGCACTCCATTTACTGGGAGAACAACCTGTCACCCAAAGACTATACCAAAACTACCACATTTGGTACAGCCAGTGACTTATTTTATACCTCACTGTCACCATGGTAACCCTCCCTGCCACTCCCCCACCTAGTATTGACCCCCAGGCAGGAGCATCTGGTCTACAGCAAGAAGCTGCACTCCGAGTACCAGGGAGACCGCCCCTCCCCCATCTGGTCTGTTTCCATGGCAGCCAGGAAGGGCGACGCTTCTAATAGGGTCATTCAACTGGCCCATCCCAAGAAACTCCACCCTGACTACCAGCCCTGCCGGCAGGTAGGTAGAATGAAGGCTTGTAGCACAGACAATATAGTTATTTTTTTCCCCCACATATAGGTAATGACAGTTATGCCTTCCTCTGCTATCCGTGTGCGTCCCTCGGGTCACCTGAGCCGGCTGGCACGTCACAAGACCTATCCCCCTCTGCTGGTGAAGCCCAATAGCGAGTGGGACTGGGGGGAGTGGGAGGCGGACATCAGCCGGGCAGCCAAGATGGCCACGGCTACCCCTCGTGTCTCAGCCCTCGCTGAGTCGAAGACGGTAGGCTGAGATTTGATGTGTAGTTGTAGTATACTTCTAACAAGTAGATGTGGTCGCTTCAGCTACCTGCTTGCTTCGCTCACAACCCTCGGAGGCATCTGTCAGGCGAGAGAGGGTGGGACCATTAAATGACATCATGTGTCTTATTCTCGCACAATCGAATCGCAGGTGATTAGATGATGTCACGTCTGTGACAGACAGACAGATTAAGTATTGATAAGGCCATACAGTACTAGTGAGTTTCTCGTAGAAGACATGATCCTCACATGATAATGTACAATCATGCAAAAGTTCTTGTTTAGACACTTCGGTGAGCTGATATTGTAGTATTATTTCATGAACCAGGAGCCCATGAATACTAGAATGCGCTGTGTGTAGGTTCAAGGGATTGCCGCTGTCTCTCGGCAACCAAACCATGCACCCAGTCCCTCAGGCTCACACTCTGTTGACCCAATGGTGTTTGCTGTGGCCTTCTCTTTCCCCCAGGCGCACCAGCTCTTCCTCCCCTGTCGGCAGGTGCAATGGCCAGTCTCTCGAGGGTCTCTCTCCCACATGGCCTCTGAGAGGCTGAGCAAGCTAGCTCGCCCCAAGAACCGAAGCGGGGAGCTGGAGGACTATGACCCCCACACCTGGAGTGTGTCCCGAGGGGCTCTCCTCGCTCAGGCCACACCACGTCTCACTGAACTGGCCACACCCCTTCCCAGAAAATGCAGAACAAAGTAACAGTGGTAGCTTGTGAAAGATTCGTATTTTGACAATGTCAACTGTAATGTTTACCTTTGTGGTTATAATTATTATTATTATGATCTAAACAGCCAGTTACTGTTCACACGACCTGGCCAATGAGTCACATGATCTGCACATGATGTCATGTGTCCTAGATTAGAAAAACCACACCCTCGGAGACCATGACTTGGTTGGCATCTTGCATACGGTCGAGGGCAGCAGTCACCTCGGCTGAAGAAAAGGGGGTTTGCTGGTGCTCTGTGTTGATCAGCTGGGTGAGCTGGTCCACAGGAAGGCTCTGTGAGTGCTCCTGGGTGAAGGCTTGCACCACTGACTGACGGAAATTGGCGAGCCTGTGTGTGTTGTGTGAGGTCTTTCAGCTGTATATCTCTACTATAATATGGTAACCAACTGGACTGTACCTGTCGTCTGATAGCGCCACTGGACCAGTCACACTTGATGTTGTATCCATTGCCTCATCACCTCCCTCTCGATCAGTCACATGACGGTCACGTGACTCAGTGGTACGGGGGTCCTCTTCCTCCTCCTCACTGCTGGTGAAGTCATACGGATCGTACCCGGGATCCCCCGGCTTTAGCTTCTTAACCTTCGAGGCCGAGCCACTGCCCTTCCTGCCCCTCTTGGGACCCCGCCTCTCCCCTCCCTCCTCCTCCTCCCCTTCCTTCTGCTTCTTCTTCTTTGGCTTGGTGATGACCTTCCCGGGAAAAGAGCAACAGAATGTAACACCTGTGAAATCACAGAGAAGTAGTACACCATTGAAAGGATCGACTGACGGCTGTACCTTCTTGAAGTAGGCAAAGTTCACCAGGTTAATGGCAGCCTCAGCATCCACCTGCAAAAATGGTGGGTAGGGTTTAGATAGTCCTTGAATAGTAAGGACAGAGACGGTGTCAGCTGTAAATTCCTAACACTTCCTTATAGGGATGAGGACCAACAATAAAACTACTGTGTAATTGGACATACGTACCCGCTCAACTAGTTTGCTCATGCGTGCTTTGGAGTGAGCTGTAGACAGTCGAATCATGGTCTCCAGAGTCCGGGCCGTGACCGGCTGGGTCTGGGTGGAGGGATGACATTTGCAGCATGAGAGTAATTGCCAATTAGGGCCTTAGATAAAACCCATAAGCATTTTGAGCCACTGAGCCAGTGTGCGGTAACACACCTTTGCCTTGTCAGAGCTGACATTTTCCTGAGCACGAAGCTTTGTGTACTCCGTAGAAATGAGGTCGCAGGCGTCTCTTGTCAACACCGGCTGCAGGAGGACGAGTCAAAGAAGGTAGCTATGTCATGGGAGTGATAGCAACATGCGCCTCTGGGGCGTCTGCTGGACCTGCCTGTGCACATACCTTGAGGGCACGGGCCACGTGGATGTACTTCCGCATGAAAGTACTGGAAACAAATTTCTGACTGCAGAGAGAAACAGCATAGGCAAGCATCAGTCACTGGACAGGAGTCCTTAGGTCTATTCCACCCCCTGTCCCATCACCCAAACCCAAACTAACACTAACCTCATTACCCACATTATTATACAAGTTACACAAATGAAGAGCCATGTAGGGATGGAATCCCCCAAAAAAGCAACCAAACAAGGTAGAAACGACACCACAACACTTTTGAAAGCGCTCTGATACGAGTGCAATGCCCGAATGCAAATGCCGCTTCTGAATCATTGTAATTGATATTGTGGTAGCCCGGCTGAAGAATAACAATAATTAACACGGCGGCCATTTCACATGCATTTCCTTGCAGCGGATGCTCACCTGTTAGACTTGCCGTGGAGCAGATGGTCGTGCTTCTCAAAGATGGGCGTGTCTACTTCTTCCTCCTCCCTCCTCCCCTCTCCGTCCCCCGTCACCAGCACCTGGTCACTCCCACCCATGGGTAGCGCCTCCCCGTCCTGTTCCCCTGGGTTCCGATAACGATGCATGCGTAGCACATGCTCCGATATCCTGAAAGTGGGAAAGAACAGTAACGATGGAAACACACCCCACCCATTAGAGCAGTCAACTAACCCCACCACTAATGCAACAGTGAGAGACATGGGGTCTTACGTCCCACAGGGACTGCCCTCCAAAAATTTTCTCATTAAGAGGAAATGCCCACAGAGTCACTGAGCAGTAGTGCAATCTCGAGATCTTTGCCTGCTCCTTATGTACTGCCCCATTGAGCATTTCACTTGTGGGTTTGCTGGAGTAGGCTAATGAGCAATTGATTGCTTCTTGAAAATATTCATAGTCTCCTAGAAGCCCTACGTACTAAGGACTTATTCAAGGCACCCACATGTACTTACACTGCTGCTATATACTACTACTACCACTACACACACACACACACACAATCAAACACATACACGAAGTAGACTGCATAGAAATAAATTTCTGAGTACAGTGGATTTATCTTGTGTCGTGCCCTTGAGTATTTAGCCATGTGTGAATATTCTCTTTGCTAATCACTGATAATTTAAAATACATGCAAGGTTTCTTGTACAGAGCAAAAACTTTGTCCCTCAAAATTTACTGTGTGCGAGTGTGTGTGTGCTGCCCACCTGCGATCGTGGTCAGGATCCATTTCGTCCAGAACCACGAAAATGAGGTCGAAACGTGAGAGAAGGGAGTCCTGCATGCCTATGTTATCCATGGGGTTCTTGTACTCATCATACTGGAATAGAATGAGGTATTGGAATGGAATTATGACCCAATGTGGTTGTTGTGAATAATAAGGGTTGGACACATTACATCACAATGACATCGCCCTCACCCTGCCATAAACAGGATTGGCCGCAGCCAGTACAGAGCACCTAGCGTTGAGCTTGGCGTGGATGCCTGCCTTGGCGATGGTGACCCTGCCCTGCTCCATCACCTCGTGGATGGCGGTACGGTCCAGGTCACTCATCTGCAGGGGAGGAGGGGAAGTCCCTAACAGAGGAGGGGAAGTCCCTAACATATCCACAGGCTGTAGAACACACTATCTAGAGTCTACTTAACATAAAAAGTTTATCAGTTGACGGTGAATGGAAGAAGCAATGTGGATTCCTTGAATAATAAGAACAGTCTGGTACTGTAATGGGGCAAAAGTGAGCACTAAATGGAGAAAATATAATATCCTTGGTTACACTCTCTTACATTTTCTCCATTTAGAGCTCATTTTTACCTACATAATGGCAAAAGGTCTGTTGTAATATCGGCAGTGCTACCTTGTCAAATTCGTCGATGCACACGACGCCCCTGTCTGCCAGAACCATGGCTCCGGCCTCCAGCCGTCGTTCATTAGTCTCCTGATCCATCGTCACGGCAGCAGTCAGTCCCACCCCCGAGGAGCCCCTCCCAGTCGTGGTCACTGCCCTGAGGGGAAGAGGGTGGGCAAGGTCACTGCCTCTACCACTTATCTATAGGGGTAAATGTGCTGTTGCAAACATAGTATGTGATTATATGACTAACTGAACACAAAACAGATAATCCCTGAATATTGCAATCTCATCGATACATTTTCTCACATTCACCATATCCGTTCTCCTTTTGCAAGTCATATAATAAACCTGTTATTGCACTCTCAGATACACTGCCAGTGAAACAGTGCAGCTATATAGCAGCTGTTGGGGTACTAATGCATACCTTGGTGCGGTGTGGAGGACATAGCGCAGCATCTGAGACTTGGCAGTGGAGGGGTCGCCAATCAGCAGGATGTTGATGTCACTGCGAGGTGAAGAGGCAGTCTAAATAGTGCACATCATTATGTCATCAAACACTACATGCAGTTTCAAACTATTTACTAATGTTAAGTGTTGTATATAGCCCATTATTGCATCATCATGACATCACTCACCCCCTGAGGCGGGTCCCGTTCTCAAGGATCTTCTCCACGCCTCCCAGTAGCATGCAGAGGACTGCCCTCTTGATGAAGTCGTGGCCGTGGATGGAGGGAGCCAGGGACTTTGCCAGCAGTTCGAAGGGGTTGTAACGGGTGCTCCGACTGAAGCGCTTGATCTTGGCAACATCTTTGGCCGAGAAGAGTGGTGCTATCTCCTTACTGAGGACTATTACGTTGCTGGCTATGAGGATGGTTCGGAAGGTGCCTGCGGTGTAGCCCTGTCGCTTGGAGGGGAGGCAGCGGTACGTGCCTACCACCTGCACACGGTCACCGGGCTGGAGGGCGAGAGTGTGGAGGCGTGTGAGTAAACAAAAACACCCCCTACTTATGCCATTTTCAGTAACAGCCACCAACTGCATTACTTGTAGTACGCAGCACACGCTCATCACTGCCATAGTGAGTGTCTGTTCCTTAGTTTACAAGGTTTTGCTGGCAATCAGCGGGGTAGGATTATATCCCTAATTGAAGTGCATCATCCCTTCCCACCTTGCAAAGGTCAACAAGGTCGTCGTCAAGGATGATCTCCACGGAGCGGGGCAGCTGTCCCGCGGGTGCCTTCTCCGGCATCTCCTGGATGCTCAGGGTCTGGTGGTCTCGGTACACAGACAGACCGTACTCCGTTTCGAGAGGGTTCCCATCCTCATCCTGTACAACAAGAGAGACATACATGGGACAGTAGCCAGGACTGCACTTAGTATGATCAATGTTGCTATGGTAACGAGTCATGTGAGCCACTGGTCACTCATCCAATATGTATTCTACCAAAGAAATGGCTGTCCACACTACGAGTGCGGCGGCAATGCATTGCTTGCACAGCTGGCATACTGAGCTGTACATGCGAATTTAAAGAGGCCTAGGCTATGAAAGGTCACCTCCTCTACAAAGAGGATGGGTGGATGGGTGTGGATGCTAGCCCGGCTGTCCCCTTACCCTGGTGGGGTAGGCAGCGGCAGTAGGGAAGGGCTCCAGAGACGTGAGGTCAGAGTACTTGCGCTCAATAGTCTTTCGAGTAGCTGGGCAGTAGTGGACGCTCTTCACAACCTTGGGTCGTACCAGGGAACCTGTATGGAGGGAGAACCAACGGAAAACCACACCCCCTATAGCTCAATTTCTACAAAGTATTTGTATTGATGGGGTACCTAAAATCAAAAACGTGTTAGCCACTCACATTTGGTGACAATACCCTCACAGCAGACCAGGCTGCCAAGGTAACGGGCTGAGAGTGTGCGAGGAGTCACATGTTTTGCTCCAAAACTACACAAAATTAAGGCAACACAAAAATAAGTATTTCGTACAAATCAAATGAAGCAGCTGGCCAAGCTACGGTGACTTACCTCCCCTCAAACCCAACATTAAATTCCTCAAACTGTTTCCCATAAACATCGTCCACTGTCAAAACAAACTCCCTCAGGGCTCGCTGTGAGGGAGGGGGCGGGGGAGGAGGTTATGACGGAGGGGAAACAATGAAAAAGCTGCAAGCCCTACGGACTGCACACGAGGAGAACAGAGTTCCTCACCTGAAAAGCCAAAATCTCCAAGTGTGACTCGTTCAGGAGCCTGTCCATGTGTGTGTGTGCGTACCAGAGAGTGTGCATGACTGGTGCACAGCGACTCCATGACAACCAGTCTCGACTACTCAACACTCACTTTGCTGCTCGCTTGGCGTTCTTGTGCCGGAGGTCATTGATGTTGACGAGGAGCCGGTGACTGCCGGCTCTGATCATCTCCCGCACCTTCTCCTGGTACACCCCCTGCTCCGCCTGCACATGCGCACAAGCGGGAGAGGTAGCAGTAATAAAAGGTTGCCAACTTTGGCCGCTTTTGGTACTAAGCTAGAAGCAGAGAGCATGATGCTCAGGCTCGAGCATACCTCATCATCCAAAAAATCCAGATATTCTCTCTGGAATTCCCTGAGCTCCTGTTCTGCATCCATTCTCAAAACTGTAGCGTTTCAAAGTCAGCAGGCAACCGTGTCTATGTACCTCCCGTCTTGCCCGCCAATTACCCGCCAAATTTGACCAATCAGCTTTTATCCACGTGCAGTGGGTTGATGCGAAAGTAATCAAGGGATTTCCCCTTTGAGCCACTATGGACCTGCCTCAGAAGCGATACTACAGACAGAGGGCCCACTCCAACCCGCTATCAGACCACACGTTCGACTATCCAGTAAGCCCTGAGGCAGTAGACTGGTCATCGCTCTATCCCGACCACTCCGGTGGGGCGCGCAGGGTGCAGTTCCTGGACGTGGGGTGTGGCTATGGAGGCCTGCTGGTCTCGCTGTCTCCGCTCTACCCTGAGGCACTGATACTGGGTATGGAGATCAGAGTCAAAGTTGCCGACTATGTCCAGGCAAGCAAATATTTGTGATTGATGTGTCCTTATTATTCAAGGAATCTGGTGATGGACTGACTCTGTTTATTTTTGGATAGGACCGGATAAAAGCCCTGAGACACAATAATCCAGGTTCCTATGGCAATATTGCTATCGTCCGCTCTAATGCAATGAAATACCTGCCCAACTACTTTCACAAGGGACAGCTCACAAAGATGTTCTTTCTCTTCCCGGACCCTCACTTCAAGAAGACCAAACACAAATGGCGCATTGTGAACTCCTCGATTCTGGCGGAGTATGCCTACGTCATGCAAGAGGGTGGCACAGTGTACACGGCTACGGATGTGGAGGACCTCCACCACTGGATGGTGGGACACTTCTCCTCCTTTCCTCTCTTTGAGATGGTGAGTGAGTCTGAGCAAGTGGAGGACCCCGTTGTGTCTCTGCTGCCCGGCTGCACGGAGGAGGGGAAGAAGGTCGGCAGGAGTGGAGGCACGGTGCACGTGGCTTGCTTTAAAAGAACAGCTGACCCAGCTTTGACTGCTTCGTGATTTTTAGTCTTTGTATGTTCATTATTTCACCAGTAATGTAATTATATTATTCAAGTTGCAATACATGTACATGATATGTATGGCGTTAATTAACTGCATACATACATTCAGGTCTTAAGCTCTTGAGTCCACGTATCATCAGCTCATCGACCCCACTACTGAGCTACTGAATGATTCAGTAGCCATCAGACTTGAAGGAGTTCTTATAAAGAGAAACAACTTGGAGAGAAAAAAAGAAGAAACGTGAAGAAACTTAAAGGAAAAAAAGAAACTCAGAGGAAAAAAGGAGGGTGGAGGCCTGGGAATGAGGCTGTCATTTCTCATTCTGTGGTTACTATTATGCACCAGAACGGTGTTTTGAATAAACGCACAGGGTTGGATTGGGATCCCGAAACATCAGAATAGAAATAATGCAGGCTCCGGTTCTGGTGCCCAGCTGGCTGGCAATTTTCTGGCGGGCTTACATTCATTTTTCATTGGTCAGAGTTGCAGACTTGAACAGCGTTTTGCGCGCGAATTTCGGCGCGCACAAAAACCAGAGACGAGCTGCATTTTACTTCAGTACTGAGTGTCTTGGCTGTGCGGAATGTGAGTGCTTAGCTGGTGCAATTTCGCATTGTAACTTTGTATTGTGTGTGTGGCAACCAAGCTAATATGGGTTGGAGCGCCTGATCTGCAGAACACTAGCCTCGCCGACTGCGTGGCCTAGGCTATGCAGAAACTAGACCTGCAGCTAATAATGCTGTATCTAGTGTTACTAATTTTATTTTATTTTATGTGCCTGCTTCTCTCACCCCCCATCCAGTCATTGCAAGACTGCAAGAGTTTCCACTGCCGCCGCCCTACCGAGCACAGCTCCGCCAGCCACAAGCACAGCTTATCCCAGCCACAAGCACAGCTTATCCCAGCCACAAGCACACAGCCACCATCCTACCAAGCACAGCTCAATACAACAGGAAAATGTGAGACAGAATGTGTATGACTTTAAAGCGTGTGTGTGTAAAGTAAGCACTTAAGTAGGTGCACAGTGTGTGGCACGTGAGCAACCAACGCGCTAATACGCTAAAAAGTATATGCACTGGTCAGCGAACGCAACGGTGTTAAAATGCATTTGCTGGGTATACTAAATGCTAGTCTCGCCCGCGAGACTAACTAAATGCATGGTATTGTGCATAATGTGTAGTTGTAATTATTAAAATGTTGCATGAGCGATACGCACATCACGCGAAGAGTCAGTGACTGTAAGAAACGTCACTAACGGCATGTGTACATGCGCATATGGATGGAATAATATAGCATAATATTGTGTTATTATGTTTGACATTGTGCATGAGCGATGCGCGCATAAGAACGTGACTTTCGGGACGTGACTGACCAGTGCCGTAGCGGTAAGGAGTACTGAGTACTCATCAAGTTGGGTGGTATTGTTATTAGCATGTATAATGGTATTATAATTGCAGTAGTAATATACAGTGTACATGTATATACTATGATCTTGGTGAGTGGTCACATGTATATTATTATGTATTCAAACTTGTGGCATGAATGAGCTCGAGGTTTCAGCGATGCTGACAGAGAGCTGCCATGTCTCCAGGTCACCAACACGCTGCACTATGGCTATAGCTACAAAAGCTGCCACATACCACCAATTACCTCGCTCACGCTCGTCTCATAATGCTCTGCATTCACCAATAGCTGAGAATTATATAACTGTGCAATCACTAATTGAATAGGCGCTAGTCATGGGATAAATCACATGCCCCATGTGATATATCACATGACCCACATATGACATATTACCTGACCCACATGTGACAAAAGTCTAGTCATCATGTGATCCACAAAACCAGCACCTCAGGTCATGTGACAAGAGTGCCAGTGTTTACAAAGTCAACACCATAAACCAACACAGTGATGCAGCTATAGTTGGCACATACAAGACTAGCTGACAATGTTGTGCAATTGCATCCATAATTTAAAACTTCATTTCTGCTTTGAAATTGCTGATAATTTAGAGTTGCATTGTGATTAGAAGTATACACTAGCTACACTTGAGCCAAACTAGTTAGCCAGGTGATTCCTCCTTGGTTTTAAAGCTCTCCCAACAGCTGTCCTCTTCATGTTGTAAGGGAGAGAGGCGACTTAGAAGGTCCTTTACTGTTAGTTCAGTGAAGGCAGGAGCAGGTGACTGGTAAGGAACTCCGGGAGAGCTCTGCCCCACTGCCACCGCAACACAGTGCTGCAAAAGAAGAAAGGGATTGTAGCCATGGCTGTCAAGTGTTGGGCACTCGTGCACTGTGAGGGGGAGAGGATTGCAAGCCTCTCGACAGCACATGTTCAAGGTCAGTTTCTATATGCCAGTAATAATGGAAGGGGTCAGAAAAGTTCAATATTCGTGGGTTAGACCACTCTGGTTCTGAGCCCTTGAATTGTCTTGTGTTTCTGTAGTCCAGCAAAAACATGCCCAGCTTCACTTGCAGAATGGCTAAGCATGCAGTCAGCACAAGGCCCAACTTACTTCTTTGTCAACCAAACTCTCTTCAAATACCCACTGACAGGCCAGACTTCTGTCTATCAACAGCTGTGACCCTCTACACACACCCTGCACATGAAGAGAGCCTCGAATAATTACTGTAATCTCCCCATGCAGAAAACTTAAAAGGTAGTAATACCCATAAGTACTAAGCTGGCCAGTGTGATAGCAAAGGCAACTCACCCCAAGTTCTGGTGGCCAGCCATCTTGTGGGGCAAACTCCAACCTCTGCAGCCCGTATGTCAGTCCACTGCCTTCAGCCTTGATAAAACTCTCCTTCAAACACTACAAGGAATGACGGAAACACACATTTACATTTCTTGCTAATGTCTAAAAAATAAGATTTTATTACTAGAAATATTGCTGAAAACAAGACTATACATGCACAGCTGTACTCCCATTGAAAATACATAGGATACTGATGCCTGAAGATGGTGATGGAGTCTTACCCAGAACCTGTAGAACATGGCCAGCTGCTGTTGCTGTGTAGCAGGTGCCTTAACCCTCTCCCACTCAGCAGCAGTGAACTGCCTTCTCATGGTGTGGAAGAACTCTGATAGGGTCTGCCCTCCTGTGGCCAAAGAGAGTGGCATATTATCAAAAATGGATGGTGTGAGCAAAAGGTAGTTAGGGCTCTTCATATACATAATAGGACTACAAGACAAGCTTAGCTACAGCATGACATATTTTTGTAACATACTTCTTCAACTTACTGGGTCTACTAAACTCCATCACATCAACTCCAACTACGGCACAAAAGCAGAGAACGTCAAGACTAGGTACCAAGCACACACAGTGGTGCAGTGGTACCTGGTAGACTCTTCTCCATCGCAAGAACTGCAAATTTTCCCTGCACAGTTTAAAAGAATGACTAAATGAGATCACAGCTAAAAGGCATGACGTCGAGAGTCGTACCTGGTGGGAGATATTGAAGTTAATCTCACTCCTATAGTCCCCCTCCTGCAAAAGAAACAGATACCGCCATGAGTGGGTATAATTTGGACGTCATTAATCCCATAGAGACTGACCAGGATCGGTTTCCCCCTGGCTGTCCGCCCCAGCTGAATCATCGCATTCTCCACCCCCAGACACAGAGTAATGGCTGCCCGAATCAGCAGCCTCCCCACCTGAGAGGATGAAAACATCTGATAGCCACTAGCCCCTGGCTCAAACATACTCCGGTCCCAGTTGTTTCAAAAAAAGTAAAATTATTTGTTATAAAATATATGCACTACTGCCGTTTGTAGTAGCCAGTAAAGGCAGGGGTGGTTTAGCATTCAAAGTCAGACTACATTGCAGATTGAAAAAATGTTCTAACAGTGTACTCAGTGTACACATAAAATTTGTAGCTGTTCTGACACTGAACAAGCAGTTGAGGACTTGGCAGAAGGTGCTTGGGTATGATGTCATGATTACATCCACAAAAACGTTGGCTACTATACAGCAGCGCACAGACAGGGCTGAAAACTTAATATTTGGCGTTAGGAATATAGCTGTTTTCTAATTAACTCACAAGAGCGAGTTTGGTGTCTCTGCGAAAGACGAATCTGTTGATGCGTTCTACTTCCTCTCGCTGGATGCAAGCCACGGCATACAGCCACTCCTACAGCGGATAAAAGAACACATCAACTGATGATGAAGTGATTATATGCAAATTATCATAATTTGTAGCTCCACCCATTTCACCAGGCTGATTTTTTTTTACCTGCTTACAAGGAATCCAACTACTACAATTCACCGCCCAGCGAAGTTGATAAGTTGCATTTTCCATACTTGTACGTACAGGCATCTAGGCTGTCTGTGCTGCATGTGCTGCACAGTGCTTGTACTTGTATCGTAGGTTGGCACGTGCTCTATCATTACGTATCTATATCTACTGTAATTTTCTTTCCAATTATGCGTGCCGCTTTTACGTCAAGGAAAAGTGGGTGTCTTTAGAACGTTCGTGGCACTCTTTCAACGGAGGAAGCTTCGAAAATGGACAAGAAACAGCCGTACCAGCTACTGAAACTGAGCGAGGAGAGCCTCATGAGAGAACCGGAGGAGGTTTTCGACCTTCTCGAGAAGATAGGAGAAGGGTAATGTTTGGGGTGTAGGGATCTATTCAAATTTATAGCTAGTGGTTGTATGATGTGATTACGAGGCCATGTAGCTAAAGGCTATCATTTATTAATGGTAGATAAGTCAGTAGTTCATTCTCAGTTTAAGTTACAGTGATCTGTTGCTTGGACTCATTAATTAATGAGCCTGGTAGCTATTGGCATGTATGGGCCGGATGAAAGAGTGAATTAAGACCTGCAGACATTGCTTGGGATGAACCACATGTTCATAAGAAGGGGATTGGAAGGTTTAAGTTGGGAATGAGCGGTTGAAATGTTGATTTTTCCCCCTTTACCCTCACTTTGAATTGGCTAGTAGGGTTAGACGTTAGGGCTGGGGTGCCTTTGGTGCCACACCGCCATTGATGTGTTAGTGTGAATGGAGGTGGGGACGATAGCTTCAAGTAGAATATATAGCAATGCCAAAAGAGTGTATAGTCAAGTTCATCTGCCAGTTAGTGTTCTGCCAAGCCTTGGTCGTCACGTCCATTAATTGGTGCTTTATTGTCTATACAATCCATATCCAAGTCATTCACAACCCTCTCCCTCGCCCTCAGGGCCTATGGGGCAGTGTTTAAGGCAATGCACAAGGAATCGGGGCAGCTGCTGGCCATTAAGCAAGTTCCAGTGGACTCTGACCTCCAGGACATCATCAAAGAGATCAGCATCATGCAGCAGTGTGACAGGTAACACGGAATGTTATGCTGCATAACTCGAGTGATAGCTTACCCTAGCACACAGTGTTTAGTATTAGCTTAACATCTGTGTACACTTGGGATTTGTTGCGCTGTTGACATCAAGCCATGTTGAATATCAATCCACCGGGGACCTGATAGACTGCTAGACTGTAATTTCTCATATCATATCCTGTTTGATTTTCCTGTGTATTATGCATCTGTTTGGAATGATGACAATGATGACAGCCGTTTAGAATGATGACAGCTATTATTCATTCTCTCATGTAGTCAGTATGTGGTGAAATATTACGGCAGCTACTTCAAAAACACGGACTTGTGGGTAAGCAGAACACACCGCAGTTTGTGTACATGTAGCTGTTGAATTACTCTCCCTCCCTCCCTCCCATGCCCCCCACCGCACACCCTTCCTGGTACAGATTGTGATGGAGTACTGTGGGGCGGGGTCAGTGTCAGACATTATGAGAATTGTCAACAGATCGGTGAGTAAAATGTAGTCACGCCAGTTGTTGGATGCTGGGCAATATTTCAATAGCATCATGATAGTGAAGGTAATGATAGTTGAATCCCCCAGTAAACATTATCACAAAAATATTGTCAATGGTATCACAATATCAACCTTGATAGTCTCATATAATCGATGGGCATCATTGGCACCCACCCACACACACACACACACACACACATACACACACACACACCTTCAGCTAAGGGAGGAAGAGATAACCATAATCACACAGTACGCCCTGCGAGGGCTGGAGTACCTCCACTTCAAGAGGAAGATCCACCGCGACATCAAGGCCGGCAACATCCTGCTCAACCTGGAGGGACACGCAAAGCTGGGTGAGTTGTGGAAGGGCAGTGGGGAGATTTGGGCAGACCGTGTGTGAGCTGGTAGAATGTAGCAGCTGTAAAGCTAGAAAGTAGGTCTTGGCAGTGGTGTGTACTTTCAGACACAAGTAGGAGTCTCCCTCTGAATGTGTTTTCCTGACTGACATTCCCGAGCTGTTCACAGACACAGAGTGGTGATCTGATCGCTGTTAGCTGTGTAGCTAGCTATAGCTGAGTAATGGCTTCCAACAGACTCTTTGTATAGGTAGCAACAGGAATACATCAGTGTGGCCTGGGGTAGACAGGGAACAGTGTGGCTTGGGCGCAGACAGACCTCGGCAGACAGGGAACAGTGTGGCCTGGGGACAGACAGAGAGTGTTGCTTATAAGTAGCCATCAATTAGTCCCAGGTGCTAGAGTAGGGCATGTTTCTATGCATGGATGGAAGTGCAGAGCAATTTGTTGTCAATAGATGCTGGTATTTGGCTAACAATGGCCCTGTTAGTTTACTATGTTCTGTTGCATTGCTACATCATCAGCAGTTATTCCAGGGAAAATATCCACACAAGGTCTTCTCTGTGGTTATACTGTGAAGTCCTCAGTACCTGAGTTTGTTGACATTCACACTCTTCTAAACTTCCCCTTTCCTCCATATTCCTCTCTGTAGCTGACTTTGGAGTTGCCGGACAGCTCACGGTAAGTGAGGCGTGGGTACCACTGACCTGTGTGCCCTCTAGTAAGAGCCCCATGGGCTCTCTTGCTGTGGCTCAAGGATCTGGTTTACAACTAGCAGGGTTTCATCCGGTGGGGGGTGGGGAGCTCCCCCCCAAATATCGTAACTCCCCTGCAAACAAAAAGCCACCAGATGGCCACTCAAAAATTTGGAATTTTCTGGGGTTAGAAAGTTTCTCAGCTACTCACCGGGTCTAAATACAGTTCAGAAATGAATTGGGCAGTTGAGTTCCTATTTTTAGAATTTTTAAATAGTGTAATTTTCTACCATCCCCAATAAATCACCACTACATGTGTTCACCCTCCCCCCCCCGTGCCTTTCAGGACACCATGGCCAAGCGTAACACGGTGATCGGCACTCCCTTCTGGATGGCCCCTGAGGTCATCCAGGAGGTGGGCTACGACTGCCTGGCTGACATCTGGTCCTTGGGCATCACTGCCGTTGAAATGGCCGAGGGAAGACCGCCGTACGCCGATGTACATCCCATGAGGGTAAGACACTGGTTAGCTGCCATTGAAGGATTAACCCACCCCTGAATATAAGCCCACCCACAAGAGTAAGCCTACCCCTGAGTATAAGCCCAGTCCTAGATCCTGAGTATGAGCCCACCCCCTAAGTATGAGCCCACCCCTGAGTATAAGCCACCCCTGAGTATGAGCCCACCCCCTGAGTATGAGCCCACCCCCTGAGTATGAGCCCACCCCCTGAGTATAAGCCACCCCTGAGTATGCGGACAGGTGACTAAGGTAAGCTCACCTTCTGTAGTAATGATCTTGTGTCCCCCTCAGGCCATCTTCATGATCCCGACGAAGCCCTCCCCTACTCTGAAAGAACCCAATAAATTCAGTAATGAGTTCGTAGACTTTGTCAGCAAGTGTCTCACCAAGAGCCCGGACGAGCGGCCGTCGGCCACCGCACTCCTGCAGCACAAGGCAATCAAGTCGGCCAAACAGGTGTCCATCATTCGAGACCTGGTGACGTATGCCATGAGACTGGTGGAGGATGAGGAGGAGGAAGAGGAGGACGACGACGACGAGAGTGATGAGGTGGGTGTGGCTGATGGGCGGGGTCATAGTTGATAAGAGGGTTGAGCTGCGTTTGGTAAGAGTGGAAAACATCTGGATTGCAAAAAGCTGGCACTTTCAAATTTTCCACTTTCAAATATTGTAGAATAGTCCTTGGCATAGATTCAACCAGTACCAGCCCATGCTAGAAGTCGGCAATTTGAGAGACCTGCCTTGGTAGCACCTCAACTTCCCCTGCTGTTGGCCTCTCTCCCGTAGGATGTGGTGGGGGACGATGAGTACTTCACGGCCCACAACACGATGGTACAACGGTTTACCAAGGGTGGGGCAGGGTCGGCAGTGGAGCCCTCAGGCGATGGTACCATCACTGGCGACTTGGACCTGGGGACGCTGGTCATCATCGATGATGACGACGAGGAGATGGACACCATGAAGAGTAAGTTGGTGATGTAATCGTGGCTGTTTTGTGTGTCTATGCTATGGAGATTGTGATGTAACTGCTAGACAGACTGTTGGGGGATTCCCCATCTATATCTTTTTATTTAGTGTTCCTTTTCACTGTCCTCGCCCACACAAACATTCTCTCTGCCACCACCCTTCTATCCTACGCATCACACACGACATAATGTACCACGCCCACGGCTAGCTAAAGTGAAACACACATGTGGGCCTGGGAATGAGGCTACCTTTTCATACTGCTAATACACCCACATCCACACTCATGTACCTCTACATACCCCCCCACACCCCCCTTCCCCCCCCCCCCCACACACACACACCTTCCCAGGAGTAGACACAGGTGTGGTGGACAAGGAGGCCAAGGAGTATCGACCGGGCTTCATGCAACATTTCGAGGAGAAGGACAAACAGAATAAGAAAGCTGGCCGCAAGCAACCGCCCCAGGGACCGCAGAACATTAGCTACTACTTCCCTGATGTCCCGGACGGGATGGACTTCAGAGACTATGTGAGTGCATAACACATATCCCTTTCCCAGCTACTATCTCTTGCAGAGAATGATAAGAGGCGATGAGAATGGTTGCTGAAATAATATTCCAAGTAGCTTTCAGGCGAGGTTTGAAGGTTTAGGCAATTGTAGCAAGCTAGGTGAGTGGTGAGTGAAGCTAGGTGAGGGTGTCGTTGGTGAGTGAAGCTAGGTGAGTGTGTCGTTGGTGAGTGAAGCTAGGTGAGTGTGTCGTTGGTGAGTGAAGCTAGGTGAGTGTGTCGTTGGTGAGTGAAGCTAGGTGAGGGTGTCGTTGGTGAGTGAAGCTAGGTGAGTGTGTCGTTGGTGAGTGAAGCTAGGTGAGTGTGTCGTTGGTGAGTGAAGCCAATTGTGGTTGGTGGAAAGATCGGTGTGAATATGGAGAACCAACTGAAATCCCTTTGAAGTGTCACATAATGCAGGAACTCAGTCCTTCCTACTGAAGATTAGGAGGAAAAGTAGAACGAGGTGCTGCCTTTCACGGAACTTATAAGCCTAACTAGGACAATAAACACCACCCTAGCCATTCTCCATCTCCTTCAAGATTCTTGGCACAATGCGAGTACATGCACATCAGGGTATATGGTGCTAGTGACGCTGAGTAATCACGTCATATTCGATCTTCCCCAGATGTTCCAAATGACAACTGAGTCTCTCCTTTCCCCTTCATCCCCACTCCACCCTCCCCCTCCATCCCCCCTCCCCCTCATCTCCCACTCCTCCCTCCATCCCCCATAGCTCAAGACGCTGACCCTCCCCCAGCTGGAAGAGAGCATGGCTGCCCTGGACCGGCACATGGATCAGGAGCTGGAGTCGCTCAGAAAACGCTACCATCAAAAGAGACAGCCGATTCTAACAGCTATGGACGTCAAAAAGAAGCAACAATTTCGCAACTAATCATAATTTTTGTTTCTTTCAAAATTTTATTTCTCTCTTCCTCTGTGGCTCACTTCTCCTGTATTGTTGTGCATGTTATCAGCTTCTAACCCACTACAACTGCACATGCAATGATGTATGTATTGTACACGATATCGCCTACTGTCAATTCAAATTGTACTGCAATCAGTAATTTATTTGCCATGAGTTACCAGGCAAGGTATATTACAGTGGCCGAGATGACCGCTCATCCCACGCGACTTTGCCCTCGTCCGCGTCCCACGCGACTTCGACTTGCTCTCGTCAACGTCCCACTTTTAGTGTATCCCTGTACGTTTTTGAAACAACCTCTATAACAATATCAATGCAATGCATTTATCAAATTATCACTTTTTAGTCGTTTTTGAAACAACCTCTACTGTCATAATCGGAAAACCTGCCACTGTTGTTAGTAAAACCACACCAGGCTGGAGGTGTGTTGTAGAGCTGAAACCTTGCAACTTCGGCATAGCTATTTTAGGTTCAGCATGTAACTTCACCTTTTCACCATCAGTCAGCAGATTTGAAATCCAATTTGAAGCTTTCTCTTCACCATCACTGCCCTCTGTTCCTGATATCAATTCGCCAAGTTCATAGTGTGAAGTGGCAGGGAGAGCTGCTTCCACTTCATCCAGTGTGAGACCACTGTTACATACCATTGGGTGACGGACGATTTGAATCTGGCCCATACACTGGACTTGTTGAAGAACTGGCCATTCGATATGGTACAGCAGTACTCATCACTGAGAGAGACATAGCTACATCAGCTACAAAAGAATACAGCTACAAAAGAATTCGAAGTTATTATGCATCACATCCTCTCAGTCCTTGCCTACTCATATATAGTCTTGCACCCCTAGCTAAGTATAGAAACTCAGTTAATATTTTGTTATTATGAATTGTGGTTTAGTGTTCCTAAAGTATTACATATTTTCTGATGGGGGGGTGCAATATATCCTAGGATTATTGGCAGGGAGAAGCAGAATCAGCAGGCTATACTATTTTGTATGGGGTTCCTAAATTCCTTTGATGGGGGGTGCAACATATCCTAGGATTTTTGGCAGGGGGTGCCAGAAATTCTACTGTGATGAGGGGTGGCAGTTTTCCTGAGGGGGTCCAATTTTCCTAGGAAATTATGATGTAATGGGGGTAAAAGTGAGCACTAAATGGAGAAAATACAGGAAAACATATGTAAACAAGCATGTTCTTATGTATTCGTACAGGAAACCTACATCAAAGCACTTGTTCTCATGTATTTTCTCCATTTAGTGCTCACTTTTACCCCCCATTACATCATAATGGTAAAGGGTCTATTGCATGGGGGTGCCAAATTTCCTGTATCACCGGCCCTGCGAGACTAACGCGCTTATAGTTTATCATGCTCAGACTATTCAGGCTTTCATAAAGCGCCTGCCTGCTTGGGATGGATGAGTAGGGAAAGCCAGCAGTAGGCAGTGGGGGCGAACACAAACCTGGGCGACTGCTTCTGTCAGGCTAGCCAAATGTTCACGTGATGCCAATGCTGACGCGCGCGCGATATGCACGATCGATATTCTCGATATGATATGAGCACGCACTTGCCCCTCGTGACCCAGCGCGTAACGCCAGTGTTCACAAAGCGCCATAACTGTGATAACAGCATAAACCAACACAGTAAAAGTAAGTAACCTCCAGAGAGACGGCTACAGACAAGGGCAACCATTGATTAGGGGTTGCCAGCTAACACCCATGCCAGTGAAAAGATCAAAAAGCCTATGAAATGAATAAATAAAACACCCCTCTTGTAGGGGGTGTCCTAGAAGCCTAGAGGTTCTGCGGTCAGAGGAACCCAAAGGTCTTGGTCTTCACTGCCGTAAGCAGTCTGAGTTTCACTAGTGATTTGCTGGAGTAGAGTGGGATGTACAGCCGAGAAATGCAGGTGTTAGCCGTGGGAAGCCGCTGGTCGTCGGGTGGGCGGATCATAACACTGGGTGGCGGCTGGTAGGAGTCGACGTTGGCAGGGAGGGAGGGACTGCTGGTCCAGAAATAGAGCAATTCCTGACGCTCCTTCTGGCTCATGCGTTCCACAATCGACCAAAACCAGCCCTTGAAGCGTGTCACACTCTCCTGACCCTTGCCTAAACGTGGGAGGAGGATCATGTGATAATTACTATGGTAACAATAACTGTCACATGACCACCCAGTGCAGATGACCTCTATATTATACAGGAATAACTGTGCCATACTGACTCCATAATAAAGTAACATGACGCAGGCATAAATAAGTCACATGACTTTCTCTTAATAGCAGGCATAACAGGTCACATGACCACACTTACGGTACTCGTCATTAAATATAGTGATTCCTTTCAGCACGTCTATGTCGATGTGAGGGCAGCCACACAAGAGCAGACGAAGGTCTTCTGGGGAGAGGCCTGAGAGAACGCTCTCTGGCAAGACGTCGTTCACTCCATCTCTCATGTGCTGGAGGTATGAGGCATTTCTATACTCACACTGAAAATCTTAACCAAATCGGTTTCTAATATGCTAGAGTGTGGAGGAAATATTCTACCAGAATTTTGGTAGAGGAATTTTCTAAAACAGTCTTGGGATCAACAATAGAGAATGTATAAGTCTAATACTATCGATGGTGATCAGGAGACGGGGGTGATTGGGAGAGGGAGGTGATCGGGAGAGGGAGGTGATCGGGAGAGGGAGGTGATTGGGAGAGGGGAGTGATTGGGGGAACAGTATCTCATTCCACATGACCACGGGATGTCAGGATGGGTACTGCACTCACCTGTAACGCCTCCTCGTTCACTCTCACCATCCTCAGCTCAGCATACTTCTGTACATACTGGTACACATTGTCTGGGGTAATGGAAAACAGTGCCCCCCCGGGCAGCAGGTCCCACCCCTCTCCTCCTTCCTCTGGCCGGAGAGTCACATGAAAGGAGAGCCCGAGGTTTGCCAGGTGTTCTGAGCCGTCAGGTCCCCGGGACTCGAGGATCAGCTTACGGAGGCTCTCGTACATGACTGGGTCAAAGAAGGCTAGGTCGTGCCAGGAGACCTGTGTATGTATGTGTTGTACATAGGTCACAGTATATGTGTGGCTGCAATGTACATTTCTCTATACCATTAGTATACAGCTAGTATACTACAGTGTACAGGTAGTATACTACAGTATACTATAGTGAACAGCTAGTATACTACAGTGTACAGCTAGAATACTACAGTATACACATAGAGTACAGTTCATGATAAAGCCGGGGACCATAGCACCATGGCTACGATGCCTTACCTCCCTATGTAGTAGGTACTTCAGTACATGTCTGCAGAGAGGCAGAGGTAGGATCTCACAGTGGAGCAGACATAGCCCGATAACACGCCCGATGTTGCGGTAGGCGTTCAGCCTCTCGGGGGCATTGGTGCCAAGGCGAGGAGAGTAGAAGCCTGGCTTGCCCGGCTGGTAGAAGAGCGGCAGTCTGACCTTTGCCATGTCTGGTAGGAGCTCCGGGGGTCTGGAGAGGGAGGGAGGGAGGGAGAGGGAGGGAGGGAGATAGCCATCTCAGCTCCTATTTTCGATGGATGCAAGGAAAGCTGAGACAGTTTGGGATGAGGCTAGTTGCAGATGTAACAACTGTCATACATTCGCTGACTGAGACATTTTGCATGGCCTAAGCTTTGAGCAGAGGCTGCCACAATGAACTGGTAGTTACTTGTCAAACTCTATGTTGCCCATACAAAGCACACAGAGCAGTACCATTTCAGAGTGACCACCTTTGGGTCACACTGAAGGTATGTATGTTGAACATTCTACAGCAGTCTTTACCAAGGATAGTTACCTGTTAATGGCTGGCTTTTCTGTCCCCTGCAGAGAGATTGGGAAAGAACCACATGAGAATCACATAACAACAACAACAACAACAATAACAACAACAACAGCATATAACAACAACAACAATAACAACCAGAGACAGCACATCCGATGGCGGCATACCTGCCCACTGCTCCTGGCCTTTTGTCTTTCTCGAATGATCATCCTTCCCTTCCCGAGTGCTGCAGGGACCAAGAAGAGCTACTCAAGGGGTCTGCTACTCAAGGGGTTTGCTACTCAAGGGGTTTGCTACTCAAGGGGTCTGTTGCTCAGGGGGTCTGCTACTCAAGGGGTTTGCTGCTAAGGGGGTCAGGGGGTCTACTACTCAAGGGTCTTGCTGCTATTAGCATATGCACTGCCTCAGCGTACAGCTATCTACAAGTGTAGCATACCAGCATCAGATCATTATTTAGAAGAGACCTGGCATAACTGTGTTCTACATATGACAAGGTCAATACACTTTGACTTGAAGAAAACTTATCATACATATGTTTTACTAGAGCCATGCGCCAGTCCCTACAGACATCACCCACGCATGGGATTGCATGCACTACATTAGCATACTAGTTTTCGTGACCCAACACCTGCAAAAGTTCCCGAGACTCACGTGACATGGGTCTCTTGGGAGGTGGCAGCTCCAGACGAGGGAGGGGATCATCTGAAAGTAGCCCCTCGGCCACCGCTGTGAAGAGGCTTCGCAGGAGGCCAGACCCCTCCCCCTGCTCCCCCTATACCGGAAGGATACAGCATCAGCAATGAGGGCTGAGGGTAGGTTCACTCCAATTAATGCCCATGTGAGTGTTTCTCTTTACTGCTGAGAGCCTGGTACATGTTCTCAATTGTGTAACACCAGGAGCCCATAACCCTGGTAACACCAGGAGCCCATAACCCTGGTCAACACCATGAGCCCATAACCCTGGCAACACCAGGAGCCCATAACCCTGGCAACACCAGGAGCCCATAACCCTGGCAACACCAGGAGCCCATAACCCTGGCAACACCAGGAGCCCATAACCCTGGCAACACCATGAGCCCATAACCCTGGTAACACCAGGAGCCCATAACCCTGGTAACACCATGGGGATACGTGAGGAACACCTAACAATGAACGCGGGTGAGATGGTTTTTATTCTTAGCAAAAAAAGGAGGCAGTGCATCACAGTAATCCATCTTCAGCAAACACTAAGTGATGTAGCCGTATCCACAGCGGACGTCAGAAACGTCTGCTGTACTGCATGAGACAACACACCAGGCTCCCAGCAGCTATTGCAGGTGAGATAACACACCAGGCTCCCAGCAGCTATTGCAGGTGAGATAACACACCAGGCTCCCAGCAGCTATTGCAGGCCAACAGCCCCAGCATAAGACTAGGCTAATAGAGTGGAGGGAGAACACTAAGACTTTTCCGCATCGCCTGAGGGCACAATTAAATCCCTGGGAATGGGAATGAGGTTAGTAACTTGTGATATGGCATGGTCTCATTCCGAGCCTGAAGGTTGCAAAATATGTCTGTCTGCCTCTCCTGACATACAAATACGCATTACATCATTCAAAGCTCAATCACAAGATCATGCGACTAGAACTGACCTGGAAGGAGACCTTGACCCTGTACACACAGAGAGGAGGGTTGCTGGTGCCACCCAGCTGCCAGGCATCACAGAACGAGTTGAGCTGGTTGAAGAATCCAGGCAGCATTCGGTCCCGGGCACGCTCAACCTGGCCGACCACAGGGGGGGGAGGGGAGACATGCAGGCTTTCAACAAACTGCTACCAAGAGTCCACTCTTCTACATTACATAGTCAGGAGTATGCAATACTGCTGCATACTGCTACTAACACCTAGCTGTTGCCATAGTTACAGCCAGCCACTGGACCCTGATCAGTGATTACCTCAATGACCACCTCACGGTGAGAGGAGGAGCGAATGGCGTCCATCTCTCTTCGAAAATCTCTCTCCCGCATCTCAAACTGCTTCTCATCAGCGAGGTATGAGCCTCGGGAGCGTCCGACCTGGGAATGAGACCAGAGCCACATGCAGACATCTATTACTTATTCTTAAGGCTCCAAGAAATAGTTGTACATACATACATGTATATACACAGCTGCCTACAGACGAGTCCATTCAATTACTTTGTACAAGTTTCCGTTCCTAATCCTCCTATGCAATCACCTAAGGAATACCCTGGCACCATGCTGCATGCCAGCTTAGACTCATACCCTGGCGCAGGCGTGTATCTTACAGCAGTGGAGACAACCTGGCTGCAAGATAAAGCATGCGTGTGGGGGAGCCCGGGTACAAGGCTATCCCTCCCGAGTCTTACCGTGTCAGCGAAGACCCTTCCGAACAGCTCAATGGTGCAGTTCCATCGACCCAGGAGAACGCTGGCAGCCAGATGGTGACTGTTCAGGCCACACACCTCGTCCTCAGTCAGGAAACAGTCTGTTGGGAGGAGTCATGTGGACATCATGTGACTATCATGCAAAGATTAGGTGAGCTGTTATGTGTAGGTCAGGCAGGATCATGTGAGCATCAAGCAAAGATCAAGTGAGTTATCATGTGTAGGTCAGGCAGGATCATGTGAGCATCATGCAAAGATCAAGTGAGTTATCATGTGTAGGTCAGGCAGGATTATGTGAGCATCATGCAAAGATCAAGTGAGTTATCATGTGTAGGTCAGGCAGGATCATGTGAGGACCATGTGTTTTCCTAAGGTCCACTCACTTGCTGTCTTGGGCAAGGCTGGCCCCAGGTCCTCTCCATAGGAGGGAGGATGCTGGATGAGCGGCAAGAGGGGGGGAGGGGGGAGAGGGGAGGACGGCCAGGACTCCAGACAGGGGGAGAACTCAAACCCAAACAGTGCTTCTCTGTGTGTGTGTGCATGGGCATGTGTGTATGTCATGCATCACACAAACAACATTGAGAGAGGGCGTAGCTATAGCAACAAAGTTAGCCTCCCCCAGTATTTATCACTTGCAGTGCAAAGTACAGTAGAATCTGGGACTGAAACCTTTCTGACTTTTTCCAAATAGACATTATGACAATTATCTGGTAATGTACAGAGAAGTGTGCTTTAATTAGAATAAATTCCCTCGTGTACCTGCACTGGTCAGGCTCCAGGAGGTGTGGCTTCTCAGCCAGGGGGAGGGCCTCGGCTAGGGGGTCAAAGGGAGAATTTGGAACAGACCCCAGACATGTCACTGAGCTGGAGCGTCGGAAGAATGTTCTGGTCTTTGTATCAGTGAGGGGTGTGTGACCCTCCTTTGAGGTGAGGGGTGTGTGACCCTGCTTTGAGGTGAGGGGCATGTGACCCTCTTTTGAGTCCATTGGCTGGCTGGAGGGGAGGGGCTCGGTGTGCTAGGGAGAGAGAGAGAGCAGCTGTTACACACACACCCACACACCCACACACATACACCCTCACCTGCAACAAGTACATCACTCCGTCCAGGCACCATGCCAGGTGCTCCAAAGCCGCTACGTCTATGGCAGGCAGCGTCCCACCGTGCTCTCTGTGCCAGCGCCTCATGAGGGTGAGGAGATAGGAGAGGAAGTCACGGCGAGACTCCAGGATCTCCGTGGAAGCCATGGACGCAGGCCGGGAGCTGACATCTGAATAGAAGGAAAAGATGGAGAGGGACTCATGGGTGTCTATGTTACGACAGGAGTGTATTGAGCTGGCGATTCCAACCAGGGAGCATGTAACCATACACATGGACAGCAAAATTCACACACACACACACAGACACACACACACACACACACCTGCAGTTGTCACCCTCCTCTCGGTATCATTACCCAGCCGCACTTGGCACTCCACTGCGTCCATGCACCCCACCAGCCACGACCACACCTCCTGGAGTTCCGCCCACACAAACTCCCCCAGTTCCTGGGAATTCATAAGCGAGGGTAATTTTTGCATCATGTGACCAAATGCAAAATGTTCATGAGAGGCTGGGGAGGTTGTACAGGAGCAGTGTTGGCCTTGTTCCCAGACCCCTGCTGTTTTGGCTACGTGAAGGAAAAGTGCTTTACATTCATGCAATT
Organism: Phakellia ventilabrum; assembly: GCA_963921505.1. Classification (NCBI taxonomy): domain Eukaryota; kingdom Metazoa; phylum Porifera; class Demospongiae; order Axinellida; family Axinellidae; genus Phakellia; species Phakellia ventilabrum. Next base: position 184,316 of record OY997381.1, read on the forward strand.
GAACAAGGTGTGGGGCCTGGGAATGGATATAAGAAAAGTATGCTCATAAACATTGCTTGTGTATGTCAATCTTTTGAAGTTGCCATGGCTGTGTTCAGATTGACGTAAATGATGGCAATAATCATTGCCCTCACATTATTGCAATACAATTATCATGATCATCGCAATATGACGATACATTGGCCAACACTGTATAGGAGGTGCTTGCCCCTCACCTGTGGGTCTGACTCCATGATGGGCAGGGTGGAGGGCGGGGTGGGCATGCCCACCAGGGCCCTGGCCCCCTCCAGCACCTCAGCCAGCTGGCGGACCAGCAGGGAGAAGGTCTTGGCCAACAAGGCAGAGGACACACCCATGCTCAGGCAGCCTCTGTGGGAGTGGGATGACAGGGACCGGAAGTGACTGAGGGTAGGGGGTAGGTGTCGCGTGTGAGGGAGAGAGGGAGGGAGGGAAGGGTGGCAATGGATATCTCTACAGAAGGTCCTGTCATGCATGATTAAACATCTTATAGGCTTACTATGATACAATGCTTGTATTAATTCTTAGCACTGCGCAATAATCTTTTCGTTATGATGTATAGTGTAATGGGGGGTAAAAGTGCAGTGCTGGAAGCACACAAGGAAACAAGCATGTTTTTATGTTTTATGTAAGAGAACTACACCAAAACACGTTTTCTTGTATTTTCTCTATTTAGTGCCTACTTTTACCCCCCAATGGATAAAGATCTATACTCGGGGCCTTCATTCGTCCAGCCATGGAAATACCCTAGAAGCCATACCTGTGTCCAGAGGTTCGTGAGAGTCGCGAGGAGGAGGAGTGAGTGGTCCGAGAGAAGGGGAGAGCCCAGTGAGAGGACGAGGGTGGAAGGCGGTGGGAGGGGGCATGCTCCATGATGATGTCATCATCATGCCTGTTGTCGCCATCCATGGACGCCTCTTCTCCCCCAGAGTCCAGGTCATCGGCCTCACTTGAGTCCTGGGGGGGGGGGGGGGGGAGAGGGAGAAGGACGGAAACTATAAATTGGGGGTTATTTTTAGGGGTCACTACAGGAATTAGTCTAGTAGGAATATTGGCAAAAATACATGTACAGGTTGACAGCATCCATAGCATGCTTCACTGTCCTAGTGTATTGTGGTCACCTGATCAGAGAGGTAGATCGGATTGGAGCCAACAGTTGCTGTGGAGCTGGCATCGTGGGCGGGGCCTCCACTGGTTGACTCCTCCCCATCTCCCGCTTCACTCTCTGTGTCACTTGCCCCACCCTCACCTAAAAGGAGGGAAGGCAAGAAGGGGTTAGTGAATCTCCATCTTTTTGTGGCCAGGGAACAAGGCTCCACCCACTTAAGGAAGAGGCTCCACCCTCCTAGGAATGAGGCTCCAGGTTCCACAATTCTGGGAATGAGACCCTGGAAAACCCTCTGCATAGCTTAGGCTCACCGTGACTGGCTTGCTCACTGTCGTCAGTGCTGGGAACTCGCAGGAGGGAGGGAATGGGCAACCGGAACAGTTCTTCTGCCATCTTGTGCCTGTCGCTCATGCACGTTGGGTCCACAGGCCGCGCCATGCCCCTACAGACAGGCAGGATGATGGCCCTCGCCATGGGGACCAGCTGCCGCACTGCCAGGGGAGCCAGGGACAAGAAGACACGCTCTGCCCTCTCCTGTAGCACAGAGGAGCCGCTACTGCAGGTGTGGGGAGAGGGGAAGCTAGTCTAGGCCAGCATACATCCTAACAACACCACCTAAGGAGGTTTGAGCACGATAGCCATAAAATGTCCAAAAATAATCTGTGGAGACAGTGGCATGAAGGGAGATACTAGAAATGGAGTTGTCAGAAGGAGACAGATTGAGGTCATGTGCAGCACACTGTGGGGTAGCTTGATAGCCTCGTACCCAGGCCTTCCCTAACAGTTTTTTTTGCAGCCGTGGAAAAGCGTGCACTATCAGACATTCATGCATGATGCAGTGGGAGAGAGCTCGAAACAATAAAGGAATTAGTTAACCTCATATCCAGGCCTCCCCATAGCTGCAAAACATGACATTGTGTATGGGAGGCCTGGTATAGCCTCGTGCTCAGGCCAAGAGAGGAGTTGCCCTACATGGCCTGCGTACGAGGCGACTTCAGTGAAACAGAGTGAGACAGTATGTCAGGTTAAAGCCGTGGAAGTCGTGTGCGGAATCTGTACCTCTTACGCCGGGTGCTGGTGGTGGAGAGGGAGGGGGTTGGGATGGAGAGGACCTCGATCTGACAACTGGTGAATACTCGTACCACGGAGCGCAGGAATCGCTCGGAGACACTCCGAGCCTCTGGGTTGGATCGGGAGGGACCCATGTGCTTCACAAGTGTCGTCAGGAGGGAATCCAGCGTCTAGTGAGGAAAGGGGAAAGCTCTTTATGTGGTTGGGACAGGAGGAGCATAACATAATTGGGCATAATCCTTGAGGGATACTGCTGCAGTAGGGCACCAAGTGTCAAAAGTCACTGCCCCCAAAAAATTCTTTAAAACCCCATACCTAGGTTCCCAAGACTGGCAGGGCTGAGAAGCAGGCTCTTATATACTCCCACATGGAGCATTCCACTAGTGGGGTTGCAGTTGTTGAGGTTATTCAAATCCTAATGAGCAGTTGATTGCCTCTTGGCAATATTCATATTAGCCTTTACAGTCCCCATGAGCTTTATGGCACACACACACTCACATAAATTCACACACACACACACACACACACACACACACACACCTCCTGGGATAGCTTGGCCAACAAGGTGTACACTAGCGCATCCAGTGCCACAGTAGTGGAATGTGTGGCTGGGGAGGCCTCCCCACCTCCTCCCTCCCCCATGCCAGACAGGAGGGCAGCTTTCACGCAGGCCCAGTCCTCCAGAACAATACTCAGGGCTTTCTGGGCAAACTTGGGCGGGGCCAGGTCGTGGGCCGGCATCTCATCGTTCTTAGACCTGCAAAATAAAGAGACAATGAATTGCAATTAGCTGCAGACTAACACCATGTCAGGTCAGGTAGGAAACACACACCCTATACCTGCTACATGTACATGTATTTTTATCTATCAGAGATTTTTATCTACAGAAATGTTGCTTCACGTTCGTACGCTACAAATGTGGTTACCAAACTTTCAGGAAATTGGCAACATGGCGTTAGCAAACGCTAGCCTCATCCCCCTCATCCCCCTCATCCCCAGGCTCGTGTGTATGTTTCACTTGCTGCTAGAGAGCCTGGGACATGTACAGTTCTCATGTGATTTAATGGGAGGGGGGGTGGTGGGGGGGGGGGATAAAGGCTTACCTTGGTCGGTAGCTGGTGGAGGAGCGGAGGGCGTGCCAGTGGCTCTGTTCTTTGCTCTGTCTGGTTACCATGCCAACCAGCATTCCCAGGAGATGTTCCTTGCGAGTGTTAGTCCTAGTTCCGAGGGACGTATGCTTCAGGAGGCGCAGCAGGAGGGACTAGGGGGAGGGGGAGGGCTCAGTCAGGGTATTGCAACAGTAAGGTAATTGAATCATATTCCTTGAATAATAAGATTGTAGGTACCACATTCCTTGGGAATAGGGCCTAGATAGAGTCCTTGAATAGTAAGGACACAACTGTACTAAGCAAACACTACACCACTGTACTACATGTACATGTGTATATAAATCCTTTCTTTATCCCTCTCCCCTTCCCTCCCTCCCTTTCTCCTTTTCTCTCCCCTTCCCTCCAACTTCCCCTCCCTTCACACCTCCTGCCATCGTACCTGCCGCTGACTGTCGGAGCCGGGGCTGAGGGCCTTACAGCGACATCTCTCCCAGCAGTCACAGTAGGCCGTGGGACTGGAGCGCTTGAAGCTGCAGTTGTGGCCACGATGACAGGTGTAGGCACACTCTGTGCAACAGCAGAGAGAGTCGACCAGACCACACGTCTGACACTCAAAGATGTCCTGGGAGAGAAGACTGAATTGTGACATACTCAGTACGAAACCCACGGCCAATCCCGACAGACAGACAGACCCTCACCTGCTGGATGTGTTCCTCCCCCGTCCAAGTGAAGGAGCAGGTGTTGTTGCGGCAGAGGACGAAGACGGGGTTGTCATCAGGATGGCTGTCTGCCGGGTGTAGCATGGCCAGTAGGGTCTCCTCACTGCCGCTGGCCAGTGACTCAGCCATATCCAACAGCCGCAGGGCCACCGCATATGACTAGAGAAAGTGTTGATACAGTAATATTGTCATAGTAACCTATATATCTCATGATAGCAGCCAGACTATCACATGACAGCTACCTGAACGTCACATGACTATCACATTACAGCTACCTGACTGTTACATGATTGTCACAAGCCCACCCACCTTGCAAGCAGTGGCGGCCATGAATGGAGTGTACCCCTCCATATTCCTCTCCTGCAGGAGCGCTCTCAGGGGCTCACGAGCCTCAGAGAGGGCCAGGAGGTAGTCCAGGCAGGAGATGACGTCTCCAGCCACGGGGAGCTCGAAGCCATCCTCAGAGTCTTCATCCTGCCACAGTGGAGTGTCTGAGGAAGACATGAGCAGCAGGGAGGAAGTGACCTAGCCTCGTACCCAGGCCAGCCATGAAGCCAGCCTCATAGCTACCCAGACCAAAACAATAATATCCCCTCGAACAACTGTTACTATAGTACACAACACACGAGATTTGATTGTACATATTTGGCCACAGTAAGCACTCATGTTTTGCAATATTTTGCTGTAATACACAGTGACTCGTGCAATAAAACCTTGCAGAATTAGCACAATAATAGAGTATGCATGTTGATAGTTAGCGCATTGCAATGTTCAGAATGGTCATTGCAATACTCATTACAATGATCATAATCATTACAATGATCATTGCAGCAGTTTCCTAATTGATCAGCAGGTGTTGAGACTCACCAATGGAGGAGGTGGGGGTGGAGCCACTGGCAAGGGCGACTGCCTGCCTCATAATCTCTCGTAGGACGCCAGAGCGCGAGGCTGGACGAGGCACTCCTCCCCTCTTCTCCCCCTGGGACGCAGGAGGGTCGGGAGGGCGGCCAAGGACGACCAACACATGGAGGACGTTGCAGCCGCCAGAGCAGTGCTCTGAGAGGAGAGCCGAGAGGGCCACTGGGTTGCCTGAAAGAAGACAGACCAGAGACACTCAGTTATAGCAGACACCAAGCAGAGGTATGATCCACAGTCAGTCCATTAACCACAGTGGGTTGCACAGCTTGCATTAGACATGAGGAAATTATGCTCTTTTCCCTGCCTATTATGCTATTCCCTAATTCCCCAGCTATTGTGCTCTCCATTATGCTCAAATTATGCTCAATTCTGGTGGTCAACCTTCCATTCAATAGAGCAGTAATTAGAGCTGCCAGCAGTCGTTGCATCAGTCTCATCCTCAGATTCTCTACTAAGGCCATTTTTCTAAATGATGCGCAATGTATTTATACTCTATTAGTAGCCAAAGTCAGATAAATTTTACTGTTAAAGTCTGTAGCTGTGCAAATGATTCCCAATACTCTGCCTATTATGCTAGCATAATTCCTCATGCAATCTTGTATCTATTATGCTCAATATCACCCCGGCATAATGTCCTCTTGCATAGCCTGCACTCATCAATCTCATGCTATCTGTCCATGCGATCTGGTGACTGCTCACCTTTCATGACCTCCAGCTGTCCTCTGAGGGACAGCAGGTCACAGCGGAGGACGGCAGACATGAGCTGCTGGTGGCGGAACCCAAGCACCACCAGGTTGCTCCGCCCACTGCACACGCCCACTCCCACACTCGTTACAGGGGGAAGGTTCTGGAAGAGAGAAGAACATCGCAATATCTAGGCCACACACTCCTTCAAGATAACAAAAATCATTGAGGGAGTAAAGAAACCCAGGACCTTTTGATTACTAGTCAGATGCTCTCGTCCACTGAGCTACTGGAGCTCCTGAGCAGAGGAGCAGTAGGCAAGCTTTCTTACGTACATCGTGTGACGTGTAGTGTAGAACTGGTTTTAATGGCGAGGTTCTAATAATTGCAAATTGCAAAATTCATAGCCAAGCACAGCTGCAGTTCTCAGGCAACGAAGGAAGGCAGTAAATGTACTTCTTGTAGCTACTCCTCAGAGTGGTTTATACCTCAGACTGAGCACTGAAACAATTAATGTCTTCATCAAAAGTAGAGAGAAGTGCAGCTGTCTTTCAACTACTGGTCCCTGCCCACGCATATAATTAAGTAGTTATAACTGTATCAGGCTCTCCAGCAGTGAAAGCGAAACATGCATGAGAGCCTGGGGGCGAGGTTACATCCTGAGTGGCCTTACCAGTAGCGGAGGGTCCTTGATAGCGCCAGCACTGTCCCTAGAGAGAGGGTACAGCCCTCCGTTGCCGTCCACCACCAGCCACAGGCTGATGCCCAGGGGGGCCAGCTGCAGCGGCAAGCCCTGGCGCAAGAGGTAGCGGGAGACCACCTCCCCCAGCTGCGACTTCTGGCTCAGTAGGCCGGAGGTCATCTCGTACTGGGTCAGCCGAACGAGGAAGTGGGCAGAGAAGAGGGCGTGGACTCCCCTAGAGTCGCAGGCCAGGGCTAGGAGCTGGTGGCAGGGTGGTAGACGGAGGCGCTTCGGAGACTCCTGGCAGAAATGGGTAGTGTTCTGGGAACGGGCTTCTGAGGCCAGCTAGGGAGAGGAGGAGTAGGGGGTTTGAGAAAAATCAGTAAGCATGTGAATACTTAGTCTCATGTACGCCCCCAGAGAAAATCCATCTGCTGGGGGGACAAACCAAGACTCCGGCACACCTGGAAACTTAACTCTTTGAATGCCATGGGCACATTCATCTGCCCATATAAAATGTACTTTATATTAACGCCTAATATAAAAAGCCCATATAAATTCACATAAGCCTTATGTATGCATTAAACCTTGGCTGGGAAAGAGTTAACACCAAATTGTTCCTACAGACATACATGTGTGTGCAGTGTAGCTTACAATGAGGTCATCCCTGCGAAGCAGTCGACAGTCAGCGAGAGCCTCCGTCCCTTCTTCCCCCGGCACCCCTCCCTCCTTCCCAGGCGCAGGGAAATGAACTGCCACCAGGCTGCCATCCACCTGCACCGAGGGAGAACCAGAAGCTACATCAGTAGCTAGCCTCGTCCCCAGGCTCTCTACACGTTTCACCCCTGTAGCCTCGTAGGGGGTGTGGCCTGGGGACGACCCCCTGCTACCATAGTCTCTAAACCAGCAGCTCACGCTAGTCATACTGCCTCACGGTTTTACTGACCTTGACCACGACCCCGACCCGAGACCCGTGGCAGCCCTCTGTGAACACCACGTCCCTCAGCGACCAGAATTCTTCCTGGGAGGCACTCGAGGGGACAGCTGGGTCGTCGGAGTGCTTCCGCTTCGAGCCTGGAAGGAAGGGTGGCAGTGAGGAAGAGAACAGCTACTAGACAACTGATCTACTGTTTGCTGATTACATTAATAGTTATGTTAAAAATGGGTGTGGTCCTGGTGATGAATTGCATAACTGATTAGCAAAAGGTTCCTGTTAATTAGTGTTAACCAAGGAGCCACGCCCAGTGAATGAGGTACAGAAGTGTGGCAGTCCCGAACAGAACGCAAACATGATTCCATCATGTATTTTGATGGCGTTGCTGCATTCAAAGCGCCGTATCTTTAAACTTCTGGTAAGGGTGGGACTCACACGTGACAAGTAGTTGCTATGGAGAGGCAGCAACTATACGTGGTGTGTGAACCCCACCCTTTTACCAGAAGTTCAGGGATACAGAACGCAGCAAAGTGATTGAAATACACGATGAAATAATGTTTGTTTTCTACTCAGACCTATACCACAAGTACCTACTGGCTATCTCCCCAGAGTGATAGTGCACTGTTCCTCACCAAGAGGCACCACTTCCACTTCTGCTGCCTCCCCTCCCCCTAGCTCCATTCCCTCCTCCGTCGGGGAGGCGGGGTTTATGACTTGGAAGCGACACTTCTCGGACAGTGAGCTGGAAAACACGTTCTCCTGGAGTATGCCGCACTGTAGGAGTGATGTAATGCAGTACAGTCAATGGTGAGGAATGATGCAATGCATAGTTCTTGGGGATTTCCCCAGTATGATATCATAATGATGTCACCCACCTGTACATCCCCTTTCTTGATATGCATGGCTTTGGCACCCACTGTATAGATTGGACTGGAACGGAGACACACCCTGCTACCTGGGGTGATGCCACTGAGCTGGGACAAGCCGCTGCTGCCATATTTAGCTACACGGATTCTGTCCTGGGTCTCCATTATCACTTGCTTCCGCTCAGCAAATGGGAGAATGCCCCTAAAGGAAGTCGGTTACATCATTATGACATCAGGGTTTCATACAGGATTTTTTGGTTGGGGCGGGAAAGCTGTGAACGTATACACGTATCATCTTACATCATAATGACATCATACCAAAAACTCACCACCAGAACAGCTTCTTGCTCTCAGTGAGGACGAGAGAGAAGAGCTCACAGGCGTGCAGCTGGGCCACCGTCTCTCCGACAAGCTCAGGGAAGAACTGGGTCCGCTGCTGGAGAGAAGAGGCCACGCTACTCACAGCCGTGTCGTACCATGTTGCTATCTGGAGGAGAGAGGGGGGCGGGGGAGAGAGAAGGCAAATTGGAAATCTTCGATAACTTGCTAATGCTATTAATTACACTACATGTAAATTAAGGTGTGTGCTAGCCTCGTTCCCAGGCTCCCCTCCCACATGCACATGGGAGGGGAGCCTGGGAACGAGGCTAGGGATGACAGTTTATCAGGAGACTGATTGCAATGCCGCCTCTGACGAGAGGTGATTACAGGCAGTGAGGTAAGAACAGAGTAAGAATCCATGGGTACTCTAACTGGGGCAGAGCCTAGGGTTCCATTGTACACTGTATTAGCTACCGTCTTGAAACGCACCTTGCCTGACTCCGTGACCACGCTGGCTCTGAGATGCTTTCCAGCAATCATTCGAACCTTCTCAGTAGTCAGCCCAAGCTCCGACTCCAGGGGGTGTGGCCCTGGCAATGGGCGGGGACTTTGCCACGCCCATCCACACACCCTCCCATCCATATCCACGGCCAAGAGCTCCGAATGGAGACCTACAATGTACTTGAAGCGACGGTAGTCCTGCAGGAGGTTTGTTCAGATCAAGGAGAGTTTCCCCCTTTTAATGCCCCACCTACCCTCAGTAAAACAGTCTGGTTAAGGCCACACCCACCCTTCTATCTTGAGGCCGCACCCACCCACCCTTCACTGATGTAATAGTCTGCCTGAGGTCATACCCACCTTCTCCCCAATCCACCACTCCATTTCATTTTCAAACAGCATGGGACTGGTACTGCTCTCCTTTCGCTTCCTCTTCCTCCGTCTCGCCCCCTCACCCCCTGCCACGCCCCTCCCCCCAGCAGCACCATCACCAAGGCTCACCAGAGAACGAATTTCACTCTGTGTGTGTGTGTGTATGTATGTGTGTATGTGTGGATGTATGCATGTGTGTATGTATGTATGTGTATATGTATGTATGTGTGTATGTATGTACATGTATGTATGAGTGCAGGTAACATGATAACTTTGGAGTGAGGTTTGTGTATATGTATGGTCATACCAGCTCTCAGGTCTCGGGATACTCTGTCCATGGCAGGCTAAATAATTGGCTTACCCCCTGAGGGCAAGAATCCGGCAATGCCCTCATCATGGCTTCCCTCCCCTTCATCGTCATCCCGACTGAGCAGGTTGTTCACGGCCTGGTTCACATCCAGGCTCTAGGGAAGGAGGGAAGGACAAGTAATCAGGAAATCAGGTAAAAAGGTTTTGAGTTAATCGCGGAGACATAGTTGTCATGGCAACAGAAAAGGCAGCGTTAAGGAAGGGTTAACCTAGAAGAAAGGGTTAAAGTTGCTTATCATTATAACCATGGTTACTTATAGTGTGGGGACAATCTGTGAGATATCTGTGCACTGGTGTAGCAGCAGTGGCGCACTCACTGTTCTCTGTAGCTCCCTGATAACTGCCTCTCGTGACTTCCCTTGCAGTACAGCCATAGCCTGAAGCAAAGACGTCATGATGTAATGCTGAAAATTACACACAGTGACATGAGCCAATGGGAGCGATGATGTCATGCCCTATTCTCACCTGCTCTACAAGTTCATCAGGCACCTCAGTGGTAGGCATAAGAGGCCAGCGTCCCATAATACCCCTCGAGGAGCCCCGCCTCCTAAGGAGCTGGATCCGCCCCCTCCCGGCCAGCCGCTCCAGTCTTACCACACCCACAGACAGCCCGCTACCCCCACCCCCCGGCTGGGAGCTGGAGCCTAGGAGAGAGCCCCAGGCATGGCTGGAAGGGATGGGGAGGTACGCTGCTTACAGGGAGAGGAGACAAGGCATGGCTGTGTAGCCGTCAAGAACAGTAAAAGGACATATAATTTGCAAAAATTCAAAAATGCCTCCCTCCTGGCAATCCGCAAAAACTGCGAAAATTTGGCACTATATAATTGGTATTCCCTGCATTTCCTCGGTGTCTAAGAACTACAGATGTGCTCACCTATGCATACACATACCACCTTTCTATTCTGAACGTCACTCAAGTGAGAAAAAATACCAGGCTGTCCTCCATTTTAAGGAGGGCCTGGGGACGAGGCTAGGTAGCCTACAGAGATGTGATTGCATTCACTTGGTCCTCCAACCACATATCAGTGGACTCACACAACATTTGAAGATCTGTCCTCTCCCTCAGGGCGTGGAGAAGCACTCCGGGATCCTATGAGCAACAAGCAGGGAGTATACAATAAGTAGACAGGAGTATACAATAAATATACAGAGAGTATGCAATAAGTATACAGGGAGCATACAATAAGCAGACAGGGAGTATACAACTTTTAGGGTATGTGGAAGTACATGGGGTTAGGGTTAAGCGTAGGCCTAGAGCTTAATGATTGCATAACGATTAAGATGCTTTTAGTTTTCATGTAGAATCTAGCTATATGCTTGTAGTTAATGTGTAGCCTCGGGTTACTTCCTGTCTGTGTTGATCACTCTCACCCTGAGGCTAATTAACATGGAACTTATGAGTGCATAGGGCTCTTAGGATACCCTTTCAGTTTTCATGGCTTTCCTCTCATTGCAGTGACCACTGCCCTCTGCACATGCAATGCTTTCATCGCCTTTTTCCAGGTCCTGTATGTGTACAAACGTCCCATGCCACCGCTTGTTTTTGGAGTACAAAGAAAAAGCGGCTTTACCTTCATACAATGGGGGGAGGGGAACGAGGCTATAGACCCTAACGCCCACCAGTTGAGACTCACCTAGGCTGCGGGCACTTGATGTGGAGGCAACTTCGTCGTCAACCTCACTGCGAAAGTGAGAGAACAATGGTTACAGATTTCTCTTCAAAAGGTAGAATTGAGCCACTCATTCAACACATTCAGACCTACTAACAACTGAGAGGTACAATGCTAATCACCCAACATATCAGTTAGGCGGATATGTCTTTTGTCATGGTATAAAATAGTACCCTTGCGATAGGGCTACATTTATTAACATGATAACATAGCATCGTTAAAACATTGTTGGGGCAAGAAATCACATGACTTCCAGGCCACGCCTATTCTGACATGTTCGCCAAACTATTATAGTCTTCCTAGACATCAACATTAGCATTTATTGTTTCTCGTGCCTAACTGACTCGGAACTTTAAAGTAATATTGGACCATTACTACGGTATAAAGTGTATGGCATAATATAGACAGGCATAGCCTGGAGCCTGGGGACGAGGTTAGACAGGCAAACAGGTGGTGGCTATGGCTAAGTGTGATGGTGACGAGGGGCTCTAGCCGCTCTACAGTAGTCATAGGACAAAGTGAAGTGTGACTGAAGCAATAACTTGACCACTGAGCCTGGAAGTGACTTTGTTGACCCTATAATTTTGACCCTATAATTTCAAGGGGTGGTCACTCCCATAGGCACTGTAGTCACAGCTAAGACTGGAGTCAAAAAGTGATCAACAGGTCAAGGGGGCATTGGTCAAGCGGTCAAGGACAATGTTTATAACCTGATATTGCAGTCAAGCCTTTCTGCAGATGTAAAATTTTGGTATGGTCTAATGGTCAAGAGTATTTTAGCAGTGCAGTCAAGCAGCAAAAATGATAGTCAAAAATTCTTGACCCTGGTCTTAGCTGTGACTACAGTGCATATGGGAGTGCCCACCCTTATAATTTTTTGACAGGGCAACCCAATAAGAACCAATTTGACAGACCTTTTCTCCTTGGTGCTAGCTCCTGCAGGTTGCTCTTCATTGTAGCGAACACGGCAAACACGGCCATCTTCAAGCAGGAAAGCCAGGTGGGAGTCTGACACAACACACTCCGCTATGGGGCAGCCCGACACGGAGGAAAAGCTGCAGGCGTGCAACATTTAGAAAGATGTTCCTCTGCATTTTTAAAACTGCAGAGCTCATTAGTAGACAAAACTCACGTTCCTTTGGAGCTAGAAGTAGAGCTCGCCGAAGCTCCCTCAGAAAGGTCTTTTAACCTAGAATAAGAAAACGATAAGACTTCACGTAAAAAAAATACGGCTGGTCCACGAGACTACAAACGCGACAGTCAATAAACGCCCGCCCTCACTTTTCGACCAGCTGTGTGCATGTGCTGATGTTGGTGTGGGTGAAGCAGTAGTAGGATGAGCCAGACATCTTCACAGCTGCAATAGATAGCCACCACACAACACCTGCCTTAGCGTTTGGCGCACGAGTTCAATACTCTGATTAAAGCACACCAGAGTAACCAGGATGTGGGCGTGGTAAGGATCGCAATAAAATGTGAGTGTCATGGTCAGAGTGATGTGTCTTCAGTAATAAATTTTCTGCCTATAAATTTGTCATTCCCCCCCCAACTCAGACTAGCCTAAGCTCTGCAAACTGGATTCACAGGTCAGAACATGCACAGTATTAAAGTCCTCATATGCAGGGCCTGGGTCTGCATGCATATGAGTGTGACTACGTACGTAACATTGTCAGTACCAGACATCAGGCTTTGGGAGGCCAAGCTCCCTATGTTACGACTACGAACAGTTTAGAAGCTAGTCTCATAAGCCAGCCAAATTTCTTGGGAAACATGGTCTGGCTTGCGAGTCTACTCTGCTGTTATTGTGTTCCAAGTGATGACTGAGATCGTAAGTACAGTTTGAATGGCTTAATTGCTGGCATAACCTGCTCTCTTGTTGGTCCCACCGCACTCTTCAATCTACACAGTTGTCTGTTACAGCCTCAAGGCCAACTGCGAGCTACGGTCGAGATTCTTAACCAACGTCAACCATTGACACACCAGTCTTATAAACGGAAAATAGGCGACAAGCTGTCAGTGAAACGTTTATTCTAGTTTTCTAAGTAATCAGTGGTTTAAGCCAATCTCTCAACCAATATTCACATCAGTACCAGTTACGGCTATACAGTCGAAGGGAGTGACGGCCCTTGAGACTGTTGTGCTTTGAATAGTGCATGCATAGGTGAAACCCACAGAAGAGCATCAATAATGATGAAATTCAGTCATGGTGAACGAATACTAATCGTTTGTAAATACGTGTATCCGTTGGGTACCTCCTACTTGGTTTGTCTAGCTATACAATAGGGTGTGGAAGGCCCATCTCATCAGAATATGTACACCTACACTGCTGTTTGAGATTGTGTCGTCTTCACTGGATGATTGAAACAGGATACTGTGGTAGTATTGCTGGATCAGCAATCGAATGTACTGTTACAGAATGTTAACCTACAATGCGCCTATACATTTTTCTGCTACATGGGCCGGTAGTAAACATGACGTTTTAGGTTGTGTTACAGAGTGTAGGAGTTGGTATGATGTAGCCTAGTTTCCAGGCGCTTGGGAATGTGTCTAGCTATGATGGTACTGAAGTAAGGATCAGTGCTGGCAGTACCACATCCATAGCCTGGTTCCTGGACGGTGGCCTGGGAACGAGGCTATATTTAGCCTCATTCCCAGTCTCCGCTCCCAGCTTTTTTTTTTAAGTGGAGTGGAGACTGGGAACAAGGCTGCTCCATATCGTATCCATATCTCATCAGTCAGCTGCAGGTGCTACTTCTCTGTTAAACTTTATAAAAGCAATTTATTTTTATTTTTTAAAAGGTAAAGTAGCTAGCAGGATTGTTTTGAATGCTGAAAGAGGCAGGTTTGTTTGTGGTTCAAACCTGAGACCTGCTGGGTGTAAAGCAGATGGTTCAAACCTGAGACCTGCTGGGTGAAAGCAGATGTGATAAGCACTATGTATACACCAACAGACCAGCTGTCTGCCTGCTGGCCAACATGCATGGCTGTATACATGCACTTCAGCTATGTGTAACCAAAACCAATGATAGCCAGCTGTATATAGTACATGAAGCAGTCATTTTGCCTGGGGGCTGGGCAATGTTTGACAACTGTTTTTGTCGTTGATGCATTCCTAGTGTGGGAAATATTGTCCCCGGCTACCTTTGATGTTCGAAAACCATGACTATAAACTCATTATATCACCAGGATATCACATGCCTTGATAATGATATTCTGTTGCTGGGGAGCAAACTCATATGTTCTTGCTTTGTTTACATGTTTCAGCTGACCTTATTTAGCAGGTTCATTGCTAAGCTACCCACATCACAAGCACAGATAGTAAACCAGTCAGGGTTGTGCGTAAAACTGGGCCAGAAAAGAAAACATGAACCTAAAAGCATAAACATGTCTATTCACCTGAAATCGAAGGTACACAAACAGTTTTGCTGATAAGGCACTAGTGCTGATTGGAGGATAAATGATTGTTTGTGCATCTGTACACCCTAAGAAGGAAACCTTAGCAATCCCTTGTTTTGCAGTACATACAATGTAGTACTATTGCCAGTACACTGGGTATTGCATCAGTAGTCTCAAATTCTGTACTTGAGCAGAGTGAGGGTCTTCTGTGCCAAGATTGCACCATTGTGTGTAGACTATATGGGATTCGAACCCTGCCACCCTGGGTTTCCTATATTTGAAGCCTAAACCTGTCATAGCATGCTTTACTGCAGTCTGTGGTGGGGCAGAGTCATTCTGATTTAGAGTTGGCTAGCATGGGATCTAAGTAGCCTCGCTCCCAGTCTCCACTCCCAACTTTTTTTCGCATGTTGTATGCTAAAAAAAGCTGGGAGTGGAGACTGGGAACGAGGCTAGGACCTGAGTTCACCCCACCTGAAAAGAGTGGAGAATTAGGCTTAGGGCTGGTGTTAGGGTTAGGGGTAAGATATCGGTCAACATTCAAGGCTTCACAGTGGTATTAGCAGCCCTTCGAAAAGGACATAACCATTTCAAACGGGATGTATGCCTCCCTGATCTCCAGGGCTTGCTCACCCAGATGTTATATCTTGCAGATATCAGCTACGAGCACATACATGTAGTTCTCAGTGTATTGGATCATGTAGCATTTGCAGGATGGGGCAGAGAGTGTCCAAGGACTGGCTATAGCACTCCACTGACTGCGAAATATCCAGCATTGTGGTGTTGGAACCAGTCACATGACTGAACGTGGCCAATGCAGTGTGGTGTTGCAACCAGTCACATGACTGAAAGTGGCCAATGCAGTGTAGTGTTACAACCAGTCACATGACTGAAAGTGGCCAATGCAGTGTGGTGTTGCAACCAGTCACCTGACTAAAGGTGGCCAATGCAATGTGGTGTTGCAACCAGTCACATGACTGAAAGTGGCCAATGCAGTGTGGTGTTGCAACCAGTCACATGACTAAAGGTGGCCAATGCAATGTGGTGTTGCAACCAGTCACATGACTGAAGGTGGCCAATGCAGTGTGGTGTTGCAACCAGTCACATGACTGAAAGTGGCCAATGCACTGTGGTGTTGCAACCAGTCACATGACTGAAAGTGGCCAATGTGGAAATTGGGAGCTAGCTACCAATTTTATATGATCAAGAGTCCAAAAAGGCTTTTCCGGTCCCAAAATGGCTAATGACATGCCATTAATGGTTTGCGGTCTGTTGCTACTACAGATTGATGTAATATCCTAACTTATAACCCATAGTCCATGATGTAATGTGGTTGGAGATCAAAGCTGTAACAGAATGATGTGAGCAACTTGTATCACTGGAGCACTGCTGCTTGTCTTTCTCAGAGTGAAACGGAGAGGTTCCGTCTGCCGGAGGGAGGTGGTGTTGGACGAGAAGGGGGTGGGGAGGGGGTCTACCCATGTGGGGTGTGTGGGTGGGAAGTGAACGACGATGATGAGGCGATCTACTGTGAAAGTGGCTGTGAGCGGTGGTTCCACAGGTGAGTGTGTGTGTGTGTGTATGTGTATCAGAAATTCTCCCAATTGGACATTTTGTGTGTAAATTGACCTCCGAGATGAGGACAACCTCTCTACAAGGGACAGTTGAATTGTCCCAATGTGTCCATTATTCGGAGGTTCCACTGTATTGAGGTTTGTTGCAAAGCCTTTTACTGCCTCTGAACCGTGAGATCGCACTCAGAAGCCCACTTCGGTGGGAACAGCATTGGTCTAGCCAGGGCTACTGCTTCCCTCTCTAAGCCATCAATGCTTCCCCTGGTGAGCTATCAACGGAAGCCAAGCTCTGAGTATTGATGAAGCCTATTCCTGTGTTGTGGAGCGGCCTGCTAGCTCATGAATAGCTGCTGACTCTGCATGCCTGTTCATGGAGCACAAGAAAGGATCCCGCTAGTAAACAAACTATACATAGACAAGTTATACAGCTTCTCTTACACACAACACCTTTGGATTTGGTGTAGCTGTGGTACTTGGACACTAAGGGCAGATGTGAAATAACATGCTTATTTCATTACAAGTGTACAAGTGGTAGTTATTGCTTTAACTTATAGCCTTTGGCCCCCCCACCCCCCCCTGGAAGGAGAGCCTAGGAACTGGGCAAGATCCAAGATGAGGTTAGGTTTTGAGACAAGGCTGGTGGGCTAGATTCCAAGTTGAGGCTGAATTCCGAGCGAGGCTGGATTTCAAGACGAGACGTTTGGCTATTGCTGGTGTTAAGACTGCAGTGGTCTGCTTGCTGGGGGGGGGGGGGCTATTGCTGGTGTTAAGAGTGCAGGGTCTGCTTGCTCACTCTCACTGAGTGCTGAATCAGAGATAAACAGGTCAGCACATCTGTGAGACAGAGTGCCATGGGCCTGGCCAATAGCTTGTTCATTATCTCTGCCAAATTGCTGGGACATGTAATATAGGGCTTCAGTGAGAGTGTGCCTTGCCTGGGTATGAGGCTAGTGCCTTTGGAACGGGAATTGACGAAACGGATTCTGTGTTTCTGCTTGTAGCTGGCGTGGTCGTAGCTTAGATCTCTGATTGGCTGGAAGCTGGATCAGATGGCAAAACGAGTTTGACGTGTTTTAATCAAGGACAGGGAGGGTAAAACTTTGTTCGTTCGTTCCTTCTCTGCTCAGAGGGAGTGCCTTGGGAGTGAGGCTGAGAGTTGGCTGCTCCAAGATATCAAGTGTTGGTACTTCTATATGTAGTAAGCAGAGCCGTAAATGGTTGAGTTCTTGGAGCGGTTGCTAGGATGATTCGTTAACAATTCCCCTGTTTGCTCTTGTTGCTAGGGAGTGCACTGGGATGAGCAAGGTGGCCTATGACCTCCTGACTGGGGAGGACTCTGCTGAGTGGGTTTGTGACAGCTGCATCACCACCAAAGCCATTCCTACCATCAAGATGGTCACAAAGTCATAAGACATATACCACATTCCTTCTCTTTGTTATTCCTCTGTAAGCCGTTCCCTGGGAGACCATGAATTTGCTTGTCCTTGCATTTTTTCTGAGAACTCTCACTGATTTTGGACACCGTTGTTGAATGTTTTGGCATCGGATTTCTCAATATTTTTAATTCCTGTCTAACCGTGTGTACATGTGTGCTGCTGAGCGGGCAAATTGCCGCAAGTCCATACGTAGCAGGTTAGAGGAATTCACAGCTGATTGAGTAAGCAGATGAATGCTGTGCATGCCAATGGTTTTCATAGCTCTCTGCGCATGATCTAAGTGCTGACTGAGTAATGACCATACTGGAGTAATTAACGGCTTCTATATATGAATAGTAAATCCGGCAGCCAGCCTAGTGGGTGTAAATGCTGACGCAAGTAAATCAGATTGCGTAATATAGAGGTCAGGCCGTATACGGAGAGTGCGTGGTGATGTAACGTGAGCTGGCTGGTTGAAAATAGCGGATGGAAGGGTGCCAGTGAAAGAACAGTGCACAGCTACCTGGCAGGGGACGGTTGCGCAACAACAGGAGGCCTTTCAAATCTATCTTGCAACTCTACTTTTCACCATCTTGCAAAAGAGACATGTCTTTGTCAGGAAACTAAAAAAGCTGGCGAGGAGGGAAGACTACAGTGTAGCTGCAGTAGACGCCCTTTGTTTATCGCGGCCATTGATATTACCCCGGACTCTAGCTTTTCTGCTAGTCTGCGACCCTTGCCTGGATTTTTCGGACTCTCTCGGCTATAGCGCACCGACTATAGTATGTTCTCTGTTGCCTCAAAGTTGCCAAGCCAACATCAATTTGAACAGCCAGGACAACATGGTGCAATAGTAAAGAATAAAGTTCCCGCCAACTCACCAGTTCTCTCCCCGCCGATATTTCCCCATGGAAGCCGAATTCTATCCTTAGGAAGATACCTGGTGAACCTAAGCATCTGTGAAGGCAGTGAACACCTCTGTTTCGATACTGTGAGTGGCGAACAGCTTAGCTGTAAGGTGTATGAGCTTGGAGAGTTCCATTCCAAGGCACACCTGCTGCTTAAAGACTGCTGGGGTGTGTGCTCTCCTCGCGATGTGTGTGTGCTAGACAAAGTGTTTGTCATCAATGGAAAGACTTATGGAGACCTGCACAACTTCTTGAAACAGAAAAAGAAGTTACCAGAGGCGGTAGCTGCCCCTCTGTTTCAACAAATTGTTTCCCTTGTGATAGATGCCCACCGAAAAGGCATCACACTTCGGGACCTCAAACTGAAGAAGTTCGTCTTTACAGACCCAGAGAGGTAAATAAATGACAGTTTGAATATTGTGCTAGCTAAGCAACTTCCCATTACTCTACATGCGCTTGTTTGGGTTAGGGGGTTGCACCTATGGAATGTTGGTGTCATTCCACTGGCTGTATTCATGGCACTCCCTTTATGGTGATGTCACCTAGTTTGGTTGGCTATTGTATGAATGCCATTGAACCCCTATTACTGAAACCTACACTTTGGAAATGTGTCAAACATTGCTCAATATCCTGCTCTTTGCTCATCACCGTCTGTTTCCTTCCTCTGTAGGACTATTCTGAAGCTACGAAATCTTGAGGATGCTCATCTGCTGGATCAAGGTGGCCGCTTAAGCGAGAGACATGGCTGTCCAGCCTACGTATGTCCGGAGATGCTACAACCCGGTAATTACTCGGGCAAGGCCGCGGACATGTGGAGCCTGGGCGTGATACTGTTCACTCTCCTGGAGGGCCACTACCCATTTTTTGACACTAACCCCCAAAACCTGTTTGCCAAGATCCGCAGTGGCTACTACCACGTGTCAGACCACATGTCCTACCTGGCTCGCTCCCTGATCAGCTCCCTCCTGGTCTATGAGCCTCACAAGAGGGTCTCGGCCGAAGCTACACTAGAGCATCCCTGGTTTGCCAGGGCAGGAGATGAGCCAATAGCGATTCCTACACCCACCCTCGACCAGACTGTCCCCAGCAAGTTGTTGTAGCTGTATTGTTTGGTTTGTGCACTGTTGCTTTTGACTTTTATGTTGTGTATTTTATCCCCTCGTTTTGCTCTCGACCTCCTCCGTCTGTCTCTCTCTGTTCTGCCGTGCCCACCACATTTCAACGCTCTCTTAACCTTGATCAAAGGCCCTCTCCAAAAAGCTGCATGGAGGGAGGCTGGAGATCGAGGATTTCCCTGTATATCTCCGCTATGATCTCCTCTACACTTCCCTACTGCCATCTAGCTGTAGAGTCTTGCATATTACTCTCTATTTAGCTGATCCATGCTGTATACACACACACACACGCACCCCACCCCCTCTCTTTCAGTTTGGCATTTTTTTGTTTGTGAATTTGTTTTGTTAGAGTCTTCTTCCTGTGTACTTGTACCTGACCTGTACATACACATTTGTCCCGAACTGTCTCCAGTTTGGTACGTAAAGTGCTTACCATTGCAAAGTGTTGTGCAAGCTCGTCTGACCAACAATGTAGACACAACCAAAGTCATGTGAATAATTTACGAACCAAGTGCATGAAATGTCAGCATAGCAGATGGTGGTATATTGCGTCAAGCCTTTGCAACATCTATAGATCAAGTATTATTACACCACATCATACCACTACCATATATGGTGTGCCCTTAAAGGATGGTTCCAGTAGGTCAGCCAAACATGTCATTATCATTGCATAATGACTCACAGGTTACGTCTAACAATAGTCAGAGCCTGGAAATAACCTACACTATATTGGCCACAGGAATTAAGTTGGTTGCCAAGGTACAGCTGAGACTCTTAGAGGGTAACCATGCAACTTCCCAAGGCTGTAGAGCCCAAGCTCTAGATCTGACTACTGCATATAGCAATCATCATTCAGTGCTCAGGTACTAACACCCTGTAATCTGATTGGTTATACTGCTACAGCACAATCTAATGGTACCATGGATATCCACGATGGTACTAAGGTTACATAATCATGCAGTTTAGGGCAGCTTCATTCCCAAGTCATTGCTCTTTTGGCCATATCGTAACGTTCCTCTGTGTGCCTGAGGAACTCCACTCTATGGAGGGATAACTTCGGTATTGGAGCCAGCACAGGATCGCTGCTGTGCCACAAATACAAGGCAGAATGGTCCCAGCTTTTAACGGTCCCAGTTTTATCCTAAGTCGTCGCTGAAGTGAGGTGGAACAACTCTGAAATAATTAGCAATTTGTTAATAAAATAAGTTAATAAACCACTTTACAAGTGAAACACTGAAACGAAAACTAAAACATCATCCCCTCCAACATCACGTTGTGTAAACAGATTTTATCATGTATGACAAGCCATTGAGACAATTAGCTTCAAGTCGCTTTTCCCAAGTCTATCTTCTTCTGCAGAGCCCTAGTTGAGTGGTAGAGCATGCCATCTACCATGCCCGCTACGGTGAAGACTCCGCCCACGATGGCACACACTCCCGTCAAGAAGTGAGTAAAAGAACGACGATGTTCAGTGAGTTGGACCATCATTGGGGAGAGGTCATACATAAAGAATACCCCTGTGTGTGTGTGTGTGTGTGTGTGTGGAGGGGGGGTGAGGGGGCGTGTGTATGAAGGTCTGGAGCTCAAGAACAGCCAGGTGGATGATAAAAGGACTTCTACAACCTTCTTTTGACTGTATAAATGCTGAGAATTGGCATGCAATCAAAAAGCTTTTTAACCCAGGTCAGGCATCCAGCAGTAACTAAGATGTTTGAGGTTTATTGTATATAGTATGAGTGGTTGTAGTAATGATTTCAAATGTATAAAACTCATTCACCTGGGTATTAACTGTTTTATGTCAAAATATTAACCAACAGGCCTCATATTGTATCTGAGTGTGAATAAGATAAAGCTGATTTACTGGATCCAGCCACTGCCCTAGCACCTACCAGGCAGTCCAGTCTGCCCAGCCACTGCCCTAGCACCCTGTGGACCAGGCAGTCCAGTCTGCCCAGCCACTGCCCTAGCACCCTGTGGACCTACCAGGCAGTCCAGTCTGCCCAGCCACTGCCCTGGCTATCTTCTCGTGTTTGGTCACAGAGAACTGGTTAGACTTCAGCTCCTGCAGGGGAGTGGGACCAGAATGGGAGTGTCAGTATGGGAGTGGGACCAGAGGGGCGGTGTTAGTATGGGAGTGGGACCAGAGAGGCAGTGTTAGTACAGGGGTGGGACCAGTGTTAGTATGGGAGTGGGATGGTAGGGATCTTGGCAGAATTAGTATATGGAAACACGGTAGTGTTACATGTGTTAGTGTCACATGTACTTTGAAAGAGTTCCTATCTTTATTGCAAGTGGTGGGAGGTAGTGTGTTTGTCTCCTAAACCTAGGAATGAGAAACAGAGGAGGATCGTGTACACAACCTGGTCTCCCAGGCTTAGGAATGATATAAGTCCAGAGTTCAACTGGCTAAGGTGAAACAGGGGAGGATTTGTTTACATAGCCTTGCTGGTGCAGTGTTGCCAGAGTTACTGCAGTGTAAGGCATGGGAGGAAAACCCTTGCAGATTGCCATCCTGCCACGTGTTCTCTATGACAACAGGAACTGCTGTTCATGCATGGCTTGTTGCCTTATCTAGGTGCATAAAGTACACCGAGAGCACATTTTTATAAGCGCTGTTGATGCACATGGTTTCTGGTTTCCAAGCAAATATTGAGCTTAAAAGTAAGCATTAAACTATAATTTGTATACAACTACACGGACTAGGACCCATTATTGTACTGAATGAGTGGTGAGAGTTGAGTGGTCATCCAAGACTCTTTAATACAACCACCAGTCCTGGCTCTCACTCTCAAGGCCTGGCTCTCAAGGCCTGGCTCTAAAGGCCTGGCATTTGCTGCTCTTTACTTTTCTAAACGATGTGTGTTTTGCAACAGGTTTTATTTTCCATTTTCTAAAACTAACTTTTTTTTATCTGGATTAGGGCCTGGGGGCTGCTTGGTTTGGATTGCTCTTACACTTTTTAAGTCTTTTTAAACTTTTGATGCTAGTTTCGGCAAGACCTAAGGCTTAAACCAGGACCGAAGAATTTTCCACCTGAAAGCTTTTTAATAGAGGGAAGACCTATTTGGTCTCCTTTTGCATAATCTACCTTCAATTTGCTGGGTGGACTCTGGGTCTTTCCCAGTCCTGGGTTCTCTTGGTTATACTGTCAGAGCTCCTTTGCAGTTGTACAATAGTTCTAACTCACTTAGGCTTCAATTTCCTTCTGCCTCATTTATGCATGTTGCTAGGTGCTTAATCAGATAACTGTAGTGTATGTGGGAGTACATACCTGGTTAGGGGGGCTTAGAATAGGGTTATGGATTAGGATGAGGTGAGCTTTATTTAGGCCTAGAGGTAATGTGATGATTGAGATATCCTTCTTGTATTTGGTATCTGGCTTCCCAAAGGAAGATTAGCCAGCCCAAAATCAAATTCAGCTGGCAAAACATGGGGAAACTGTCTAGCCACGAGTATACTGCAGCCAGTTCCCAGACTGAATGAATAATGGCCACTACAAGTGTTAATTACATGCTGGCTTCCACATTACATGTATGATGTCATCACACCAGGTGCATGCCTGTACATGTCATGTGACTACCTAGCCCATAATATTATGACATCATCACTGCATGTGGCTGATGACATGTCCCACTCACATTTCCCGATAGCTTCTTGTAGAGGGTGGGCACTATCTTGACAAAGTACTGGTACATCATTCCCCCTGGGGCAAGAGAGAGAGAGAGAGAGAGAGAGAGAGTGTGTGAGAGGTTAGCCAAATAAGAGGGTCAGAAGAAGAAATCGCTATGATAGTGGTCTCATTCCCATCCTCTATTCTCACTAAACCACGGCAATGCTGTCCTGCGCATTTCCCACCTAGCTTCTCCCAGACATTTGGGGAAACTGTACTGCCCAAGTGACAAAGCTGGGACTGGGGGAGGCCGGAATATAAAGCTATTTGCAGTTTCCGTAAGCATGCACTACCAGTTCTCACCAGTTTCAGGGTCTTGCATGGAGACCTGTGAGTATCCGTCCAGGGGGTTCACGATGCCGGGGTAGTGCTCCCCAAAGGAGAGGTGGTTGATCGTGTGAGAGAAGTTGAACTGAAGCAATACACCACAGTATGGTCACGTTGGTCACGTTAACACACACACACATACACACATACACACACATACACACATGCACACACACACACATATACACATACACACATGCATGCACACACACACGCACACACACACACACGCACACACACACGCACACACACACACACTGAATATGTGCATGTATCAATAATACTTGCTTACTTTTCTGATTCCAAACGGTTGCAAGTCATGTACTGAGGACATAGAGAAGAGCGGGCAGTACAATATCTGAAGTAATTCAGCTGTAATGCAGCTAGGCCACAGAACAAACTTGCAGATTAGCAGTAAGGCTGAAATGACTGCCAGCAGCTCTAACTGCTTTATTATTGAATGGGACTTTGACGACCAGAATTGAGCATAATCGGGATTGTCTGAGAGCACATGCAGGGGCAGAATTAGGCAATTGCATTAAATAGGCAGAAAGACAGAAGCAGTTTGGGGCAAGGCCAGGTCAGTTCCCACCCCCACACACAGTTGCAAACCAATACCGTGAACGCTGTGTTGCTGGAAGCTCTTGCCCGGAGCAAAATGAAAGTTCCCCGCCACCTTGCTGACTTGCAGGTAACCGGTGACCTTGCAGCCCTCGTTTAGCTGTTCCTTCAGCTTGTCTGTCCATCCCTCATTCACACACTGCTCTATTGTCTGTATAGTGGGAGGGTAAGTGGGAGTGATGTAATTATGATGTAATACATGATGTGAGTACTTGTTGTTTCAGATAAAATTTGACTAGTGAAAACATAGAGCGAAGTCATATCCCAACCTAGTCACATGATGTCAAAGATGACATGATGTAAATGTATTGGCTAGCATATGTTGTTTTAGTGCCCTGAGCTACTACAGGTTAGTTCAGTTGGCATGCTGTCCACTGCTGTCTTCCAGGAAGACAAGGAAGAAAGGAAGAAAACAGGAAGGAAACAGCTCAGACAGGAAGGAATTCCATTCAAGGGTGTTTTCCATGACCACGAAACATCCACATGATGAAACATCCACCACAATGAAGCCAAGCCTCTAACCCAGGCTAGCAAGTACTTGCATGGAACAGAGCACCATCAGAACATGCTGGTCTCCATGACTACAAACCCCCACCATGATGAAACATCCTTGCATGACACGTTTCCCTGGCTGCTGACCTGATGGCTGTTGAAGGCCCATCCTTTCCGGCGATAGGCTTCCCTTACTTCTTCGCATGTATTACAGCAGGGAAGATCCGGGGTCTCCGCACCGTAGCAGCTGTGGTTGTGTGTGTGTGTGACGGAGAGAGAAAGAGAGAGTGGTATGATGTGTGTTTGTGTGTGTGTGTGACGGAGAGAGAAAGAGAGAGTGGTATGATGTGTGTTTGTGTGTGTGTGTGACGGAGAGAGAAAGAGAGAGTGGTATGATGTGTGTTTGTGTGTGTGTGTGACAGAGAGAGAAAGAGAGAGTGGTATGATGTGTGTTTGTGTGTGTGTGTGACAGAGAGAGAAAGAGAGAGTGGTATGATGTGTGTTTGTGTGTGTGTGTGACGGAGAGAGAAAGAGAGAGTGGTATGATGTGTGTTTGTGTGTGTGTGTGACAGAGAGAGAAAGAAGAGAGAGAGAGAGAGAAAGAGAGAGTGGTATGATGTGTGTTTGTGTGTGTGTGTGACAGAGAGAGAAAGAGAGAGTGGTATGATGTGTGTTTGTGTGTGTGTGTGACAGAGAGAGAAAGAGAGAGTGGTATGATGTGTGTTTGTGTGTGTGTGTGACAGAGAGAGAAAGAGAGAGTGGTATGATGTGTGTTTGTGTGTGTGTGTGACAGAGAGAGAAAGAGAGAGAGAGAGAAAGTGGTATGATGTGTGTTTGTGTGTGTGTGTGACAGAGAGAGAAAGAGAGAGTGGTATGATGTGTGTTTGTGTGTAGTGTGTGTGTTGAGGTACAACAGAACTTCACAGTTCAACAGTAGACCGTGCAGTGGGCAGCAGCTGGAGCACTGATGCAGGCCAACTGCACACCAGTGCAAGGAGGACATACATGATGTCCGCTTGTAGTCGCAGTCGGCTTACAGCAACCACTGACTGTTCAAAGACTCAAACGCCTAAGGGATTAATTAAACTGATAGCTTCAGACGGTGCACCCATCCTTCTGGCTATACCAAACATAGCCTCGTTCCCAGGCTCTAGTGGAGAGGCATTACCAACACATAGCAGCTGACAGGTGAGAACAGGCCATCCTCTAACCTTACCACGCTTGACGATGGCCACTGAACAGCGGCTGAAACATTTGGTGTTTCTTAATCTGGCTAGTATTTCCATAGCTACTACATGTATACACACACACAGCCTCGTTCCCAGGCTCCACCCATTTCATGGGAGTGGGTGGAGCCTGGAACGAGGCTATGCCCACAGGGGGTTTTACAATAGAGTAGCATACTTTTCATGAGCTGGTGGAGACCCAGGAACACAGTGAGAGACCCACACCCACCACATCGCCAGTGTCACGAGGGAGGTGTATGACCCCACCCTGCCACCCTCACACCCTCCCCCTACACCACAAGCTGGTGACATGCCCCCTGCTGCTCACGGCGAAGAAGGAGGCCATGACAGCACCAGGAGCCCATGAGCGCCGGGTTATGGGCTCCTGACAGCACTGATACATACTACATTTCGCTCAGTCTTGAAAAACCAAGACACTCATTACTTTCTTCCATGTTGCCTCAGCAAAACAACCAGCTTAGCAGGGGCCGACTTCATTACCACTACCTTACATGTACTACACATGTACCTACCACATTGTATGGCTGCTAATGAATATAATCAATAGTCAATCAAAAGCCAATTAGCCAATGAATAGCTTTAAACACACCAAACCCACAAGTATAATGCATGTCCTAGCAGTATATAAGGGCTAGGGGAGGGCTGCTGCTCCATCCTCCAACCACAATTATACATGGCGGAATATAGCCATGGAATTTTTGCAGGGCGGTCCAGCTGGGACGTAAGCCCCACCCACCTGGAAATTATTAACCATATGACATGGCTAGGGCATGTGCCCCTCCCCCTGGACCAGTGACTCGTATGCCCCTCCCCCTGGACCAAGTGACCCGTGTGCCCCACCCCCTGGACCAGTGACTCGTATGCCCCTCCCCCTGGACCAAGGGACCCGTGTGCCCCACCCCCTGGACCAAGTGACCCGTGTGCCCCACCCCCTGGACCAGTGACTCGTATTCCCCACCCCCTGGACCAAGTGACCCTTGTGCCCCACCCCCTGGACCAAGTGACCCGTGTGCCCCACCCCCTGGACCAAGTGACCCGTATGCCCCACCCCCTGGACCAAGTGACCCGTATGCCCCACCCCCTGGACCAAGTAACCCGTGTGCCCCACCCCCTGGACCAAGTAACCTGTGTGCCCCACCCCCTGGACCAAGTAACCCGTGTGCCCCACCCCCTGGACCAAGTGACCCGTATGCCCCACCCCCTGGGCCAAGAGACTCTCCTCCCCTGGACCAAGTGACTGGCTATATGCCCCTCCGTTGGACAAAGCTATGCTCTACAAATCATTATGTATTGTCATGTGTGTCTGTTGTGCATGTACTATGTCACTGTGTTATGGGTAGGTTTTACATGTGTTGTGTGTGTGTGCACATACATATCTACACTGCTATACCTTAAAGTAACGATTCTAAGCCCAATTAAAGCCCACTGCAAGCTACAGGCACACAGTATGCAGTGTGACACTGTTCAGCTGCAAGTGGGAGGCTAGAGCTATGCAGTGAATATCATCACGAGGCAATCAACAGCCCATTAATCTAATGAATAATTTAAAGAAGTTGAAACCCACAAGTGGTGTGATCAGAGTGGAGGTATATAAGTCAGACAGACCCAGCAGGTGACTCCAGCGATTGCTGTTTCTCAAAAAGCTATTAAAGTAGGCTATCAGTAATTTTTTGCAGGGCGGTCCAGCTGGGACGTAAGCCCCACCCACATTCAGTTAAAATTATTATTGTATAAATTACTGCAATGTAATAGCCATCATCAACCAATTGACTGACTGCCTTTATTCACTGAGCTATAGTTGGGGAAACACATGTACCGTATTTCCATGATTAGTCGCTGCCCTTGAATTGTAGCCCCTTCGGATGTACTGAACAAAACAGTCGCCACCCTCGAATAGTGGCTGCGGCTAGTACTCGAGTACAGTGTGAATAAGGCTCAGGACTGACAAGATTAGAGTTATCCAATCTCCCCTTCGTCTTCTGCGATGGCTGTGAAGGAATCGGAGCCCAACTGAGGCTGCCTGCGAACTAGCAATGCACCTTGTGGTAGCTTTGCGATCGCTTTGAGGCTCACAGAACGCCAAGGAACTATCACCAGGCTTATAACAAAAGGCAGCCCCGTTCCCAGGTCCAAAAGAAAGGTCTTGTCTGTACAAAAAAGTTATTGTTTAGCCCACCTTTTACATATACCGGTAGTCTTTACAGCGGTGTCTGGTGAGGGGGAATCCCCCACCTCCTTGTTCTCCCCCTCCTCCTCCTCGTTGTCAGCTCCGCCTCCAACCTCAATCTTTTCTGGTGCTTCCTCGATCACCTCACCCTCCAGCGTGAGCCGTCTCTTGAAGACACTGCTGGCTACGTCCAGCTGATGGTCTCCCGACACGTCCATTGCATCAATACTCAGGTCTAGGGCACACAGAGAAGAGCAGAGGAACATTACTCTGCCCTCGTCCCCAGGCTCTCCCCTCGTCCCCAGGTTCTCCCCTCGTCCCCAGGTTCTCTCCTCGTCCCCAGGTTCTCCTTTGTCCCCAGGCTCTCCCCTCGTCCCCAGGTTCTCCTTTGTCCCCAGGTTCTCCCCTTGTCCCCAGGTTCTCCCCTCGTCCCCAGGTTCTCCTTTGTCCCCAGGCTCTCCCCTCGTCCCCCGATTCTCCTTTGTCCCCAGGCTCTCCCCTCGTCTCCAGGTTCTCCACCTCCCAGGCCCTCCCCTCGTCCCAGGACCTGGGGCGAGGGGAGGGCCTGGGGACAAGGGGAGAACCTGTATCTTTTCTTACATGATTTACCTTATTTAATTATGCATACACGTAGATGGGGCTGATGGAATGAGGGTACATTTCTATACCTTTCACTGGCGACACCACTTCAGTACTCAGTCTGTGGCACCAACAATGTCACCAGCAAAAAGGCAGAGAAGTGCAACTGTCTTTCAAGCGGTCCCTGCCCACATACAATTCACTAAAATCACGTGAGAAAAAATACCAGGCTCTCCAGCAGCACCACGAGAGCCTAGCCTGGCATGGGGACAAGCCTAGCCTGGCATGGGGACAAGCCTAGCCAGGTAACTCACACAGACAAGGCATCCTGTGAAAGTCGATGTCAAAGTTTATCTTGAGTTTCTCCCCACGGCTAGTGTCCACAAACAGCTCCTCTCTCACCTGTGGTGGGGCAGGGAGAGAGGAGAGGGAAACACACCACCACTTCCATCAACAAAACACCTTTGTATTGGTATACAGCTGTGCTAGTCTTCCAGACTTTACGGCTCCATGAATTCCCTCCACCCAGTCTGACACTCTACCTTCACAGCTCTAGCCGTCTCAGCCAGATGGAAGTATCATGTGAACTACCAGGTGTCCCATTAAATTGGGCAGCAATTTTTACATAATTGAGCCATTATTGACTCTAGCATTATCATGTAAGTGCTGTCATACAGTAGCCCTAATCAAGGGGGCAGTCACACCCACAGACTCTATGTCAAAGCTGCGACCACGGGTCAAGACCTTGACTGACCCGTTCTAGCAGTTTGACCGTTGACTGTGCTATTTTCGGCCTTTGACCTCACACATAACCCCAACAAGATTTGCCATTCTGTAGCGATTCTTCGTGCTTCTGAGTGTGTTTTGACTGTAAACTGCACCCTTTTGAACGGCTTTGACCGTTGACTGCATGCTTCTGAGCACACTTTGACCATAGACTGCACCTTTTGAACGGCTTTGTCCGTTGATCGCTGACTGACTACAGTCGCAGATGTGACTGTAGATTCTATGGGAGTGACCGGTCCCCCTTGATTGGAGCTAGGCACAAAAGGGGAGGGAGGGGTCACTCACACAGATTCTGCAGTCACAATTGCGTCGAGGGGTCAAGGGTCACTAATAGTCAAAATGATGAAGCCCTACATGTAGCGCTATAGTCAACCCAATCCAAAAAATGGGTGGAGTTAAGCAATTGGTCAATGGCCAACTAAAAATGGGCAGAGTTATGCAATTGGTCAATGGCCAAAGGCTAAAAAGGGAGTGCCCCTCCCCTGCAGTAATTAAGGCTTACATCAGTCGAAAGGAAGTAGGCCAACTCCGAGAGGAAGAGTAGCGTTATAATGGCACCACTGATCAGTGTGACTGCAAAATGAGCAACGAATACTGAATACACGTAAAATGATAGCACCCTTACATCCTACAGAGATAGAATTTAACGGTAGGAACGAGAATACAGAAATAAGGAAGTACAAATTTGCGTAAGCTGTGGTTCGTGCGTAGGCTTACTTGTAGCTCCTCCATAAGTCTTCACTCTGAAGTCTTCCAGAGTCTTCGGATAGGCGTCAAACTGCTTTAATCTACCAAGAAAACCTGAGCTCGCCATGTTACCCACGTTGGTTTTGATATTACGCCAAGGCGACCGAATTATTAGGTAACTCGTCTAATTTACGGTTAGTAGAAGGCGAAGGAAAGCGCATATGCAGCCGGCCAGTGTACTGATTGCGTTTGATCGGCTAGCTAGTCACAGAAGATCGAGGATCACTTTCTGATAGTTCTATCCTGCGCACCGACTAATAGACTTGTACAAGCGGTGCTGTCATCCGCCCACGAGCTGCACGCTCTGTGATACAAGGTCAGTTAGTGGGTGATTTGCATAGTATTACGGGCTGCTCCAGCCGTATGCCGTTGTAGCTATGAACCGAGGGGGCCTGTTATTGATGTACAGGAGTGGTGGTGTCTAGCCTGTTGGATAGGGAAAACCAGGGGAGATGGAACAATGGATCAATTAACGGCACGTTATCTGATATAGTAGCTAGCACACCCCCTTACCTTGCCCTCCCCTCCCCCCTCGACTTACGCACTCCCCCCAAAATACTCTGCGGTATGCATTCTGCACCGGACCTCTGCAGTTGCATGCTGCTATACTCCCATGGAATCTTGCAAAGACATGAAAGATTCGGATGGGACATGCTTGCAATACATGCATGTAAGGTAAGGCGGGGTAACTTGGAACGTGGGGTAACTTAGAACAAAGTCTTTCTTTGGCTCCTCACACCAGAAAAGGAGCTGTTAGGCAAGGATATTTAACTACTTACATTAATAATTAAGTATCCTTGCTATAACAGCGCCGATTCTGGTGTAAGGAGCGAAAGAAAGACTTTGTTCTAAGTTACGCCACGTTCCAAGTTACCCCGCCTTACCTTACATGAACATGCTAGGACATGCTATGAGTGGGGAAAGGGTCTCTATGTAGAGGCAAGCTCTTTGCAGAGGTGGCCGTGAGCCTGGAGTTTTTCTCCCAGATTTGGTAGTCTTTTATCTTTGCAGGTCACGATGAACTCACTGCTATGCGTCTGCTACTGAAATGTACTTTTTCTGCTGGTATGATTTATACGACCACTCACTGAGTTTATTTGGTATGATTTTCAGGGCTCTGAGCAGCTGTCTGGTTGTTGATGCTAGCTATGGCTGGGAGTGTTGTGTGTTGCCAGTCTCGCCTGTTTTAGTATATGACTGGTACAGGCTGTTGCTTGGTCTGTGTGGGGCCCGCAGACCCCCTAGCTTGGGGGGGGGGGGGGGGGGCTGGTAAACCCCCTAGCTTGTAGGTAATGGGGGGCTGGCAGACCCCTCTAGCTTGGGGGGGCTGGTAGACCCCCTAGCTTGTAGGTGATGGGGGGCTGGCAGACCCCTCTAGCTTGGGGGGGGGGGGGGGCTGGTAAACCCCCTAGCTTGTGGGTGGTGCGATTCTACACTATAGAGTCTAATTGGAGCTTGGATTTCCAAAATCGAAAGACTGTCTACAGCAAGAATGTTCATTTTACGATGCCAGGTCCTCCTGTGCACGGAGGGCGTCAACGTCTGGGTACAAGACCAATTAGTGACAATTCCAAGTGGGAGTGGCCGGTGGTCACATGATTTGTAAGGTCTGTAGTGTGTAATAGTATGAGGAAAGTCACATGACTGCCAAATAGTGTCTGCCTACTTCTATGACAACATCAGGATTTGAGTACTGGAGCTTTCTGACGGCTGGATGAGGAGACTGGAGGGCGGAGCTAGCTCGGGTCCTCCTGTAGTATTTGTCTGATAAGTATCCTGATATGATCGGGACATGCATGGCTATAAAAATAGCAGGTGTTCTCACGGACTTCACTTTCGCCCTGGAGTATCTAATCGAAACATTGGCAAACTTTCTTAAAGTTGGTATTCAGAAGCCTTTTTTTCTCCATTCATCACTAGCTCTACAATGTAGAACAAATATTTCTATCTACTGTTCTTCAACCAGTGGTATCTGTACATGTGACATGTTGCTGTTTGAAATTCCTTGATCATATTTTGCTACCGTATAAAGCATCACTATTGCTTGGGGAGTATAAAATGTTGCAAAAATAGCCAGATTAACCCCTTCTTCGTACCTCCCTACGTTTAACTCCTCCACCTCCACATACATGTATTTATTTAACTCCGTTCACACTGCTCTCAACAGATGACGACCATTGGGCCAGACAAGCAGCTGTCCCAGTTTGTGGACACGTTCCTCAAGGAGCTTGAGGACGACTTCCAGGCCCCTGCCCTGTCCAAGTTCCAGGACTACATGCCCAAGTGCAGGAAGGGGGTCCAGATGATGGAAGAGGTCAGTGCCCCCAGGGGGCCGAAATTTACCAAGGGTTTTGGTTTTTGTTGAGCAGCGGAAATTTCCAGTTTCATTTCTACCTTTTGATTTGTCCGAGGGCAGTCTTTGGACCAATCCATTACCCTCTAAGTTTGAATTCTGGTCCTGGTCTCATTCCCATAATTCTGCTGGCCTATTTGAAACCAGAATCTTTCCAGGTGCTCCTAAGAATTCAACGAACATTTGTTTTGAGTGCCTGGAATGATGCTACCTACATAAAAATGTATTTATAAATTCTTCAGGGATTCTCTCGGTTGGCTAGTAGAATTCATGCTTATAAGTTTCTTCAATTCCAACCCAAATTTCTCATCAAAAAATATCCCTATATTATAAATCTCAAAATATATGCAAACCACATACCCCCAGGGCAGTTGGGGATAGCCTCATTCTGAGGCTCCACTCCCCAGCTTCTATCACACCGTGTAAGAAAGTGGGGGGGAGGGAGGGAGCCTGGTCTAAAGTACAGCGTTATGTTAATATCTTCCTCCTATTTCTACAGAGCCTATCGATGGACAAGAACCACGTTCATAAGCTGATTGGCTCTCTGAAGGAACTTCATAAAACTGGAGAAGGTGCGTGTTCCGTTGTCATGGTGACCAATTCACTCACCAGGGAAGCCACATGAAAGCAGTAATGTTTGTCCTGTACATGGTGTCCTGCATGTATCTGTCAGTGTGTACCTCCATCTGGCAGCTCCACCATAACAGCTACTACTAAAGCAGTAATGTTTGTCCTGTACATGGTGTCCTGCATGTATCTGTCAGTGTGTACCTCCATCTGGCAGCTCCACCATAACAGCTACTACGTCCTCGTAACTCAGCATGGGAACGTCACATGCTTGCTGATTTGCCAGGAGCTATATGTGCAGAGGGCACTCAACAGCTGGCAGCTACATGTGCCCTTTTATTTCATAAGCATCTTCAAAGAAAGTAAATTGTTAAATATGGATGGCATTGAGGGGGAGGGGGAGGGTTAGGGCAATTTGCATACGTTCCTTTGTACACAGCACTAATGATACTTCAGCTACTGCCTTTTGCTAGCATCAGTTAGACATGTGTCTCTGGCATATTGTTCCCAAGGTTCATATTCCTGCTCCCCAAATTATAATAAGCAGTCCCATTCCAAGACATTCAGTAGTCCCATTCCAAGACACTTAGTGAGCTCATTCTTTTTGCTTGACTTTGGAGATAAACTACTATATCCACACATACACCACATACATACACACATGCACACATAGTTCACGGTAATACTATGTCAACATGTGCTGATGATATGGTGAAGTTTGGCACAGCCATGAGCACCACAGAACCAACTCTAGGTGAGGAGAAGGTTGGGGGGGGGGGGGGAGGGGGGGGGAAGGGGGAGGGGGGGGGTTTGAGCAGGCAGGCAGTTCCTATGTTCCTCCGGGTTTGCATGTACCATGTAATCTCATTCCCACTGGCCAGTGACTAGCAACTACGGTTTGGTCACTTTTTAACGGTTTGATGACTTGGCTCATAGAGTGGTTAAAATTGTAGTGTCCTGTCCTGCATGTGCCCCCATGGTGTCCTGTCCTGCATGTGCCCCCATGGTGTCCTGTCCTGCATGTGCCCCCGTGGTGTCCTGTCCTGCATGTGCCCCCGTGGTGTCCTGTCCTGCATGTGCCCCCATGGTGTTTGTGCAGTAACCACTGGGGTGCCAAATGCATGGTCATAGCTAATTCAGTCAGCTTGTTTGTGATCCACAGGAAACAATTTTGTGAAGTTCGGAACACTTCTCAATGTAAGTACAGCACACATGCATACAGTGCACTGCATTTTCAACCTGTTTACACTCGCCACTGTAACGTTTTTTACATACTGTTTATCATGTGACTCACTAGAAGGATCAAGTGACTTATCATGTGACTTACTAGCACTGTCAAGTGACATGTGATTTATCATATGACTCATCATGTGACTCACTACAGCCATAATATGACTCATCATGTGATTTACTAGAACTGTCATGTGACTCACTAGTACCATCACTGTGACTCACTAGAACTCTGGTATGATTTACTCATGTTTACAAAAACTCAGTTCACTTTGTATCCCCCCCTCACTTAGCCCATTGTACATATCATTAGCTCATTAAGTACTTAATTACTCACTCCAAGAGTGCACCCAAACAAACATGCATCAACAATGTGATAATGGTGCTGCTAACATGCTTAGTCTGTGTTTCTCTTGTTCTCTACATACAGCAAATGTCGTCACTGCTCACAAACCTGGTAAGTCGAAGAAATCAGTTAGTAATATTTTCCTTCTACCAATTCATAACATGCTCACCGCAGCAGAGACGCATGCCCCATGAAGGAGTTAGAACAGAGAACACTTTACACTAGTTTTACAGTATGGCTCTGTCATAATGTGCATCAGTGGCTGTGTGTGGCTCTGTCATAATGTGATGGGTCGTGCATCAGTGGCTGTGTGTGGCTCTGTCATAATGTGATGGGTCGTGCATCAGTGGCTGTGTGTGGCTCTATTCTTGCAGGCAACGTCTACCCGAAACATCCTTCTGTTCTCCCTCAACTTGCTCTTCGAGAATGAACTAAAAGGAGTGAGTGGCAATACAATGGACCCTTTTCTGCTATGATGTAATGGGAGGCACTAATGAAGAAATACCTGAAAAGTTTTTATGTAACTTTATACATAAAAGCACAAAAACGCGCACGTTTTCATGTATTTCTGTCCCATTACATCATAGTCCATAACTGGTACATGTACATATGTATACCTAATAGTACAGGCTCTGCCTAGCGCCTACACTGGTCGGCAGCGGTCGGGTCTGACCACATCAAAGGGTCGGCAGCGGTTGGGTCTGACCACATCAAAGGGTCGGCAGCGGTCGGGTCTGACCACATCAAAGCTGTTTGACCGCCACTTGCAGTACTATCAACACAAGGAGAGAGTCATTTTAGCCAAAATAATTAAGAGATTATTTTTTGACCGCCACTCAAAGCCACCTAGACAGCACACAGTTGTGTCCAGGCTGAAATACTCCCATCTGTGAGTGTACAAAGTTTGACTGCCTTCAGTTTGCAAATTTGAATAGCTGCCTCTAAAGCACTTCAACAGAGAATGCAAAACATGGCAGGGTGATGAAATGAAAGTGTTGGGAAATGTTTGAAGTTCCTTGCGTAATATTTATGCAGGTGTAAGTTGCTCATATTGAGATTAGTCTCCGCTCCATTCCACAGCTTTAATGGGTCCCAGACTGCCACATTATAGTCTCATTCCCATTCATACTCCACTTCACGGCTTGGTTTTCCAACCATAAGTACCTTTTTCTTTTTTTGCCGTATATAAAAAATTTGTGATGTGGAATTTGACCGTAGCGAGGAGGTAGTGTCCGCACCCAAAAAAGGATGCTATAATGTACATCTGTTTATGTTAGTCAGAAACAGCTGTGTCTGCCGCTCCATGCTCCTGCCCAAATATGGAAGCCTCAATTGGTTAATTTTCATGAGCCCTGAGTATGGAAGATAAACAATGGAGCAGTTTACCCACACACCGCCCTCAAAAGGGCCCTCTGGAACTGACCCAGTGGTGATGGTCGCCATGTATGTATGTCTTACTGGACTGCGGGCCAGCTGACGTTACCTAACATGTGACTTGTTTGTTAATTAGGCCTGGAGTGTGTGTGTAAGTGTGTAAGTGTGTGTGTGTGTGTGTGTGTGTGTGTGTGTGTGTGTGTGTGTGTGTGTGTGTGTGTGTGTGTGTGTGTGTGTGTGTGTGTGGTAGTACTTTCTTGAATTGTACCCAATCCAGTTAATCCACAATGCCACCAAGGAGAATGTATTCCACATGCAAGATGACTACAGGCTCTCCCTCCCTCCCTCCCTCCCTCCCTCCCTCCCTCCCTTCTTCCCTCCCTTCTTCCCTCCCTCCCTCCCTCCCTCACAGAGCCGATACAAGTCCGACATGAAGGCGTTGATGGGGCAGTACCAGTCAGCAAGGTACATATTTAGCAGGAAACTGTTGCATACATCTGCACTGTCATCAGCAAAACATGCTAGCTAACTCTTTGTCACCGTCCATGTGTTGAGGTACTCACATGTGTTGAGGTACTCAAATGTGTGTGCCACTAGTTCCTACCAGACCAATAGTCTGAGGTTCGATGAAAACAAAAACTAATTTTGAGAGGAAATGTTCCAGAAACGGATACACACCCACTTACCCTCCTACACACAGTTTGTAACAAACACCACCGTTTAGTACACACACACGCGCACATATATACACACATACACGCACACATACACACACACACACTCACTCACACACACACTCACACACTCACACACACACACACACACTCCCACCCTCACACACACACACTTCCACCCTCACACAGAAACCAGGTGGAGAAGGAAGAGAAGAAGACGTTGATCCAGGCCGGAGTGAACATCCAGGACCGAGTATTCACGGCTGAAGAGGTATGCAAGATGGGCTGGGGGAGGGAGCGTGAATTTGCTTGCTCCAGCTGTGACAGTGATTGCATTGATGGCTGTTTACCAAATACGTCAGCATTAGCATCAGCAAAATGTGGTAGCTAGGAGTGGGTAGTTTTATAGCAATAATTATTCATTTAACACACATACCCACACACACGTGCACACATACATACACACATACACACACACACAGATGGCTGGGAAGCTAATTAATGAAAGAAGAAGATTCCAGATGGGAGCATGTGAGGTATGTGCTAGATCACATGACATCACATGAGCTCTTGTTACATCATAGTTACGTCATCACATGACCTCTCACACCCAGTACATGCTAAAGTTCAATGATGTGAAGACCAAAAGAGGAGTGGACTTGGCAGAGCATCTGGTGGGCTACTACCAGGCACAGGAGAGGTGAGCAGTGGTCCTGATGCCACGATAGGCCACAGCCTCATACTGGTACCAGGTTGTGACCTTGCCTAAGAACTAGCGAGATGTCTTCAATGCATGTACAGGTAGACCCTGACTTTTGGCATTTGCACTGCAAGTCTGCAAGAGCCAAAATCCTGGAATTTAAGATCGAATTGTTTGTTTCTCTGTCCTCTGTAGCTACTTTAAGGACGGAAACACTTTGTTACAAGCCCTTAAAACTTGGGAGACAAGGTTTGGCACACAGATTACAGAGGTGAGTCGTAAGTGTCACATGATGGTCACATGACTGGCATGGGTGCATGTTTTACATTTTAGTCATGTGATTTATGTATATAATGACCTGACTTCACTATCCAATCACATGACTCTCACATGATCTTCAGCTAAGGGCAAAGCAAGATGAAGAAAGAAAGCGACTCCAAGTAGCGCGAGACAGCCTCCGCGAAGAAATGGGCATTGGCCAGAAAGCCCACTGCCCCACCCACATCGACCCGCAGGCTGGCGGGGGGATAACGGAAAAGACCGGCTACCTCGGGAAGCGACCGGAGAACGCCCTCAGGATAGCCCGGAGGCAATGGCCCAAGAGATACTGCTCTGTCAGCATGCAGGGATTCACTCTCGCACACAGCCACGTGAGTTTTGATCACATGATTGTAGTCTTATTTGTAAATGTTCCTAGCCTCGTTCCCTGGCCTCCCCTCCCCTCGTCACCCCTCCCCTCCCCTCCCCTCCCCTCCCCTCCCTTAGACCCATGCTCCTCATGTCAAGATCCCCGTGATGCACTTCCAGTTCAAGGATGTTCCAGAAGCCATTGACGGACGGAAGAATTGCTTCAAACTCATCGCCCGTGAGTGATACATGGAGTGGATTACAAAATTTCATTTATTCAGTTATTTAGAATTTGGTTGCCTTTACATATACACATATCAGACGATAGGACATTTTGTTACATGATTGATCCACAGTGTATTGCCAGGAGTTACCAGGGTTACCAGGGGTTACCAATATATTGGTACATGTACGTACGTTATGATTAATTTCGGACTCTCTCCCTCAGAAACGAAGACATACACATTCGATGCTGAGTCTGAGAAGGAGCTATCAGAGTGAGCCAGAGTTTGTTAGTTTGACTGTGTTAAGTTAAACCGATGCTTAGCAACTACAGGACCAAACCTCCAAAGTTACTCATTCTGAGGAGGTAATTTTTGAGACACATTAACCCGACATCTCATCAGCATCTTAGCCCTAGCTAGTGAGCTGCAGTCATACCTTTGTGAAGCCTTAGTACTTAATCTCGCTTATAGTACACCTACATGTACATGTATGAGGTGGCTGGGGCTAATGCCACATACCTCTGGAGATCATGAGCTCTGTATTTGTCCGAATAATACACTGCCACACGTACATGACAAAGAAATCTCCCTCCCTCCCTCCGTCCCTCCTCCCTCCCTCCCCCTCAGGTGGAGAATTACTATGAACAATTGCCAGTTGAAGTTATTCCAAGGAGAGACGGTGAGTCTGCCATCTGGCGATCGGAGTGACTCTTTTCCTGGCTAGCAGCTTTTGTTTGCCTGCAATAAACAGAAATCCCAGCCCTGTAGCCACAGCCACATGTTGTACGCTTCTGATTCTATTTAATACCTATCCTATTCCATTTAATGCCTCTCTTCTACCCCCAGGATACGATGCAGAGAACAATGAGTATACCTCGAGCACCCACCATCAGTAGGAACGTCAGAGAACTGGTCAAGGTAGGTCTCAAACCGGTTTAACCAGTTGCACTCGCAGTGTACTTAGAAAGTTGTCTGTATACATATACTTTCCTCCCTTTCAGAGTATTATTGGCATGATTCGTGGTCTCCCTGGCAACGACAAGTGCTGTGACTGCAATGCGCCAGATCCTGAGTGGTTGAGCGTTAATCTTGGGATCTTAATTTGTATCAATTGCTCGGGAAGACACCGGGAGCTCTCTGTGCAGTATTCGCGCATCCGATCCCTCAGATTGGACCAGATAAAGACAACAGAACTACTGGTGGGTGGGTGTGGTGTGTGTGTGTGTGTGTGTGTGTGTGTGTGTACGTGTGTGTGTGTATGTGTGTGTGTGTGTGTGTGTATGTGTGTGTGTGTGGTATGTACGTGCGGGTGTGTATGTGTGTGTCTACAAGTTGAACCTCAGTAGGACACTCTGCAAAAATCGGTACAAGTATGCAAAGATACCCAAACTAGAATACAGACACTACTTATGAGTAGGTAGGATACTATGTAAAGTCTGAGAACCAGAAATAGATATGATTATGCAGAGATATCCAAACTAGAATACTGGTCTGGCTACAGAGCCTATCTGTCCCTCTCGCCCTCCCCAGATCGCCCTGGTGATGGGCAATGGTCTGCTAAATGAGGTCCTGGAGGCAAACCTCATTGAGCCCAAGCCGACACCAGATGCCCCCACGTAAGGCAAACAGCTGATGGTCCATTAGTTTGCTTACTACCGCCCAACGTGCCTGTGTGTGTGGGAGAGCTAACAGGTCATTGGGTCCGACAATGACTGTAGCAGTACCATGGATAGTTTATGTATGCGTTTTTTGTTACCACTAGCTACTCTGTACACAGACCTTAGCATACACACACTCTCTCTCTCACTCTCTCTCGCTCACACACACACACACACACACACACATACCATCTCTCTCTCTCTCTCTCACACACACACACATACCTTCTCTCTCTCACACGCACACACACATCTCTCTCTCACACACACACAGTGACAAGCGGCAGGAATTTATCTCCAAGAAGTACCTCCAGCGGAAATTCATTGAGCACAGTGTTGGGAAAGACGCTCTGTTGACTGAGCTACACGAGGCAGTGGATTGTAGAGACATCAAACAGCTGCTTCAGGTCTGTCCCACTCCCGGATTCCATTCCAGCATGTATGTCGTTCCCAGATTCTAATCCGCCCCATCCTAAGTTTCCCTTAGTGTCTTTATACCGTTTCCATGGCAATGAAACTTTTACCTGCGAAGGTATTACATCATACCTTCCATAAAGCCTCAGTATCAAGCATTGATGATTACATCATTCCACCTTCATGCCCAGGTGTATGCAGAGGGTGTGGACTTGTGTGCCCCATTGCCCTCCTTCGCAGGCGGGATGACAGCGCTGCACCTGGCCATCGAGCTTGAGGACCTCACGTCTCTTCACATCGTCGACTTCCTCCTAGGGAACAGGTGAGCGGCTCAGATGCATAGTGGCGTCATCTCAGTAGATGAGACTGAGAGATGCTCGGTAGCTGGGTGGTTTGGGGATGTCAGTGTGTGCAACAACAGCAGTGCACCTGGCTCTCTTATCAGAAGGTTTTGGACTTCAAAGTAGTGGTACATGCAGCTAGGTACAGAGACCTCTCTCTACCACTCCTTTCTTCTCCCTCCTTCCCTCCCTCACCCTCCTCCCTCCCTCCCCTCCCTCCCTCACCCTCCTCCCTCCCTCTCCCTCCTCCCCTCCCTCTCCCTCACCCTCCTCCCTCTCCCTCCCTCACCCTCCTCCCTCCCTCTCCTTCCTCCCCCCTCTCTCCCTCCTCCCCTCCCTCTCCCTCCTCCCTCTCCCTCACCCTCCTCCCTCTCCCTCTCCCTCCTCCCCTCCCTCTCCCTCCCTCACCCTCCTCCCCTCACTCTCCCTCCTCCCCTCCCTCTCTAGCAATCGTACGGAGAACTGCATAGATTCCGAAGGGAACACTCCCCTCCACACGGCAGTGGAGAACGACCAGCCTCAGTGTGTGAAGCTGATACTCAACCATGGCGCCAACATCGACACAAGTGAGTGGCAGCTGCTGTCTTAATTTCAATGGCCTGACCATCCCAGTACGCCTGAAAATTTGTGCAGCCATGTGGTGAAATTAAGCTGTTGGTTACTTGGTTATTTTTTTTTTGGAGTCAGTCTACTGACCTTTTGGCTTAAGAAACACGAATATAGGTTTTAAAGAAGTTATTCTAATGCAAGTAAGTGCCTACTTCTACCCTCCAATTCCAGTTGTAGCTCACCTCAGTTTGTCCATTAACCCCTTGTGTACCAAATCCTCACTGCTTTTAACCCTGTTCATCCCGCTCCAGAAAACAATGCCGGTAAATCTCCAGTTGACATTGCTGAGGAGAAGAACTACAATGAGTGCCTAGAGCTGGTGAGTGTGCAGCATAGCATGTGGGGAGGCCCAGCCCCGTCCCCACTGGCCCCAGGCCCTCCCAAAGATGGGGAGAGCCTGGGGCCAGTGGGGAGGCCCAGCCCCGTCCCCACTGGCCCCAGGCCCTCCCATGTGGGGAGGCCCAGCCCCGTCCCCACTGGCCCCAGGCCCTCCCAAAGATGGGGAGAGCCTGGGGCCAGTGGGGAGGCCCAGCCCCATCCCCACTGGCCCCAGGCCCTCCCAAAGATGGGGAGAGCCTGGTATCTTTTCCCATGTGATTGTAGCCTCGTACCCAGGCCACACACCCCTCGAAAGAACTCTTTCGTGGACTGGGAACGAGGCTAATGTGAGTGATGTTCAGGATATATAGAAAGGGGGTAGAAAGAACTTTAATTGTGCGTAGGCGAGCACAGTTGTAGTTCTCAGACACTGAGGAAAGGGATTGAATGAACACTTTATGTAGCCTAATCTTTACGGCCCGTTGGTAGCACAGACTGAGTGCTGAAGTAGAGAAATGCAGTCGGTCCCTGCCTACGTTGAGAAAGCTCTCCCCAGTTTTGTTGATTTTTCAAGGGAAGAGCCTGGGGGGTGAGGCTAGCTATGCCTGCATGTGTGTTATGCCTGTACTGTATGTACAAGTCTATACATGCATGTGTGCATTAGCGTGTATAATGTACACGTCACATTATTACACACACACATGCACACACACATACACACACACACACAGTTACAAGATGCAGCTAAGAAGAAGTTTACAAAGTGTGAGCACATTGACGTTGACTGGGGCGTGGGGGACCAAGAGGAGGATATTTACCAAACCCCCCTGGTGGATATGCAGCCCCCTGAAGGGGGGATGAAGAAGAGTGAGACCACAGGCAATATTGCAGGTGGGGGTCTATACACTCTGACTAAGTACCAATTACATACCTGGTTGCCATAGCAATGTTGCTTAAAAACCGAAGTTGACATATTTTTTTTGATACTCAGTAGTTCATTAGTAGCTAATTTCCAGCCTTTTTAGAACCCCAGAAGTCCCTCTATTGTGACTCTAAATTAAGAAGTCACACTTTGCTGTGTTAGTTGCGATGGAGTGTGGTTTCTCTTCTCACCACCTGTTTTTCTCTTCCCCTCAGACAACTTCTCCCCCGCCACCTTCCGTGCCTCGACCAAGAGCATCTCCATAGCGGCACTGGTGGAGGGAGGCCGGCGGCGACCAACCTCCTCCCTCATCGACCGGAAACAGCTGCAGCCTCCCGATCCCCCCCTCCACCAACACTCGGCCGACAACCTCACGAGTGCCTCTGGCCCCGCCCTTCCCAAGAGACCTGGACACCGGAGACACAATTCTTCTGACAACATCCTCAACCAGATGCAGCAAACGCCTCAGGCAAGAAAACCTAACATGGCACAACTCCACCTACTTTACAGTGACGGTTGGAATTAGCTAAGTAAACTAGCGGGTCTACGAAGCCCACTGTTTCGTTTGCACAGCTGATGTTAGCCCGTACTCAGACTCAGTGGCTACCCCTTTGTTTCCATGGCTGCAAAAAAAGTGGGAGGCCTGGGTACACGTGATATTCACTTGTACTATATCTAACCTATTGACCTCACACAAGACATACTTGTTAGCGATCTGTTTTCGTCCTGGCTGCAGTTACCCCAGCCGACAACCCCCCAGCTTCCGCCCCGGGCTCCCTTTCAGCCCAAGGAGGCCAACGTGTATCCCCCTCCCTCAGAACCCGCCCCCCCTCCCCCACCTCGCACCGTCTCCAGAACAGCAGATGCTCTGCTAAGGTAGGGTAACACCAAGACTGGTGACCTAGCTTCTCTTTGTACACACATAAGTTAAAGGTTTTGTGTATTGTGCTGCTGCTGAGAAGCCTAAGGTATTGCCTCCAGGCGTCTACACCTCGGGGACCTGAGGGATGGTTAGCCTTGTTCCCGGGCCACGTGGTCGGAGAAGACCCTTCGGCCTGGGGACGAGGCTAAGGGTGTATGCCATCACTGGGGGTGCAAAGTGGAGGTATCTATCACATTT
The DNA here is from genome assembly GCA_963921505.1 of Phakellia ventilabrum. NCBI lineage: Eukaryota > Metazoa > Porifera > Demospongiae > Axinellida > Axinellidae > Phakellia > Phakellia ventilabrum. The sequence goes on from OY997381.1 coordinate 228,176, forward strand.
AAAGTATCTTAGAAGAGGAAGATGGATAATTTTCCCGTTAGCGACTTGCCAGTGTGGCACTTCAGTGATGCTCACATTTGATTAAGTAGTACTCAAAAATAATTAAGGGGATGGCATGGAAACAAAGTGGCCACCACATTAAGTGTGTACAAAATGATATGTTCAAAAGTCTGCTCTATGGCCTTCACGAGCCATTCCAGCATTGTCGAGTGCTTTCATCAGTAAGAGACTGTTAGCAGCGTTTTGTACACACTTAACGTGGTGGCCATTTTTTCCCCATGCCATCCCCGTACTCCTTAATCAAATGCTAAAATCATAGATGGCTAGTTTCTTTAAACCTGGCCCCTCCCCCTCCAGCTCCGGTTCCCAACTCGCTGGTCCCGTCCGTCCCAAGCGAAAGAAGAGGAACTCCATGTACCCGGACCAGCTGGAGCCGATGTCCCTGTCATACCCAGCACAGCCACACCCCGAGCTCATGTTGGTGGAGGCGCTGTACGACTGTAACCCCGATCACAAGGACGAGCTGGGCTTCTCTGAAGGCGAGAGAATCATGGTCACCAAGAAACTGAACAGGGATTGGTGGGTAAGTATGGCAGTGTGCTGTACACAGTTGCTCCCGTAGCACAAGTCATTACCTGAAGGAACATAGGGTCATTGTCAAATGGATCAAAGTACACACCAAATGCAATATTATTGCAGTCATAATTTATGCCTAAGTTCTATACTAAATTTTGACTGCATATCCACCCCCCCCTCACACACACACACACACACACACAGCGTGGCTATATAGAGAGCAATCCCTCCAGAGAAGGCGTGTTTCCCGTTAACTATGTCCTAGAGATCACTGCACTTAACCCAGAGTAGCAGCTAGCAATGCAATGCACGGGTAAACTGGGTTACCATTATAGCAAAATTACTTATCAGATTATTCTAGAATTCTGTTGGTTGTTCATGCGTCTTTAACGTCCTTCTTTAGACGGCTTTTCCAGAAAGATTCCGTATGTCAATTGGATGTTTCGTTTCTGTGCACTTACGACATTAATTTTTATGATGCATTTTTTTGTATGCATGTACGAATGGTTTAAAGATATGCATCAATAATATTATTATACATGGCACTGTGATATTATCTGCCATCATGATGTAGAAATTTTTAACTAAATGACAGTCAGTTTCCGAGACACGAGACTAGCATCCGGGATGAAACGTCACAGAACCCATAATGCACTGCAGGGAGCAATAATTGACATGTTCATTACTGAAAAAAAGGAGGAGCTAAAGCTCTAATTAATGCGCATCCCACGTGCACCCTGCAAACTGCCAAAATGTTGCCCTATGTACTAAATTACCTGAAAAGGGTTGGTTCCGGCAGTCCAGGGTCACTGCCACCTCTGCTGATCCCTACGAACATGATAAAATGTAGCTAATACAGCCGAAACAAGATTTTGTGCATTTTCGCTAAGTTGCTTGCTACTGCTCTTACCTAAGTAGAGAATTAATGGGATCCAGCCCCACTTGAAAACGGTTCTGCCGACCACAATCACTTGCCATAATCTATCTCGCCACATTTTCTCCGCGTCCGGACCCTGTAACGTTCACGAGGCTGAATAGGCGTGGTTTCGCTGATGTAATGACGTCACGATTTATAGCAAAACCAGCGCATTCCAAACCGATGACAACGAGCCCCTCCCCTGTAAAGCATGTTTACATGTTCGCCCCACAGAACTCCCCGCTCATGCATTTTTAATGAGCTAGACCCGTTATGGTATTCAGAGCTATATCCCACTTCTGTTGTGCCCAAAGATAGTTCCAGATACCCACAGTGAGCAAATGAGTAATAACAACTCGTGCCAATGATCACAACGGGTCTATCACGGGGTAGCAGTTCCTACTACAGAATGCATAAATAGGACAATAGGCACAAAACATACAAAAGGGCTACAGAACATGATGAACGATATACTGATCAAAGGAGTCTGAGAAAGAGCCGGCGGTTTATACTGCATGCTGAGAGAGTTGGCAGGTGCAGTGGGTGTAAGAATATAATTATGAGGTCTGAGCGAGTGACTGTCTATCGTGCTCTGGTGATTGATCTGCACATTGCCTCTATCCATCTGTGACAGGAGAGAGAGAGAAAGCAGAAGGCTTAATGAAGCCCTACCTTCAAACAAACACTGTGCAATCAGACAATTATAGCTATACATGTATAGCAAACAATCGATATTGTCCAAGCCCGCATAGTGATACATACCAGAACGGTCTAATATACTCGTAGTCTTCCAATACCTTAATGGCTAAATCTTTAAAGTTTGCACACAAACAAGCACAGTTTATACAGCAGAACTTTCCACACTCCTTATGATTATTGATTATTTTGCCCCCTGTAGCAGCTGCTACTCTCTGATGCAGAATCTTTGCCTGCTACAGATAGGACTCCACAAACAGAAGTGAAGCTTTACCGCTGTAAATACACAAGACTAATGCTGGGGTGAATGGTTAATTAGACTTTGAAGTCACTTCAGTATCCGTTAATAGAATTCCGTCTGCAGCAAGCAAAAATTCTGCAGACTGCCATACATGCATATATATTTAGAACTCATTTTTGGGGCCCTAGTTTATACTATACACAAAAGTCTGGTGGCTCACTGCACCCCAGACAACTGATCATGCCCCCACCTTTCTCTCTCTCCCTCCGTCTCAGTGTAAAACCGATATTCCCTCATGGATGAGTCCGGGGGGAGGGCCTGGAATTGGTGCTTTTTGTCCTTGGTCTTCCCCACGATGATCTTGTACCCCCGAAGGTTCATGACCCCATAGGCAGTGGTATGGCTCATCTTGCCATAGTAGAAGAGCTGATGGTTCTTGAGGACACAGTAGCGTCGCTTCCAGGACTTGATTCCGTGCCCCTGCTTGTGCATCCAGCCATGGCAGTCCGGGTCCTTGATGGCCAGAGCACTGAGACTGACGTTGTGAGACGATCCACTGAAGTGGACAGACTCCTGTGAAGGAAGACGTGGAGGGAGAGAGAGAGAGTGATGTAATAGTGATGTAATCAATCTTTATATCCTTTGGCCTTTTAAACTACTAAGTTGTCACCCCATCTCTGCACCTGCTCCTACAGCAGGAGAAAGGACAGGGACAATCACTACATCAAAGGATGGACCATTACATTGTCCCACCCCCAAATAAGGGCCAACCTTTACATTAAAGGCTGAACCATTACTTTGTCCCACCCCAAATAAGGGCCAACCTTTACATTAAAGGCTCAACCCTTATACTGGCCAAAGGCTAGACTCCACCCCAAATAAGGGCCAACCCTTATACTGGCCCACCTCTTAAAGGCCAACCAAAGGCTAGACTCCACCTCAAACAAGGGCCAACCAAAGGCTGAACCCCACCTCTAGCAAAGGCCCACCCCAACCAAAGGCTGGATGCCACCTCTAACAAAGGCCCACCTCAAATAAAGGCCCACATCTTACTCCAAACCTGTATGTAGCATGCCTCAGTCTACCCAGTCAGAAAGATGTAGGGGGAAACTTTATCACTATAGTGAAACTGAATATGCCTACACAATGTACTTGCAACAGCTAAGGGCAATATCAGCTGTTTGGGACAACTACCTCACTCACATTCCTCCCTACTAAAGGAAATCAAACCCAGCAGAGGTCAGCTAGGGTACATGTACAGAATGCCTAAAGCATGACAACCACTGCTCTGTGGTCTGAGAACACAAAGCAACAGGAAAGGAGAAACAGAGAAACAGAGGAACAGCTGGAAACAGAAGCCCTTCTCACTCACCCTTCCCTCCAATGTGGCTGCCTCTGTGAATACCTGAGCCCACCTAACGGGATAGAGTGAGTAGAGAAACCGGTATGACAGGTACAGCATTTGAAATACAGTAATTTAAGGTTTTCACTAGCTATTGATTAATTGCTGTTTAATTTAATTAAAACACTTTACTACCTGTGTTTTTCATGTCCATGTGCCTGTACTTACATCACATGCGAAAAACACCATGTGTTGCTATGCAACGGTAGCCTACTACCATACACGTAGACCAAGCACCATCAACTAGAGGTTTGTGGCCTAGAGGCCACAAGTGACATGAATTTTCCCTGCAGCTATGTTCTGAGCTACGCTACAACAAGAGCCCATGAGAGCGGCAAAGCTGTGCGTAGGAGTGTCCAACTTCAGCGAAGGCCATGATCCAGGCTCTAGGCAGCTACTCCCTCTATGCTGTTCATGGGCTCCTAGCTACACACAACCTTGGTTAGACACACAACCTTGGTTAGACACACAACCTTGGTTAGACACACAACCTTGGTTAGATAACTGTGTGAAAATAGGTGAAGTTGACACAACCGTTGTTTATTTATGGATTGCCTTTGAAAGCTGACATAATATCTTCATTCAGCTACTCTGGCTTCTGTTAGTATACATACGCACTTGTATGCTATCAAACAAGTAGCTATTAACTCTCTCCTCTGTAACCTCAGTGGGCGCATGCATGCCTAAACTGCAGTTACCCTAAATTTGAAATCTTAACTCCTTACCAATCTACCATTTTTACCAGCTGGGCGCACGCCCGGTTAGTTTTGTGTTGCCTAGACGGCGAAAGAGTGGTAGGTAACGATAATAATTCTATTTTGGCGAGTTCTGATCGCTAACTGGAAGCGCACTACGAAATTGCTGTGTCAGCACTTTCGCTGGAATCTGTACATGATGAGACTGGCTAGCCAAGCTGATCCATTCTACAGCTGCATTTAGCTTGGACTCACCTGTTGCTGAGCACAACCTTCAGTTGAATGATTTATGTAAAAAACACCCGGCTGGTTTTTAGATATGAAATATCAACCTTGTTTTGTTCATATTCAATTTCTTCAATATCTGCATTCCTTGTATGGTTTCTTTATTGGGCAACTAACTTGTTCATTTCCTGGTCAGTATCGGCACTGAAGTAGTAGGACCGCGCCCCTCCCTTCACGATCTTGAAGGCAAACGGTTTTCTGCAGTCGTGACAGGCCTTAGAGACGGTGTAGTTCCGTAGCACGATAGCACCCATGGGACGGGCTTCCTGTGAGCGTGTGTGTACGTGTGTGTGTGTGTGTGTGCGTATGTGAGTTTGTATGTGTGTGTGTGCGTGTAATGATGTAAAATATGCAGAGCAGTCGCTATTTAACAAACTTAGGGCAAACACTGTAAAGTGATATCAATGAGGTTATAGTGATGTCATACAATTAGCAAATCGCAAAAGTGCCATCTTCTGGCAAATAGCAGCTTCCATATTCTCATCAAGAAATGTGGAGCATGTTCCACACTCTCATCAAGAGTGTGGAGCATGAAACATTAAATTCCTGCTTTAAAATCTCAGACACTCCACTCAGAGTTGAAAACTACAACAGAATTCCATATTCGGAAAACGCTTAGAAAAACTTTCAACCAAATAAAACCTCAGTCTATTCTTAGCAGCCCTGCAGGTGTCTATACGAAGCCTTATCAGTGTATACTGGGGCTACCAAAACAGGAAGGAGCTCTCACCACTACCAGTGGCTGTCTGATCTCCAGAGATACTCCTCACCCTCCAGTCTAAACCTACCAGCTAGCTCTACTCTGATAGCTGTGCTGGCAATGGCATCTACACACCTGGGAAGCTATAGCTCTGACCTTTGAACTGTACATTCTTATCCACATTACTCACATCCTACTAGGAATACGCAAGCTTAATATGCCTCCCAATGGCTACCAGAGTGTGAGCAGGTAGTTGCTATGTGGTAAGGCTACACTACTTAAGAACGACTGTAGGCCATGCAGGTGGCCTGGGAATGAGACTACTCTTGAACACAGGAAGCTATGTGGTCGGTAAGTACAGGCGAGGCATGCTACAGTGGCTGGCCACGTGTACTCACCGATGCTGAGCAGTAGTAGTAGGCTATGCAGTCGTCTTTCACGACGAACCATCTCCGCCGCCAGTTCCTGGGTGTCATACCGCTGCCTCCCCGCTTCATTAGCCAGCCGCTATAGATCACCTGACCTGTGGGGGTGTGAGTATGTGTGTGTGTGTGTGTGCGCATGACCACTGAGTCAAAGTAACTTCATCTGAGTCACATGCAAAGCTCGCCGTTAAGTGGCAGTCTGGCTACTGCCTTGATAGGCACTTCATAGAACACTTCTTATACTGTGCACAGTCAGTACAGTCAAACTCAGTATTAGTACGAGGTCATACGCAAAACTAGAAAGTTCTCTAACTATTATGTCACTATTACATCACTATTGTCAGTCGTTACACCGGTTCCATGCATGTACTCTGTATCTCCTGCTCTCCCACAAACCCACACAAGACAGTCCCCTATGCATGCTATTTTGAGCACATCTGACTACATCTATGCTGTTTTGACCAAACCCATCTAAGGTGATGGGTTGTGTGCAGGAGATTATGTCACATGGTCCCATTATGTTAGAGGTATCAGCAGCAAATTATCTTTTCCCTTTCTGTCTCTGTCTTAAATTCCTCTTAGGTTACAACAGGCTGAGACAATCTGCAGCTGGTGAGATAATGCATTGAATCTCTCAGATCTGAAGAATGCTTTGTGGTCAGCCACAGACTCCAGGCTCCAGAGAGTCCTGGCATTAGGTGCACCCTCCTAATGGCTTGGAGACCTTACTAGGCTTTCTCTACTTCCATTGCTCAGCTGTCATCCTCTTTGATAAGCAAAGTAGTTCATTATGCTGTCCACATGTGCTAGGAGTGCACACACACACACACACACATACATACACACACACATACACGAACATACCCACACACACGTACACGTGTACACACATGCACACACACACACACACACACACACATGCACACATACACGAACATACACACACACACACACATACACACACACACACACATACTGATATTTCTTACCATCTGGGGTGGGTGCAGGCTTGACGGTGTGTACAAGTATGGTGACCGTGTCTGAACTCTCGGAAATAAGTTTCCCCGCCTCCTTGTGGCCCACCCCCCTCACAGACAACCCATTCACCTCCAGCAGCTGGTCTCCCGGGCGAATCCCACCCTTCTTGGCATCACCAACTGAAAAAGAGGGGGGGACACAACGACAGAAAAATCATTTGCCAGGCCATACTAAAGTGCCCTACTGAAACATCCTGCCCTGAGCTACACAACACAACGTACTGACATCCAAAAAAATGCAAAGACTACCCCAGCATTAACTGTAGCAAAACCTCTGTAGCCTGAACTATTCGAACAACATCAGGGACCTATTCATGTATTTACCCACACTTAAGCACCACTCTCCTGCACGGCTTAGCCTCAATAAATACAGCTGGTAGTGTATAGTCTAAAGCACTGTAGACAACTACCTTGTCTACTAAAGGAACTCTATAGACCTATTGAAATGGTACAAGTCACTGGAGCCTGCTGGACATGTGTAGGGAGTCTGTCTCCAGATACAGCCAACACACAAAGCCACATTCCTTCCAGCCTATAGCTACTCCATTTCAAAAGAGGAGTGTGCCTAAATCACAAGGCCAGGCTAGGGTACTCTCCAGAATGAAAGGAGAACAGGAAATGAAGGTCAGTATAGTGAAAGGGTACCTGGGAGTTTATACAACCTTCTCTGAGGTTTGTGATAAGGGCTGGCCTGAGTAGAAGTGGCATCCAAACTGTGTACCTACTAAGCCTATGCATTTGCTAAACAGTGTTACTGTAGATGTCAGAGCTGTGAGAAAAACAGTCGCTCAGAGGGTTGACAAACTAGCTGACCCCCAGTGTGGAGGGCTGAAAATAAACAGAGCTGGAAGCAGCTGAAAGGTGTGTGTGCCAACACCAATTACACCAGTGTGTCACCAAGGAGACACTTGAGAGTTACTACACCAGGATACTGTGTACTAACTAACCAGGTGATAATGTTACCAATCAACCACACTCGTACAGTTAATCATGGGGGGCTAATATAAAGTATTACTGGCCATGTGCCATGCAGACTTCAATACACACAGACAAAAGGTAAATTGTGACTGGATTTGCAATTAACCTGCACTTTCCGCATTCTTGAATGCAGATACTTGAAAGATGCGTATCCCCAGAACGCTACACACTATTTAAATGAAACATGGGTGACTCATACCGGAGGCAATGCTGCAGTAATAACCAGAAAATGAAGCCTTTAAGCCATACCACAAGGAAGATACGGGGCTGAGTTCGTGGACCTTTTGATCATTTTCCAAAAGTGGCAGTGCTACTAAGGTGAATATTACAGAAACAGTGAGAGCTACAGACTTCCAGTGTGGGATTCCTTTAGTTGAAGGGTAGGTACTTACCTGTACTGTACCAAGAATTATTCATGTCTCACTTAATGGTTGTCGAGATATGATGGCAAAAAATTGGATATTTTGAAAAAAATGCGGGAAATGCAGGTTTTTGCAAATCCGGTCACATTTAATGATATACAATATACATGTATCAAGTGTACTTTCTGAGGTTCAGTATCTGCGGTATGAGCAGTCTCATTCCCAATTCACAGGGGGGCAAAAGCACGGGAATGAGATCGTATAGAAATGTACCAAGGCCTCAACTCGAGTGCCTCAGTCACCCACTGTCAGTTCTCAATAACATTATATGCTGCCACTAACAAGACTTACAGGCGTCCACTATGATGGGCGGCGATCTCCCGCCGAGCTCAAGGCCAAATCCGTCCGGTCCTCTTGCAAGGCTCAGTGTAAGCAGCTGGGGCTTGTCAAACCGGTTTGACCGCCTCACAGAGTTCATCCTGCCGAGGGCATCCCATGCTGCCTCCCCCTCATCCAGCGAGGACAGACAGTCGCTGTCACAGGAGTCGACAGATATCATAGAACAGCGGCTCCGGGCACTGCGGTGGCTACGGCTGCTCGGAGTGCTACGAGAGGAATGCTGGAGGGAGGGAGGGAAAGAGGGAGGGAGAGAGGGATGGAGGGAGGGGAGGGAGGAAGGATTTTAAATTTTGAATTCTAACCACATTTGCACTGGGTGTGGTGGGATGTTTCCTATCAGCACCATCTAGTATTGTTTTCATGGCTTAGTTATTTTAGCACATCAACCCATCCACCATGACTATATTTAGCAAATTTCCTTGCACCATTTAACAGCTTTTAAGCACTTTACCTCCATTATAGGCTACCTCTTCCAACCGTGACCAAAAGTACGACCCATTCATGCTGCCAGTGTGTGCCTGCCGTTCATCTCGTGCCCAGGGGCGGGTGGAGGGTCCGGGCAAGAGACTAGCCTACCCTCATACATAGTGTACCTACATGTAAGTCTCCACAACACAGAACCACACCCACCAACAGTCCAACCCCCAGCAGTCACCTGCTCTCTAACCCACTGCACCTTCACACACAATATGATGTACCATAAACTCCGAACCATAGCCACCAGTAGTCTCGTTCCCAGGCCACTCGAGGCTAAGCCACCAGCTGACCGCAACCACCCTATCCCAAGGTACACGTGGAAAATATTATTTTAAGTTATGCAAGTACAGGATACTGTAAGTGTCTGACAGATGATCTCCAGCCTAGAAAAATATATTGGTCTCTGTGACTAGTCCATTCCTAGACTACTGTTGTTGTTTTTTGCATGGTATGGAAGAGTACTTGGGAAGTGGAAATGTTGGAATAATTAAGGGCTCGTTCCCATCCTCTTGCGGGGAATTTCGAATTTTACCGCATGGCCTGGGAACGAGGCTAGGGGTTGAGGTAAGACTCCTTCTCTTACACTGCGGAATAACAACCTGCTGCAGAGGAATGCTCCAGTATTTGGGTTCCAAGCCAAAGCACCCACCACCACCTTCTATTTAGTCTCGGGTACCCAGACCCTCGGAAAATCGTAAGGAGGGTCTGGGCGATAGGTTTCGGTGGAAATGTATACTCCGGAATGTTATTAACTCATAGTTGCCTCCCTGTTAATGCTAGCTTAGTAGATTTCGCTATCACTTACCAGGCTGTACCTTGATGTCAGAGGAAAGGCTGACACTCTGAAGCACAATAGCGATCTAAGCAACTGTTCAAACGCGACTTTTCCAATTAACGCACGTTGGAATGTAATTATTAAGCCAATTGGAAGTGCGCCTGCATTCCAGGCGCACGGCACACTTCCGCCCCAGCCTATCGCCCAGACCCTCTTACAATTTTTTGACATGTCTGGGTACCCGAGACTACCTTCTATTAGAGGTATTAGTGCTACTTGCCACTCACCGGTGAGGGGAGCTCGGGGCTCACGGTTTTCTCGGAGTATGACCCCTGGCTAATTGCCATGCCGCTGTCGGTACTTGTGTGGCTGCACTGATCCTTCTTGTCTATCTCTTGGGATCCTGTTGCCATGGCAACATCTAATATGATGTCAGGTAGACTCATCCCATTGGTCGGGTCAACCAGATCGGTGTAGTAGTACTCAGTAGTAATCAATGCAAAACCTGCAAAAATTTACACCAGATGATTGTTGATAGTGTTAGGGTATTGTCCAGAAATGGCAACTCCGGGTTGAACAGTGAACAGCAAATTTCTACATGTGCACAAAATGCAGGTCCCAATTTTAGCAGCAATCTCAGTGAGTGTGAGTCACAACTGTTAGCTAATTCCAACTTTTGCAGACAACACATACGTGTAATTATGAACAAATATGTGAGCAATCAGCACATACACACATGCACACATACATACACATGCACACACTAGTAAACCTCTATATCACCTATTTACATTGTAATAGATGGTAGAGCAATGTACCGTTTGTAACTTTGCACTAAGCTAGCTTGGGTCATACATTAGCCTACCCTAGGAGTCGATAACACAATTCTACTGATGGCTACACGTACAAATGTAATATGTCATTTATAACTGAACATGCATCTCTAGATGTAGACTATTAGTAACTATTACTTATGACTTCGCTCACCTTACGAATGCTCAATCTGTATTTCACAGCTCACAACTCAAACGCTTTAGTAACAGGAAAGAACTACGAAACCCTATATATACTGGAAACGAAATCCGAAGCGCCACTCATGCAGCAGCAGCAGACGCTAATGCAATTACAGTTGTTTAGGTTTGACTCCTACGCAAATTATTGCGCAATATTGCACTGCGATATATCGCGTCGTAGCTAGGTTACGTCATAGGCAATTTTCCATTTAAAGAGCAGTACAGTGCAAATGGCCGAGTCAGAGTGTCCAGCTCATAAGGGCTCCAAGAAGGTATTAGAACTTTGTAAGACCCTCAGGCAGACCGTCTACTATCTGATAAGGCCCAATATGTTTACTATACAGACAGAGCTATTCATCTAAGTCCCTCCCCCCAAACATCTATTCTTGTACATGTATGCAGTAGTACAATATTGATGTATTGCACTGGTACAAACATTCTGCTCAATCTATTTGTTGCCCACCCCTTCCAGGAAGTCCAACTGGCCCCACCCACTGAGTGTCCAGTCAGTCATGGATCGCTCACTACAGCAGAGGACGAACTCAACCCTGCCAATATGGTGAGGTCCAGTTGGACTGTCTCAGTACAGTAACTAGATAACAACTTAAACCTGAAGGGTGACTTCAGGTCAAAATGGTCAAACACTGATTATTTTTTCGGAGCTAATACTTAGCAACTAGCTTGCTATTGCATAATTTAGTGCCACCTTAATTACTGAGTTACCCCAGCAATAGCCTCAGGGGCTCGAAGTGCTTACCAACAGCCCCAGGGGGCCAAAGTCCCCAGGTTCTACCTCATCAGTGAACTCCGACCTCTGTTGCCATTACCTCATCCCAATAAATAACCTGGCTTCCAGCTCTCAGGAATCTCACTCATCCCTCGAATTACCATTACCTAATCAGCTCTCATTAGCTGTAATTAGAGAAGCTCCTTCAGAGTGTGGGCACTGCCGGGTCTTCATTCTGGCCCGTCCTGCTGGGAGCACAGCACATGGAGCCCCTCTTTAGTGGACACTAGCGGGACCTAACTTTCTGTCCACTCCCATCATGTGATTGGTGAAGCTATAATCAGTGGAACCCCAGTTAAAGGACACCCCTGAGATGAGGATTTCTAGTCTTAGCCTTGTTCCCAGGTGGGGGGGTGGCCTGGGAATGAGGCTAATCCGGTCTATAAATTAAAGGACACTTACCAAAGTCTGGTTTGGTTTAGGTCCATTCACTCTGAGATAAGGACACTTCGGAAACGTGACGCTCACATGACTGCATTATAAGATAGAAACCAGTGCCATCCTTTACCTGGCTAGCATTGCCTCACTCACGTCTGCCCCTCCCCTGGCTAGTATTGCCTCACTCACGTCTGCCCCTCCCCTGGCTAGCATTGCCTTGCTCACTGTTGGTCTGCCCCTGTTGGTCTGTTTGCCTTCAGTTATATCTCCATTGAATAGGTACAACTGATGTAAGGGAGTGACTATTACTGTTACTGTACGTTTGAATAGCCTTGTTCCCTGGTTTTGGAAGTCTTCTCTCTCCTCTACTACGTGGCCTGGGAACAAGAGGCTAACATCCTGCATTTGCATATTTTGGTAAAACTGTATAGGAGGCCATTGAAGAAACATTTTATAGAGGACAGAACTCCAGTGTGGTAGCTGGATCCTAAGCAGCCTGGTACCCACGCCACGCTGCCTGGGTACCAGGCTGGTTAGCATGCAGCCATCTCCCTCTTACTCCAGATGCCTCCCAGCAAGAATGACCCGTTGCCCGGGCAACCCTTCCCACTGGCCAAAGAGCGGGAGACATCCTCCATTCCCAAGGGAGGCACGGAAGATGAGCGGTGGGTCTACCCCTCAGAGCAGATGTTCTTCAACGCCATGGTCAAGAAGGTTAGCAGTCCAGCCAGCTAGCCTCTCCTTCTTTGTCTGCATCAGCATGGTCAGAAGTCTGGCTAGCTAGCTCCAAAACTGTTGGGAATTAATGGTCATGAGAAAAATGAAAACTTTGTTCACTGTATGCATACATGTACCGTTTCATTCCCTCCCTCCCTCTCCCTCCCTCCCTCCCTCCTCCCTCCCTCCCTCCTTCCCTCCCTCCCTCTCTCCCCCGTCCCCAGGGGTGGAAGTGGGAGGACTGGGACATGAAGGGTGCGGACATGCAGCATATCATCGCCATCCACAACAGGAACAATGAGGAGGCGTGGCACGAGGTACTCAAGTGGGAGGCTCTTCACGCCAAGTGAGTGTGAAGTATGAATTTGAGAAGTGAGAGTGATGGTCCCTCTGGAAGCTTAATGTCACTCTAGAACATCAGCTAAAGGATACAAACTTCACAGTATTTCCACATGAATAACACAATTTTGAGATATTTTATTCTCTATAACTGTCCTTGCTCCATTGTCCACTGCCTACAGGGAGTGTATGAACCCAAAGCTCCTGACCTTCAGGGGACGCAGCAAGGACTTCTCACCTCGAGCTCGCATCAGATACTGGATGGGGTGAGGAGTAGTGGGGCACTGTTTGATAGTGGGAGGGTTCCACAGCATGCTGTCACCATTTGTGGTCATTCCGGAGAGCTGTGTTTATCTTCATTTATTAAATAACCTTCCCCCCCCCCCCTCCCTCCCTCCCTCTCTCTCTCTCTCTCTCTCTCCCTCCCTCCCTCCCTCTCTCCCTCCCTCCCTCCCTCCCTTTCCCAGCTATGAACTCCCCTTTGACCGCCATGACTGGGTGGTGGATCGCTGTGGACGCAGAGTTCGTTACGTCATTGACTACTATGGCTGTGATCCACAACCAGACAACTCGGTGCCAATCTACCTCGATGTGCGACCTGCCCTGGACTCATTCTCTGCACTGTGGGACCGTGTCAAAGTGGCTTGGTGGAGGTGGACCTCCAGATGACAGCTGCAACTAGATAACACTTCACCAGCTCACACTTAATCACTGCTGTATACTGTATTGTACCTCAGCCTCGCCCCCAGGCTCCCTCCCACCCATATGCTCATGGGTAGGAGTCTGGAGGGGACGTTAGCGGAAGATCGACTTATGATGTCCTCTACCAGTACATAGGACTTCATTATTTGTACCAGCTACAACCAAACTGCATATTAAACGCAGGAGAGATCTGATTTACGTATATTAACGAGCAGATTATAATACAATCATGTGATTGGTGTTGTGGCTGTGTGCATGCATAGCCACTCAATGAAGAAACTATTCCATGTGTCCATATGGCTCATACTCTCTGCATAAAACTTCATTTCTTGAGATGAAGTTAACCTGGCTGGTGTGAGGTTGTCAGGGAACAAGAATAATTATCGTGGCACTTGCTGAGTAAACATAAAATAATGGATGAATGACATCAGTGAAAAAGATATATTCCACTGCCTGTCTATTGGAAAAGGGTGATCCTCCAAATGACCTGTGGCTATTTTACTCATTCAAAGTTTTTAGTACAGCATTCATATAAAAGTCTAAGTTTAATGTATAGCTACATGAACACTGCACAAAAATTCAGTTTGAAAAGCCCAACACTGAGTATATAGACACAAATGAAAAGGTCAAACACACACCCACAAAACAAAATGGCTACTTGCTTTTATGTGCTTCGAAGACCAGAGGCCGAAGCAAGCTTACTGTGATAGTGATCGCTTCCAAGTCTCCCCGTTAGGAGTCACAGTTTATAGCGAAGGTAAGTGTTCGCTGTGTGTTTGATAGTCTATACCAGGAGAACTGGTTACGACGAAAAAAGGTCAATCGAACTGGAGTATAGCTTCGCTTTGCTCGGAACTAGTTGCAAAATGGCAAAAGATATAGGGATGACAATCCGTAAGGGTATTGTGGTACCATTCCTACCTTGTTTGGTTGCTTTTTGGGGATTCCATCCCTATATGTTCTTTCATTTTTTTAAATGTTTTTTTGTTACTTTATAGAAAAAAGACTGTCACAAATATTAATAGCTAGGCTTCTGTAATATAGATATAGATCTAGAGGTGCACAAATTATAAGCAACTGTCATTAAAATCCTTTATTGAAGAAATGTTTATCCACAAACGAATCACCATACTTAATATAGATTGCTATAACTGTAGAGAAGTTAAGGTGTGCTATACAGCACAAGTACTGTTTAGGATCAGTCTGTTGCCATGCATGGCTCTCGGAGCTCGTCTCCACAAATGTCAACCACTGTCTGGGTTGGGGCAGACCCTGACACGAACACTGCATCTGGTGGGTACTCCTCAGGCTCTGAGCCCACATCGGTCAGGGGGACTCTCATGTAATCATGTCTCAGGCACACTCTCCTCCACAGCCTGGTGCCTTTGAGTTGCTGAACAGAGTGGTAGATGACAATCCCAGTGAATGTTGCAAAGGCTATGCCGACTGAGGTGAGTGTAGCAGCATTCTGGTTGCCATTAGTCACACGAATATACAGGGAAGCTGCAGAAAGGATGGCCAGGTTGAGAATGAATGTAGTTTCCAGAAGACTAAGGCACCACGTCTTGTAGATTCTAGCACCAAGTATGGTAGGAAGTGTCAGTATTGCAATAGTGATAGTAGCTAAAAGGTTGACACTGGAATCTCCAATAGCATTGACTGCAGAGATCAAAAATAGAACAAAGCGAATCAGAAGCATCAGTCCAGTCCAGTAGTGGTGTTTATTAGTGTAGGGTGCATGGTAGGCATCCAAGAAGGGTTTAAAATTGCGTCCGTTTATCCAATAGAAGATTTTCAACTTTGCCTGGAGCCACTGGCTGAAGATTAGTAACACTGTGTAGGGGAGAAACAGAAAGACCAGGCAGACCACTGCAACTGTGAATAGTGGGATGTGCTTGCCACTGAGGTATCTAATGTTCCCATCATACAGCCACACGGTGATCTGTGTGTTGTTAGGGTATTCCAGGGATGTGTACGAAAGTGCAGCGATAACTGTACGAAGCAGTTTGGCATATGACAGCAGGAAGAGAGTGGCCAGGACTGCGATGGGGTTGCTGCCAAATATTTTTGCTACTGTACCTGAATAATAGCTTCCAAGGATTATCATACCTACTAGAGCCCATACGTACAAGGGAAAAGCAAATTGCAGCCATGATTTGACATATGCATCCATTCCATTGTAGAAACAGGTTTCAATTCCCAGGTCCAAATTCAGCCATGCTATAAACACAGTAAGGACTTTAGCTATGAGTACTGTAGCAATGCTAGAGTCTTGAGGGTGAAAGAAAGTTGCGGAATTCACTGCTATAACGTTTGCATAGAAGATCAGTCCATTGATGGTTCCAGCTGCAACTGTCAGCCTCAGGACCAGAAGGAAGACCACTAGTGCAATGCCACCAAAAGCAAATGCAGCTAAGAGTGTGAGATAAGAGTTAGAGCACTGCAAGCAGCTGGAGCTACCCAGGGTAAGGCTCAGGTTCTGACTACATCTTCCACACAGTAGGCCACTTCTGTTGTAGCTGCACTGCTTGTCACTGTCATCAACTGCCAAGTGTGTTTCTTCTGATGTGCAGTAATCAAATGGGCAGTGAGGATGAAGAATCACCCCTCTGGAATGATTGTCATAACCTACCCAAAACTGAGCATCGTGTTCTCGCAACACTGTTTTGTCATCCACTCGGCATGTGTTTGTGAACCGTTGGAGTCTGTCGGTGCAAATGCAAACAGGTCGGGTCTGTGATAACTGAAATCCAGGAGGACAGTCTAGGATGTCTATGAGAACTCTGAGAGTGTTCAACATGGTGTTCATCTTTGTGGGTGAAGGATGTTCAGGTGGACATGGACCTTCTGCATACAGGGTCATTTCTTGTGTTGAGTGTTCTGCAGTAGACTGTATGGTGTACTGCAGAGTAGTACAATTTTGGTTTGTGTTTTGAATGGTTTCAGTTTCTTGAAATCTAATTTTGCTATCAGGTGTGTCAATGACTTGTATCTTGGCAGTAGTTGACCCATTTCTCTGCCCTCGTGCAATGACTGGAACCTCCAGTGTTCCCCCTGGATACACAGGCTCTGGGTGGTAAGAGCCACTGCAGTCTGTTTGGTTATCCCTGCATGTGCAGATGTGCAGTGGGTCAGATGATATATCTATTTTGTTTTCACTGCTGGTTATGTCATCAAACACATCTCCACTGGTAGGACAGTAATCACAGGAAACACTGTAAGTTTCAATAGAGCTAAGTTCACAGTTATCAACTGAGCCACCATGCACGTCAGCACCTGCCTCTAAAGCACTGTTGTTGTCAAAGTGAATTGTAACATTGAGGTTCTCAAGGATTGCTTTGATCTGTGAAGCACGAAGCGACCTTTGCATTTTCTTTTGGATTTGAAAAAAGCAGTCACTATTGTACTCTGTACAATATGTGATAGGGTTGGTCTCTTCAACCTTGATTGCACCTCCATTGCGCTCTGCACTGTTGCTGGTAAAGTACACATGTGTATTTTGTTGCAGGTAGAACTTAGAATCATCTGAAAGCAGCATTCCACCACCATCTATTGCTGAATTTTCCATGAAGGTGGTATTTTCCATAAAGTAGAAATTGCTTCTTGATGCATAGATGCCTCCTCCTCCTTCAGTAGCTGAATTGGCATTGAATGTTGCACTTCCACTAATGTTTGTATTGTGCACATACAGTCCTCCACCGTAGCTGGCTGCGTTGTTCTGAACTGTACAAACACTTCCCACAAGCTCCAATTGGCTATCCACTATGGTAATGCCACCACCATACTGAGCTGTGTTATTGGCAATAATATTATTCCCATTCAATATCACATTGCTGGATTGAGCTGCAGAAATTGCACCACCGGAAGATGCAGTACTGTCAGTGAAGTTATTATCAGTGAGAATTATGTTGCTTGCTGTCATTGACAAAGTCCCCCCTGATTGCACAGCAGAGTTGTTGTGGAAAGTGTTCCCTGTGAGGGTGAGGTTGCCACTAGTACTGTCTACATAAAGTGCTCCTCCCTCATAGTCAGCAGAGTTGTTGTGGAAAGTGTTCCCTGTGAGGGTGAGGTTGCCACTGACTACATAAAGTGCTCCTCCCCTTTGAGCAGAGTTGTTGTGGAAAGTGTTCCCTGTGAGGGTGATGTTGCCACTGACTACATAAAGTGCTCCTCCCCTTTGAGCAGAGTTGTTGTGGAAAGTGTTCCCTGTGAGGATGAGGTTGCAATGGTATACAGAAAGTGCTCCTCCTCCCCGGCCTTCCGCAGAGTTGTTGTGGAATGTGTTCCCTGTGAGGGTGAGGTTGGCAATGAATACAGAAAGTGCTCCCCCATAGCCATCAGCAGAGTTGTTGTGGAATGTGTTCCCTGTGAGGGTGATGTTGCCACGGACTACATAAAGTGCTCCTCCTTGCCCAGCAGTGTTGTTGTGGAATGTGTTCCCTGTGAGGGTGAGGTTGGCACTGAATACATAAAGTGCTCCTCCCCTTTGAGCAGAGTTGTTGTGGAAAGTGTTCCCTGTGAGGGTGATGTTGCCACTGACTATATAAAGTGCTCCTCCCTGCCCAGCAGAGTTGTTGTGGAAAGTGTTCCCTGTGAGCTCAAGGCTGCTGTACTTTGCATATAGTGCTTGAGACTCAGCATTCTGAAATATGTTTCCTGTGAGGGAAGTGAGGATGCTTTTGTATACAATGAGTGGTACATTCTGAAAGATGGAGTATGTGATATTAGATATTTGTTCTGACTCTAGTATTGCTATCCCACCACCACACACACCCGAGATGAAGGCCAGCTTACTGATGTGCAATTCAGTGTCGCCTGCAAAGACAAAACCACGTTGGGTTTGCTGGTCACATACACTGACCATGATCCTACTGGTGACCTCTGGGAAGGAGGCAGAGTCTCCATGAAGGGTAAGCTGTGTAAGGTTTGCTAAAGAGATGGTCTGCTCCAGAGTGTGATTGCCAGGTAGGAACTCCATTCGTAAATTTCCAGTGAAGTTCTCAAAGTAGTGTTCAGTGGCATACTGAGAGAGGGTGTGGCAGGGCTCTCCAGGACATGGTGTGTCAGGTGTGGGTGTGACATAGTAGGTATTCTGAGCACAGCATGAGGTGAACATTACGAGAAGCAGTAGAGATTTCTGCCAACACAGCACTCGTGCCGAGATCATATGCTCCATGATTACTTATGTGCATACAATTGGTATCGGCCAGCTAGCACTATAGCAATAGGCCAGATTTACTTTTACAGACCTGCAGTTATGACAGAGGTACATGAATGGGTAATGTTAGCGATTGTTGTACTGTGGTTGTTTAAACCTGACTAATTACATTTACTGCTCAAGTACAGCTCCTTGAGAAAGTACTTATTCACCCCGCCTTTCGGCTGTAATAAGTACTTATATATTGCCTATGTAAGTTGTCAATTTGTACATGTATGTCTACTGCTAGTGCTGAAATTTATCATACACCTGTCAGATTAACAGCAAAGCTGGACACTTTTTATGAGTCATAATATGCTCAGTTAAAAGATTTTGAAAACAACACCCAATGCCTAGTTTAAGTTATAATGTGTACACAGGCGTACATCAGTAGCCTCGTACCGTATGAGGCTAAGGCTTACATGGCCCAATGGATTAATGTTGCTGCACACAATATGTACAGAAGTTAGCTATAGTGTTCCACTCATGATCAATAAGAATCGATTTCTGAGAAAACTACTTTATTTGCTCATATGGTTTGATGTTAAGCTCTCAAACCTGGAATATATGTACTTACACCTATTTGCTATTATTTTAATTCAATTAGTAAAAGTACAGAATTCTAAGGCTTCCACAATACACCTCATTTAGAAAAAAGTAACCTATTTGCTATTTTTTTTAATTCAATTAGTAAAACTACACAATTTTAAGGCTTCCACAATACACCTCATTTAGAAAATATAAAATTTTTAGGCTAATTTGTAGGAGAACCCCTGGGAGATAAGGACTCAAAAATGGCTTGAAAGTAGTAATGGTACAGGGTAATGTGCTAGTATCGACCTGGTAGGAAATCTGAAATTGCCTGCAAAAAAAAACATCAATTTTAGCTACATGCAAATTTACCGAGGAAAGTTTACTACGGCTGCCAGATTATAGATACGAGCGCTATTAACCGACGGCACGATCGATCGATCGATGCGCATGTGAGCCTCGGCGGTTTCGCGATTCGAGCAGCATCGCTCGTCCCCGGCTCCGCTTTCCCGTAGCAACCATGGCTGGTCCTTGCAGATATGTTGCAGATAGACGCAACATTTTGCCAAAGACCATTCGCCGTTTTTCGTAGCTGCTCCAGCAGTTGTGCATGCTTCCGGGTTAGTTGTTCGACAGGCTAGCTCGCGACCCGTCTCGCCCCGCCCAGGTCGAGATTTTAATACATCCGCATTTCTACTCGCCTGCTATCTTTACACTTGGCAGTGACCCTCACTGGAAAAATTAAGTGTTTCCCTGATGTTTTTATATGAAAGGTAGTTATAACCTTGCAAGTCTGCTCTTATTGAGTGGAACACTGTATATTAAAAATTTAATAGTACCACATGAACATATTATTAGTACCTTGTAATAATAATTCTCAACTCCGTTTGCTCGGCAGACTTGAAACAAAAACACGACAGTTTGAAATACTACTACTACTACACAGAGAGCCTAGGGACAAGGCTTAATGCATGGTGGATCGATCATCGCTTATGTAGAATCCCCAACAATTCCCCAGATCACTGTGCGACCACAAATATCTAATATCATCAATTCCGGTGCTGTAGAATTATCTACAGACACTTTCTGGCTGAGATTCCAGAATTTCTTATAATATATTATGCATCGGTGAAGCAATTCCAAATAAATCCCACAATACAACACGCTACAGTGTTATACCCCAGGGAACTTCTAGTGGTAGCTAGCTGTAATAAGGGACTAAATATTGGTTCCCAAGGTATCAGACTGGTAAGATCTGAGAGACTTCATGGCATGCAAAATCATCATTTATGCACAGCGTAGCATGTACAACCAAGCCAAAAATAATTATAACAAAATCACAGTATGCTAGGCACAATTAAGTATTGTGTATCATTTGCATTAGCTGTTCTCATTGACAAACTGGAGCAGTGTGTCCAGGTCCCAGGCCTGTTTGTAGTCAGCCTTCTTCTAACCATTTTGCATGGAAGAGAATGAGTGATGGGTAGCCACGGACATTGTGGTCAATGGTAGCCATGACAGTGATGTAATGCAAAAGCAGTAGCTATCACGAGTCTAACAATATAGCTACTCTCTCGCTTTTAACGCTTTTAAAAACAGGTATAAATGTACAGCCCTAAAAAGAATCCAAACAAGGTTGGGATGACGGATTGCCATACCTACATCATTTCATTCTCTCTGTATATTCAATATTGCACATGTAGCTACAGGTTATGCACATGATAGCTACCATGAGTGTGTTGTGGCATTTGCTTTTGATGACAGCATAACACGTTTTTAGGCATTGCCATATCTTTAATGTTTCAGTGTATCTGGAGCTCAAGAACAGCCAGCTGGATGATAAAGAACTTCTACAACTTTCTTTTGAAAATAAAAGGAGGTTGGCCACCTATAGCTAAGTAATAGGAAGCTTTGATAAAGTAGCCTTAGAAATTACGTACACTTCTGAGGCAACTTGAATATCCTCTTAAAACTTTTGAAGAGGCCACCTAAGTAATGGGAATGAATGATAAAGTAGCCTCACTTCTGAGGAAATTTGAATTCCTGGCACACCAAAGTAAAAGTTATCTGCACTTAACTATACCCCCTCTGGTGCTGTGGTTGAAACTGAGGTAACCCTCAGTGTAATGCAATTAGAAGTAGACGTTCACTCATAAAATAATGCTTGTGCCAGCAAGCTAGCCAGTATAGCCACATACTTCCAGTTAGGGAAGCCAGTCACAGGAAACATAACTGTGTAGCTTCCCTTGTGGAAAAACTTCAACTACATGCATATGAGGTCACTCTTGAATTTTAACTGAGGTAACCAAATGGAATGTTTTTGCAGTGATATATATGTCAGTGTGGTACAGTGATTATAACCTTTAAAATCAAAATTTCAAAAATTCTATTCTCTAGGATTGGAGCACTGTACATAATTTTCAACTTTGTCTTTAGACTGTAATACTGCAGTCTTGTCTGCTACTGTACCATCTGTGTAAGGTATAAGCCCTAAATAGGTTACGACATTGTGATTATCGCTTGACGGTAGTAACTATTCAAATTTTTTTTGCTGTTTTCCTACGAATTCTCCACTGTATGATTATCATGATTGTGTCTAGTAAAATTTTAGACCACTTAGCTATATCCAGCACTGGCTGAAGCATTTTAGGATTGGTCCAGCTAGTCGGGCGTAGCCCGTCCCTCGCGAAAAACAGGTTCTGGTACAGACACCGTATTGGATTTGCCTGTCTTGCACTGTACACTGTGAGCCAATCAGTGGGTATGGGGTGCTATAATTATACAATTTATATTTACAGGGTCCAGGTATAAGACCAGGTGGCTGGTGAGATCTGAGAAACTTTATGGTGTGCAAAAATACATTAAATAGTTAATACACATACGTGTATATATAAACAATACTGGTAGCTAAGCATAAGTATAATTCTAAAGTTTTTATTTACTGTCTATCATTTGACTATCCTACATTAGCTGTTCTCATTGACAAACTGGAGCAGTGTGTCCAGGTCCCGGGCCTGTTTGTAGTCAGCCTTCTTCTGACCATCTTGGAAGAGGATGAGCGTTGGGTAGCCACGGACACCGTGGTCACTGCACAGCTGCTTCTCCACTGTGCAGTCAACCTTAGCAGAAGAGAGAGAAGAAAGGAGGAAAATATAACTATTCAAGCTGTCTCACATGATGTAATAATGATGTAATGTTGTTGTACCTACCTTGGCAATGATAGTTTCTGTAGAAGTGGCATGAATCTTCTCAGCGAGCTGGTCCCAAGTGGGAGCCAGCCTCTTGCAGTGCCCACACCACGGAGCATAGAACTTTACAAACGTCAGCCCTTTCTCTATCTCACTCTCAAAAGAGTCAGTGGTTAGTTCAACCACCCCAGGAGTGGGTGCCTATTAAGGAAAGCACACATTAGCCTCGTACCAGGTGCTCAAACATGCGGTGGGAACCAGTTCAGACTCATAAAATCTAGTAAGCCTGTTACGAATGTTAATGTGAACCTTTTCCAAATTTAAACTTTTGCATGGTCATTGCGTGTTCCTACTCTTTCTTCCGCTTGTCATGTCATTATGCACTCCTAATGTATATCGTACTGGTTCAGTAACTTAGCATAAACACACATCACACTAGTTCAAGTTTGGAATGTTATTAGTACAGACTTGTGGCTCGGGAGCCCATAACCCAAAGCAAAGGGTTACGGGCTCCTGGTAAGATTATGCTGTGACTAACACTTTTTGTAAGTAAAGTTTTCCAACTTATAAGAGAGGTTACATACATGTATCATATCTACTGCAAATGTGGTGGATCCATAGCAACCATGCATGCCATGCAAAGGGCACTTCAGCACAGTGACTGAGATGACTTCGTGTTGCGTATGGCACAGACGAGAAATGCACTTCTTGCCGATCGCTCCTTGCTTTCACTTTCCGGTTTCCACAAATAAATTTGTAAGACTAAATATAGTCAGCTACTCTTGTCAGCGAAGGGTTTCCAAACTCATGATCAACAGAAACAAATTTCACATAGCCAGCTACAGCGCACGCCCCAGGCCATATAAAGCATTAAAAAAATGAAATCTTATGGTTCCCCACAAGTCAAATCAAAACCCCACAAAGGTAACCAATCACAACAACATGGTATAGCTTGTACGAGAGTGATAATTCACCTCCTCCTCCTGTTCCTCCTGTTCCTCCTGTTCCTCTTGTTCCTCTACGGCCTCCGCTGTCCCCACACGTGAGGTGACATAGTCAGAGAGAGACTGGATGTCTCGGGAGCCCTGATAGGAATCATCCTTGCCATCCGAGAAAAATTTCAGGCTAGGGAGAGAGAGAGAGTGCTCAATGGCCAGACTAGACCCACTGGTATAACTGGTATATGTACTCACGTTGGGTATCCCCTCACTCCGTGCTCGGCACAGAGCGCAGTCTGCTCAGTGCAGTCTACCTAAAAGGGAAGAGGGGGAAGGGGAGGGGAGGGGAGGGAGGGGGATGGAGGGGAGAGAGAGGGAGGTAGGAGAAGAGAGGGGGAGGGGGAGGGGGAAGGGGAGAAGTAGGGGAGGGGGGGGGGAGGGGAGGAGGAGGGGGAGTACACGGTCAGTGGTGGAGGTACGGTATCAAAGCAGTGCAAAGGCCAGTCTACCGTACACTCATAGAGTATGTGATTCCATAATAGCCCCAACACAGAACTGTGCATTCCACTTGCCTTAAGCTGCTGCTTTGGAGAAGATAGCTACAGACACTTTGGGTGAACATTCTAAGCAGCTGTATAATATCTGTAAAAATCCATACATCAGTACGGAATGGAACCGAAATTCAGGTGTGCTCACTATACGACAGAGCTATTGTAATAGTTTAGCTACAGACCCAGCCCATCTATGGGAAATTGGAATGGCTGTGTACCTTAGCAATGGTGACTCCAGAGTCGGTGAATTTCTCAGCTAGGTCGTCCCAAGTGGGAGCTAGTCGCTTGCAGTGGCCACACCTGTGCATGTGCAGTGTAGCATGTGGTGGGTGACATGCATAATTATGTATGTGCATGGCCGTAGCAAGCGGTCCGGCCGGTCCGGTTTTGGCCGGACCAGTTTTCGGCAGATAAATTTCGGAATTGCGCATGCGCAGAAGTATAACGTCACGTTGCCATAATTTAAGAGTGATAGCTAAGTTTTGCAGGCCCATTAGACCAAAGTACGTCAAGCTAGCTTAGTGTCGTGTTGCCTAGACCGCGAAAAAGTGGTAGATATCGGTGATACGTCTGTTTTGGCAAGCTAACTGGAAGCGCACTACGAAATTGCCGAGTCAGCACTTTGCTGATCCGCTCCACGGCTGCATTTTGCTTGAACTGACCCATTGCTGAGTACAACCTCCAGTTGGATAATTTATGTAAAAATGTCTGGCTAAATTTTAGATATGAAATATCTTGAACTAGCAATGCATATTAAAATTTTGTTGACTATTTGCATGCATGAAAAGATGCCTCAAAAGGCCTCAGAAAGTGGCTCGGAGTACCTAAAATCTCAAAATTTTCTGGGGGGGCATGCCCCCAGACCCCCCTACAAAGAGTGGGCTAACGCCCACATAATGCTAAAATATTAGGGTGGAGTCTGACCACACCCCCTGGCCGGATCACTCCAAAAGTGCTTGCTACGGCCCTGATGTGTGCGTACGTTTGTGTATGTGCAATTTTTAGAGATGGGGGGTGGGTAGGACTAGCCCCGTATCCAGGCTTCCCATGACCACAAAAAGCCTGGGTACGTGTCTAGGTAAGACGATTAGCAACTTAATACATAATATTCACTAGAAACTAACTGTTCATTACATAATTGGAGGCAGCTAGGCTCACCAAGGGGCAAAGAACTTCACAAAGTGGGGTCCACTCTCAATGCTCTGCTCGAAACTCTCCTTATCCAGGATCACAGGAGGCGCTGCGCCGGTCAGACCAGCCAGTGGCAAAAGGATACACACGAGGAACAAAACGGACGCCATGCTGCCGGAAGGAATCGGCTGTTCTGTGGTGTGCATTAGTAAGAACAAGGGGCTTCAATTGGAGAACTTTCTGGCTGGGGGTCTTTTGTTAGCTGTGAGTATTGCAAGAGGCATTAAGGCATCAGCATTCATACTGGTTTGATATGATAATGTGCAGGTGCCAGTGCTATAGGAGTACATGTATGTACATGTGGTATACACATGTATACATGGTTATGCATTGACTCGCAGCTAATAGCTAGCTATAGCCTTGTACGCAGGCCTCCCCTCACAGATGTTTCACAGAATCGCTGTGAAAAAGAATGTGAGGGGAGACCTGCGTACAAGACTATATTCCTTTCTCTGGTATACGGTACGTATGACTTTGTCATAATTATACTACTTCAGCTGCTGACCAGTGACATCCTTCCACCATGCTGGGGCCACTTCGTAGAGTGGGCAGCCTGCTGGCACAGCTGTGGCTGTGTGTCGTGGGGACCCTCCGTCGGTTGCTATGGAGACAAAAGAAGGGGACTCAGACCCCACCCCTTCCTTCACAGAATTGGAACAGTGAGGGGAAAGGGGACGGCGAGTGGGAGAGTTGGGACTCTGTTGAGCCGTTTTCGGTCAAGGTGGTTCCCTCGGATCCTCAAGCGGTACAAGGAAGTGCTACCGAGCCACACCCACCAGACGGACCTCCAGTGCAACCCAACCAATCAGATGATGCGGAGGCAGACCTTTTCCGGGAGCTGCAGCCGGTGATCAAGAAGACAAAGAAGGCATGTGTTTATTTGTGCACACACTTTCATTAACTTTGATAACTTACATTTCACTGCCGAGGCCCTATTCCACACTGTAGTTGGTCTGGGAATCAGATTTAGGATTAGCTGTACCCGTGCTGCAGTGAATACATGGACTTTATCATCTAATCATGATGTTCTTCGTTAGATAGCGATATTTTACAATTCTGGATCTGCCATCACTGTCAAACTCTATGCCATTGTTGGCTAACAGACAGACAGACAGACACAGGAAATGTAAAGCAATGTTAGTAGCAGCTCTTACTCCATCTCTACAGCTCTACGTGAGGCCGTCCCATCACCAGGAGTCAGTCAACCCTCAGAAGTTCGCAGTGGACTCGGTCTTTCAGCCGGTGAGAACTAGCTACAGAGAGATATTATCCCAAATCTCCTCCAACGCTTTCCTGAACACTGCCTATTGACCTTCATCCGTTATGATGTAATGGGGGGCACTAAATTGGGATAATACAAGAGAACGTGCGCTGTGATGTAGTTTTCTCGTATGATTACTTGTTTGTGTGTTCCGTTTGCCCTGCCCAATTTAGGAGCGGGATACTGCGGAGCTGGGGGTGTGGTCGGAGGTGGGGCCTAGTTGGGAGGAGGGGCTCGAACTCGATCAGGGGGAGCTGGTCAAACAATCAGAAATGGCAATCAGGTACAGCTGCAATATATGGTGTACTGGATACGACTGGTCATACCATAAATTAATGTTGACATTCCTGGATAATACCAAAAAAAGGACACCCCATATCTCCGTCTCTTGCCCGCACAGGGACACCCCATATCTCCGTCTCTTGTCCGCACAGGTACACCCCATATCTCCGTCTCTTGTCCGCACAGGGACACCCCCTAACTCCGTCTCTTGTCCGCACAGGGACACCCCATAACTCCGTCTCTTGCCCCCACAGAGACACCCCATAACTCCGTCTCTTGCCCCCACAGGGACACCCCCTAACTCCGTCTCTTGCCCCCACAGGGACACCCCATATCTCCGTCTCTTGCCCCCACAGGGACACCCCTAACTCCATCTCTTGCCCCCACAGAGACACCCCATAACTCCATCTCTTGCCCCCACAGAGACACCCCATAACTCCATCTCTTGCCCCCACAGGGAGAAGAGGAGAGAAGAGCGGGAGAGGAGGAGGCAGCAACAGGAGCTGCTGCGCATCCAGAAGGCACAAGCCGCCGCCCACTCAGGCCTGGGGACCCGGTTGCCAAGCTCATAGCAGGCAGCTCCATGGAGCCATGGGTATCTAGGCCACCTGTGTTTTCTTGTGAGACGGTTAACCTTGTCTGAAGGATCGATGCCCCAAAGGCATTTTATTTTGGAAGTGTAAGGTAATTTGGAAAGGTTTTCTTTGCATATCAGCTGCTCTTTTCGGTCACAGTTGTAATAATTATTTATTCTATTGTATATGTTCATAATATCTTGTTCTTGTACTCAATCAATTACTGAATGAATAATTATAGCATAATTTCCCGGTAATTTTTTTGGTGTTATGATACACACACAAAAAGCTTAAAAGGAGCCACACCCTCTAATACAATACGTATAATTGCAGTGACAATAAATAGAATTGCAGTAATAAGAAGCTGGGTAACATTAGAAATATACAAAATTATAATATATGGACAGTGATGGCGGGCTGGAGCAGTATTAATGGGGTCAATGAGTTGTAATTCAGAACTCAGCACTTGCCGGTTTGGGTATGTGACTTGACTAGTCTAATAAGAGCTCATGTGTCTGAGACTGATTCTTCATTCTGCTGGGAAGTTCTGCTGACCTCCAACTGGAGTTTCGCCGCCGCACTCTCAAGGCAACTCCTCACCACCTCCTGTGCCAACACCGTCTCAAGGGATAAAACCTCGGCCACGGAGTCTCCTTTAACGATGGGGGCATCCCCTTGGGAGCCCCCCTCAGTGCTTACTCTAACTTCCTGAGACGTGCCACTCTCAACCTCCAACATCTTAGAGTCCTCAGGTCTGGACACCACGATGTTGATCGTCGGTTTCGTGCTGCCATTTCCCTCTCCTCTGCCACTTCTCTCACCGTTCTTACTACTTCCGTTTTTTCCATTTGGATCGGGCGTGGGACAGTAATCGGACACGGAACTGGTTCCAATAGACGGTAGAGAGCCGGTACTACCGGTAAACTCTCCCCTCATGCTCCCCAGCTTGAGGCTGTCCATGGACTCCGTATCGCTCCCACCGTCCGGTAGCCCTCGATGTTGCGGTTCGGGGGTGTTCCTAGCAGATGAGATCTTCCGTCCATCCATGTGTCCTTCTCGCCGCCGGCGGCCACTTGGGCTGACGCTGACCGATCTCGACCTCCTTCGTTCGTGGATCTCAGCATTGAGAGTTTCCAGCTTCTTGAGGGTCGTGGCGTAGAGACGTTTACTCTCTTCGATCCGCCTCTCTAGCCCTTGGATGTGGTGTTTGATTTGCTAGAGGAGAGGGACAGAGGGAGAGAGGGAGGGGAGAGAGAGGAGGGAGAGAGGGAGGAGAGGGAGGGAGGGGAGGGAGAGAGGGACGGGGAGAGAGGGACGGGGAGAGAGAGAAGGTGACAGAGGCTTTAGTAGCTTCCTGGTCATTGGAACACAGGGGACTCTAATAACTAGATCATAGAGTGACGTTATGATAGACGTGGTTAGCCTCGTTCCCCAGCCCCCTTGAAAAAATCAGCAAGGGGTCCAGTAGCCTCGTTCCCAGGCTCCTGCGGAGGCTCCACAAGAGCCTGGGAACGAGGCTAGGGGTCCAGGGTATGAGGCTACATAGATTGGCTAAGTGCTTCTTTCAAAGGGTTAACACTTGCTGGAGGACCCGTTGAAATAAGCACTTGGGCGCGCCCCCCACTAGCCATCATTATGTAATATGACATCATCCACATACCAGCAGTCTCTGCTGACACCTGAATCTCTCTTCAAAGTACGGCCTGCAGCAACAGCAACATGGGAACCAGTCACAGAACATGGGAATTGTTCACAGGACAATACATCATGTATTCACTGTTTAGCACACCACTGTTACAAACATAATCAGAGGACAGAGCTCACCCCTCTCCACAATTCCTCTCCCTCTTCATTTCCTCTCCCTTTGCCTCCCCACACCTCTCCCTTCCCGCCCTCCCTCCCTCCCTCCCTCCCTTTGCCTCCCCACTCCTCTCCCACTTCCTCCCTCCCTCCCTCCCTCCCCACCCCCTCTCCCTACAAGACGGAGTCCAGCTGGTAAAACAACAACCCAAGAACTCATATCAGTAGTCTCGGTTCCAGACACATTCCTGGTTCGGTTCCAGTCTCTCCTACTTACTTTGCATGGGGGGGCCTAAATGTTGAGGCTACCATACCAGCATTGTTGCTAAACGATGCGCTTAAGATCCAATGAAGCTCTTCGCTGCTGCACTGCAAAGGATGCTAATGCACTGGACACTCGAGCTCTGGTATGTAGTAATGGATGATAGTTAGGGCTCTCCCACACCAAACTCCCACATTAAACACGGGGAAAGAAAACATTGTGAGCTTAGGGTAAGGGGAGGGAGGGAAGGAGGAGAGGGGGTGGGGAGGGAGGGAGGGAGGGGGAGAGGGGGTGGGAAGGGAGGGAGGGAGGGAGGGGAGAGGGGGTGGGAAGGGAGGGAGGGAGGGAGGGAGAGAATGGGGAGAGAGGGAGGGAAGGGAAGAGTGGTGGGGAGGAAAGGGGAGAGGTGGTGGGGAGGGAGGGAGAAAAGGGGAGAGGAGGTGGGGAGGGGGGAGGAAGGAGGAGAGGGCTGCAGAGGTAGGGAGGGAAGGAGGAGAGAGAGAGGGGCTGGGAGGGGGAATGAGGAGAGAGAGAGGGGCTGAGAGGGAGGGAGGGAGGGAGGGAGGGAGGGAATGAGGTAGAGGTGATGGATCAACTGACTTGGATTTGACGATGTGTGACCTCAGCTTCCTCTCGATAACCCTGTACTCCTCCATGACCTTGGTGCACTGATCCAGGATCTGCTTGTGCTCCAGCTCGCTGTCCCGACGTTCCTTCTCCGTCTCTACCACCTACGAACATCAAGCAAAACTCTGTGAAACTATCTAGTATACTAACTTGAATTATATTCTTGCATACTATGCAGCGAGATACCCTCACGCTCCTGACACTATCCATATACTCTTGTAAACTACCACCATCATGCTCCTGACACTAACCACATACTCCAGTAAACTACCATTCACACGACTCTTGCCATATCTTGGCATAATATTATGAGCAACACTGTATAGCGGCAACCTTAAAGCTGAAGGGCATTCCAACCAGACTGACACATCAAAAGAATACTATCAAAACAAAATTCCAGTTGGAATTGAAGAAACTTCATAAGCAACCGAGAGAATCCCTGAAGAATTAGCATGCATTAATATTCATCTTTCATCATACTACTTACTCACAACAGCTTGCATTGCTGCTGCAATTAGCATACTGTTGAGTCTTGCATACTCTAACTATTTAGCATATCCACCTTTGGCACAGAGCCCTGGCTCCGCTGGTCTCTCACATGACAGCGATGTCATACAGACGATATCACTCGAGGCTGGCACACACAAAGGTGAAGGTCATGAGAGCTCTGCAGCTCCTGAGGCCGTAGGCTAGGAAACTGGCTCTACAGTTAAGCTATCGTATATCCATGAATCAGCTTCAGACAAAGCAGAGTGCTTGTGTCGGTGACTTTGCTGTTGTCAAGCTGGCCGTGCAGACTGTAGCCCAGCTGACCATGATGAAGTTTTAGATATGAATGTAGAAGGAAACATTAACAGCCTCATGGTTTCCATGGTTTCTAACTCACTCTTCCTGTGGCGTGGTTCAGCATCTCCTGCCAGGCCAGGTCCAGGGCTGACGGGGAGGCAGGGTCCTCGATGCGATCTCCTAGCTGCTCTTCCGCTACGCAGATCATCTCTTTGGCAGCCGCATGCTGGCTGTTGGCCTTGTCGAACCTGGCCGCTGCCCTGTTGGAGGCTTCCTGGACCTGTGTGTGTGTGTGTGTGTGTGTATGCACGTGTGTGTGCGTGTGTGTGTGTGTGTGTGTGTGTGTGAGTATGTGTGTGTGTGTGCTTGAAAACGTGACATCTCAAGGAAAGCCTCGCTCCCAGGCTCCACTCCCCAGCTTTTATCACATAGTGTAAAAGCTGGCCCTGGGAAGAAGGCTACTGTTTTGTATGTCACACCATCTATAACTTTCATACACGAGAGCATCACATCACATCACATTCCTGAGAAATTATTCCCTGGGCTCAAGCAATACGGGTACTGAAGCTGATTTATGGATATACGAGAACCAGTTTCTTAGCCTTGTTCCTAGGCTTCCCTCATTCCCAGGCTCTGCTGGTTTAGGAACCAGACCACGCTTATCAATATACACAACATAGGCGCATCTCTAACCCCAGAATCAGTCTCATTCCCAGGCCACATGGTAGCACCTGGGAACGAGGCTAGGGACCCACCTCTCTGGCCCTCCGATACACGTCCAGGAAGGGTTGTGAGCGCTGGATGCTGGTGTTGAGACGTTGACGGAGACCCTCCAGTCGCTGCTTACACTCTTCCAGGGTTCGCTTGTAGAGACTTCGGCTGCGCATCAGTCCAATCTCCAGTTCGTTGATGGTTGTACCAGTTAATGTCAGGGCATCCAGGTCTCGCTACATACATACAGACAGACAGACAAGGGCATAGGAGGCATTATGTAATAGATTGACCAGAGCGGCTACACTGAGTGCAGAATGTTTTCTAATTTTCCTGCGGTCAGGAAGCATCTTGATTCAGGTATGGAGCAAGCAGGTAGGATATAATTGCATGCTACATGTGAGAGTACATTGTCCTGCCCAACTTTTTTGGCATCATGCAGACTAGGTAGGAATGCATGCCATTATCATTGTCCCTCAGAACCATTTACTACACAAGCAGAAAACTCAATGATGTCAAAGGACAGACTAGTAGAAGCCACTGTTCAATTAGCAGTCTGAATGATCAGCAGCTGCTCTAGAACTGGTCAAGGCTAATGCTCTTACATGTTTAATATGTGCATTGAATGTTGTGTGTGTCTCAATGAAAAATGGTCTGACTACAACTGGTATGGATGGCTCTTAGCAAGAAGCTCTCAGCAGCTGAGTTGGTTAATTTGCATATGGACATGACTTACAAACTGTCTTTCTGGTGCAAGCACAATAGCAGCTGTGCAGGACAGGCCCTGTAATTAAAGCCCACCATTTGGGTCTGAGAAACGCATATTCATTCAAACTGCAGTGCTTCTGTAGTTTCTGCAGTACAAATTCTGCAGAAATACCAAACGCCCCAGCGGTAGGCTTACCTCTATCTGGCCCAAATGTTTCTGCTCGTCTCCTTCCGGTAGCCCGTTCTCCAGAATCTGCGGGCACTCCGCTATACTCAGCGCCTCCTCTATCCCGTCGCCGCTGCTCTCCGCCATCGCTGTCATTTATTCCCTTCACTTCTGTGTCGCGTACCGGTCTAACAGCGATTGCAGCCGCTTTGCCGCTACTGCCATACTACATGTACAGGCACTGTGGGCCGGTGATCATATTCCTAGAAATTTACGCGTATTTAGAACGAAGGTATGTGGGTGGGGCTACTATTGGATGCGAACATAATTTACAGCATAATAGCATACATGTCTAAACAAAGTCCGCCTAAGATTGAGTCGGTGTTCTTCAGATCTTGTTGAATGCCACGATGTCCACACTTTGTACCTGCAAGGAAAAATGTTGCTACTAATATAATTTAAAAAGCATGGTCCGGCCTGGGTATGAGGCGAGAGCGACTGCATTTTCAAAATGCACACAGACGTATGGCTGGAGATTCCCCAGCAGGTCAAAATTTTCAGTTGGGGTGGGAAAGATCCGAGAGATGTGGAGAGCCATGCCCTCTAGGGCTGCCTGGAACTTAAATTTTGTACTTAAGCAGTCAGAGGTTGCTTGTGGTGCTTTATGGGGCCCAAAAGGGCAGGCAATAATTATAAAATTGTTACCAGGATTTGCCCCCCCCCCCCCCCCCCCATGAAATCCCATCTAGATTGAATTTACTATGTATGTTAACGTTTTTTCAGGGTAGGCAGTTGATTGATAGATGTGAAAGTCATAGCACATCCTCACCAGGTCTTCGTGAGCTGTGATACTTTCCTCCAAGAAGTCTGTCCCGACCTTGTCATCCTCCACCACACAGGTGATCTGTAGCTTCATGATTCCGTAACCCACGGGAACCAGTTTGGCTACACACGTGAGACAGGAGAGGCAATGACAGACAGCTGCTGCTTCCTAAGGCCCTGCAAACCCTCGCCAGACACACGCTATTACTACTACTTGATTCGAATCACGGATATATCTCACACGCAGATTTGATTGAGGGGAGGGTCCACTATGTAGACTTGTGATCATGATTGCCTGCTAACTAGGTGAGCTAATTAAAGCCTACAGCACGCCTACACAGCGAGAGTTAATAAAAGTTGACAGTTATCCTGTTTTACCAACTACATTTCTTGGTTAGGGTTATGACTAAACATGAAATAGCAGTAGTCGAAGGAAGCGTTCTGTACTCACATGCTCCCCATTTCAGTCCATCCGTCTCTACCGCTCTCACGACCTTCTCAATGTCCTTCATGTCTGCAGGATTACCGCAGTCAAACATTTACACCACAAAGACAGAAGTGTGGGGGATACCTTACCTGTTTCATCATCCCACTAGGTGGATTCATGATGAGAAAGAAAGAGATAGAGAAATCATAATACCCCATGAGTTTTTTAAAGTTATACCACGAGGTACTTACCGGCTTAACTTCTAGAATGATATTGGACTTCGCTATAACTTGACCTTCTGTATACAGGAGAGAAAAGAAAGTAAACCACAGCTTGACCCCAGCTTTGACCCTAGCCTTGGCCCCAGCCCTCCCTTCGCAGCTTTTTCACAGCTATGGAGAAAAGAGAAAGCTACGAGGGGAGGCCTGGGGGTGTGGCTACAGTTGGCCATAGTCCAAACACGTTGCTAGCTCCAGTTCTCACTTTTGGTTTTCTTTTCCTGGTAGGCCTCCAAGCGTTGTTGCTTCAATTTTTCCGCCTCTGCATCTACCTGCAGGAGAGGGAGTAAAGGATGAGGGATACTGGAGTATTACGTGGGCGGAGCACCAGTAGAATGTTAACTGTCGCAATCCGGTACAATAGACCCTTTACCATTATGATGTAATGGGGGGTAAAAGTGAGCACTAAATGGAGAAAATACAGGAAAACATATGTAAACAAGCATGTTCTTATGTTTTCGTACAAGAAAACTACATCAAAGCACATGTTCTCATGTATTTTCTCCATTTAGTGCTCACTTTTACCCCCCATTACATCATAATGGTAAAGGGTCTATTGTCAGACACAGCCTACTGTCCTCTGTCGGATGTAAATTGTTTTATATTTTATAAAAAAAAGTGGAGCCGGTAACTGAGCTAGGTGCCATGTGGTGGCCAAGGCTGGGCAGAAGTACTCATTTTATCGCAGCACATGACTGCAACCAGTCACCCAACAACACTCGAAGTAATGCGATCCCCGGTGGACTGAGTTACGGGCCTGCAGGGCTACATGGGTGGACTGTACAGGCACACTGGACTCTCGCTGTCTACCACCTCAGCTTCTGGCTCAATCATCTCCACTGCCTTGGAAGGTATGGACATACCCAGCTGTAGAGGGAGGATCTATCTTGGGATCAGTGCTAATGGCTAATGTCTGCCGATGATCGCTTTCTTCAGGACTTCCTGGTGTTTCTTCAAACTGCCTGAAGCTCACGCTAATTGAATATAAAGATCAGAACGGACGCTACAGGTGTCTCACCTCCTCATCATCGGAGCCAAAGAGGTCGAAGACATCCTCCTCATCCTCAGCAGGCTTGCTCTCTGCGGGGGGCGGGGCCTAGTGTACGAGACATTATTTATTATGACTTCACCCCTGGCACAAACAGAAACTAAATATGGCTACACCTTGCACATTCTCGGGAACAAACACGGAAGAACTGGTATGGTATATTAGTATAAGGTTTCAGAAATTCAGCCGAGTGTAACATACCTTTGTTTCGGTAGCCTCTCCGTCTAGCTTGCCCACTCTCCCTTCCAACAGGCACAGTCTCGACTGAACTGCCTGCAGAGCTATAGAGCACACAATAGACTGACAACAGCACAGCAAAGTGGGTCTCACCGCAGCTGATATTGTACCTACTGTATGGCTTCATTTGCTACTGAGAACATAGTGTACTGCCCTCCACATCCCTGAGAGGTTTTAAACATGGAGTGTGGAGGATCGGGTACCAAAGTAATGTATGATGAAACTTTTAGGGATTTTATGACAGCTGTCAAAGGATGATCAAGAGTTAGTTCAGCCTCGTTCCCAGGCCATACCTCCACATTGCGCATGGGCAAATGGTGAATACCAGGCCACTCTTTCGTGGGGACGTGTGATCTGGGAATGAGGCTAGAGTTAGTTATTCTGAACTACATTCCATGTATCCTTACAGAGTCTTGCTGGCTTGCAATGAACAGCAAGGACTTTAGAATCAAGAGACCAGCTCATGATGGGTTCCAATAGCCCCCCACCACTGTCACCACTCACAATAGGGCAATGTCTCCCCTAGCAACAGTCCTTACTTGACTTTAATTCGTTGTTTTCTTTCTCCAGCTGTGCTATCCTCTGTTCCATATTTGAGCCTGCTCGAGAGCCCTATAGCAAACATGCTCTCAACAACACTGTGTGGACAGCAGAAGGAGACGACTTACAGCTACTGTTTTCAGAGATTCCTGTATAAAGCTCTTGGCCTTCTCGAACTGGCTGGTGATGTGGTTGGGTGCTGCCTTGCTCTGCAGAAACAAATCGTCCACACTCGCACACAGAAACTCAACAGTGCCCGAAATGAACACTACGTGGTGGGATCTAACCACTTCACACGGAAGCTAAATCTTTAGGATAAGCAATTCAAAAAACAAACCGCCATCCCCATAGATTGCTATGCATTTTTGCAACTGCAATTGCTCATAATTTCAGCTAGAAAGGTTACCCTTCTGACAACATTCATCCAGAATGAAAGCATTTTTGTGGTACAGTTAACTCAGAAATCTTTTCATGATCCAAGTGATCTTTTCTCAGATCCCACAAATATCACAGGCAGTGGCTATTGGTCCGATGGGATGTGCATACAATAATTATTATATGCGAAATGCCCGCGCATGCGCAACTTATGCACTAGCTTGTAGCTCAATATTGACGCAACGTAACCAGCTCTAAACCCAACAGTTAGTTCCTAATCCCAGACTAAACCCTTACCTTACCCTACCCTAACTCTAAATCACTGAATTGCTGGACCAATAGCCACTTTGTATATAAAACACTTACTTCAACTGGCACCGCCCCGTCTGTCTTGCCCTGCAGAAACAAACACTCAACCACATGAAATTTAACAGTGCATGGTTTCAAAAGCATAAAATATCTACCTCGATTGGCACCGCCTTGCCCTGCAGAAACACACACACACACAAATTATGTCAACATAATTTGGCTAAATTCAAGTATAAAACTTCAAGATGCCTACTTCAATGGCTAGTCCTGAGTGCCTCTCTGCTAAAATCTCTTGGTAGCGAGTCTCTGCCCCCTCGAACTTGCCCTGCTCAAACCAGACACTCTCTTTCGCAATATACAACTCGGCCATGGCGTTCCACGTGGTTTTACGATCTATTTATACGATAGTACCAGTAACGACAACAAAAATTGAAGAATAATAACCGTGGGGGGAGAAATCGAGAAATGGCTGCAATCCGGCACACCATACAGAAGGAAGTCTTCTCCCCGGTGGAGGAGCGGCTGGTGGGCCTGGTAAATGTCACCAAGCCTGGGCGAAAGAAGAAGACCAGCTTTCTCTGCGCGTCAGGTGAGGGCAGCTGCGAGAGCCTAGCGGTGATTGGTGGGGGGAGGGACCGGAGAATTGTTTATTGAAATCTTATGACGGTAGCTGAAGTGCTGCGGCCAGTAGCACTCTTGTACACTTTGCAAAACCTCCCAAGGTGTTCTGGGAGATTATGAGGTTATTGTATGCAGAGGCGAGCGGTGAATTGCATGCAATCTGATTGGTCGGCCATATTAAACTCGTACAGTCGGCCGGTATTTCAAAATAAAACTGCAATATAATAGCTACATGCCATTTTTTGGAGTCACTGTCCCTTTCCTGTCCAACAAATAACTTTCACTTTCTGTAGCTTCATGACTTTGTTTATGAAATTGGACCTCCCTAGGTATATACTTTAATCCGCCTTTAACCTTTGACCTTTCTCCCTCGTTAGTGAACCTGGCAGAGAAGCCCCCTCAGGTGTTCGTCAGTCGAGTCAAGAGTGTAGAGAGGAAGGCCAGCGACAAGGGAGACAGAGAGCAGTACCGGAGGCAAGTGTCCTGAGCTGCTTGTCCTGAACTGCTTGTCCTGAGCTGCTTGGGTTGTGATTCTTTTAGCATATTTGTCCTAATTATACACCAAAATTTTTTTTCGAGTCGGCCTTGGTGCCATAGATAGAGCACAAAAATACAGCTTTATAGCTTGGTGGCGCTTTAATTAGGGTGGCACTCCTAATTAGAACCGCACGACAATGCGGTGCTCTCACTGACCTAGCTGAGACAGCCATAGGTCTTGCGGGCGTCATTTAGAAGTGTGTGTCATCCAGATACGAATGCAAAGCACATTGAAGTGAGATTCAAGGGTTTGTCATGTGATCAATGTTGAGGAGGCTTCTGATTCAGTGAGGGTCACATGAGTAGCACTAAGCTACCCTCTTGTCATTGTCTTTTAGTTGTCAGGATGTGTGGGTGGGGCAGCGTCTTGATCAATGGTTTCTATGGCAACTTCTGTGTCATAGAACCACTATATATTACTCTATAGACGGTCTCAGGACACACTTAATTGTAGATGGAAACAGTTGGAGTCTTGACAGTGGAAGATTGATTCTGACACCTACATCTCTAGTCTCTTCAAACCCTTGTGCAATTTTATTCTCTGCTACATTGACTGCTGCTCTCTTCAAACTGCAGAGTGAAACAATGGCGTCTCTCAGAGCTACGGCTCATAGACGGCAAGTCTGCGGACATGGAGATGCCGGAATTTGATCTCCACTTCGACAAGGCCATATTCAAGTGGATCGCCAGCAGTGTGACCGAGAAGAAGACCTTCATCACCTGCCTCTACAAGGTGACCTCAGATTTGTGAGCTGTCAGCTCACCCAAGCAGCCAGTTGCTCCCAAGGGCAGTCTCTTTGAAGGCATGAGACGCACGTTTGTGCCTTCAAAGTGCCTTTGGTTTCCATTCCTATCACTAAGTAGTGTGTAAGAGCTTGTGTGTACTTCAGCCCTTGAACAAAAACATAATGCTAACGGGTATCACCTAATGCAAAGCTTAATTCCCTTACTAAATGACCCTTACCAACTCTGGACTCTGACCTTTCAGTTGGTCTTTTTTTCAGCTGGTGCACAAGTACATTGAGAGGAAGAAGCCAGAGTTTCTGCATGTCGACGAGGAGAGATTGCAGGGTGAGTTGTGGGGTGTGGTCGTACGTTTATAACAAAATCTGCTGTGTTCATTAAAGTTTTTTTTTTTTGTCTTGTCTCCAGAAATGCTCCACTCCATTGATCCAACTCGAAGCAGGGCTGGAACAGAGGATGTTGAGGAGGTGGAGCAAGGTAGGTCACATGATACTCACATGGTCTTCATTTTATGTTTATAATCATGCTCCCAGAAGTCATATATGAAAGTTGCCTACACACTCTATGGATCACATGAGCACCACTTAGTACCGTAAAGAAAATCACATGATAATCACATGCCTCTCTGACCCAATCCTCAGAGGAATACCAAGAACTGACTAAGAAAGAGGAGGAAGATCTGGAGAAACTTCTCTCTCGCGACAACGCCATCCAGGACGCGGCTGCCTTCACAGAGAACCTCTCGGAGGAGCTGGCCCAGTTGGACGACGCCAACATCCACACCCTCATGGGCTCGGAGGCTCAGATCCAGGAGCTGATGGGCAACTTGGACCAAGCCCTGAAGGAGGTGGAGCAGATGGAGACCAAGCTGGGGTGTGTGGCAGCAGAGTTGTAGCTGAGAGACCCAAGCCTCTGTCCTTAGTGAAGAGGGGGCTTCTCAGTTGGCTCTTGCATAACAAAAAAAGGCTCTCTGAATACCACGACTAGATGCTCTAGTGTTCTTGAAGACTAGAGCATCTTTCACTCCAAAGAAGACTAGAGCATCTAGTCGAAACGTCGGCAAAGTGTCCTTAGTATTCAAGGATTTGATGTGTCCAATACAGCACGTCTGTGCCCTTATTATTTTGAGGTATTGACTACTCCTTTCTCTTCTCCCTCTTCCCCTCTGCTCTCCCCCGTCCTCCTTCCGTTCCTCTCTCCCTCTCCCCTCTGCTCTCCCCCCATCCTTCTCCCGTTCCTCTCTCCCCCCGTCCTGAACAGAGTGTATGACGAGCTATTAGCAGGGGTCCGGGAGACGATGCAGAGGCTTGGCTCGCAGTACTCCCGTATCCTTGTCGAGAGCAAGAACCTGGGGTCCCTCTTGAGCGAGGTGGAGGAACTCGTGGTGAGTGTGTGTTGTGTGTGTCAGGTTGATTGAGCAGTGTTGCTATACCAGGGCTTCATTTAGAGCAGGGTGGAAGGGGGCATTCGCATCCTCCTTGAAAACTCTGTGCCCCCCCCCCTCCCCTTGGGAATTTTAACGCTTCAAAATTGAATACTGATCACTATATGCACGCCCCCCCCCAAATGTCTTCCGACATGCTTTTGCCCCCTTGGGGATTTTTCTAAATGAACCCCTGTATACTAATACAGTTAGGCAGTACTTAGACTTGAACCAGTACTGCAATGACAGGTTGGGCTGGAATTTTCAATAATGTACTTACATTCGAGTGTGCACAGGGTGCGTCTACTCTGCCCCCTCCCCCTCTCCCCCAGACAAAATTGGACCTGGACCCTATGGTGGAGAAGGTGCTTACCGAATCCCCCCTCACGGGGTCCAGTCATCTACGGGACTGCACTCAAGCGGCGCTGACTCTACAGGCGGCCATCTCACAGGAGCTCAGCCAGGGTGTCTCCATCTTGCAGGCCGTCACCGAGCAGAAGCAGTTCTTTTCGAACTTGTCTTTCACTTTCGGGCGGAGACTACACGAGGCGTTGTCAGGGATGTTCGTGAGCCAAGTGAGGACGGTCTAGCTAGCTGTAGCTGAAACCTAGCCTCGTACCCAGGGAGATGGCCTCATTCCCAGGCCACGTGGGAATGGGGCTACCAGGGAGCAGGTCTGGGTATGCCATTTGTGGTAGCTAGCTACTGCGAGAGACGGTATGAAGAAGCTACAGATTGAGAGTCAGTACCCAGTACAGCACTATGGGTCAGTTTGTGGATTTTGCTCTCGAGCCAAAACGTAGCTATATCTATGCACCTTATAACCGCTATATAGCTATGAGCCTATATGAGATGGTGTGCCACACACACACACACACACGTACACCCACCCACACACACACACGTACACCCACCCACGCACCCACACACACACACACATACATACACACGCACACACGTACACCCACACACACACACACACACACACACCACAGGCAGCACAGATGCTAGACGCAGTACAGATTCGCCACATCACTACCCCGGTCATCTCCAGCCACAGCTCCCTGCACGGGGAGCTTCTGCCATACTCGGAACTCACCAAGTGGTTGAGAGACTCAGAGCCCCTCAGGTTCAGCGAGGTCATGGAGGTAAGAGGGTGGGGTCATGGAGGTGAGTGGGGCGGGGTCATAGGGTAAGAGGGGTGGGTCATGGGGGGGTCATTTGAATTAATTATTACAATCACCCCTTAATTCATCAAGCTTTAATAGTTACTGCTGGATGCTGACCTCGAAAATCAGGAAAGCATGACTATCACCATGCAATTATAGCAGCATCATTAAATTTCATGGGACAATTTTCTTGTGAATGACATACCTACTGTGCTGATAGAGAAAAGTCACTGGTACAGCCAAGCACAGCATTATTGACTTGTCAGGTGCAGATTTACGCGTGAAAATATATGCTCCTGTGAAATAATCCCCCTGCACTGTACTTTGCAATAGTGCAGTGCACCTTGTACTTACATTGTGAAGCAATCATTTGTTTACAAACATACTCATCCCCAGTTTGCCATGCAAAGCTTTATCCTTGTGATTTGTTAACCTCCGGGCACCCACACAAATGTGCTGTCCTCCTCACAGGCCTACATTCGCAACTTACGTCGTGTGTATGAGGAGGAGATTAAAACCTTCATGTCAGACGTCCGCACCACCCTGGCCAGGGGGATGGAGGTGAAGAAGACCGGGCTTCTGGCCAAAGTCGGCTCCCAGTCCGACATCCTTACCTCGTTTCGCAGGTATGGCAGAGTTTTACCGTTATGATGTAATGGGGGGGTAAAAGTGAGCACTAAATGGAGAAAATACAAGCAAACATGTATTTTGGTGTCAGCCGAGCCCCTCTAAAAGCAGCGAGAAACTTCAGATTTCCATGCTAACTACAATTGTATGCATACGTAATAATCACTAAAAGTATGCAATTAACAGTGCATGACGTAATCCGCTATTCGAGCATTGCATATTGACACACCTCCTCTGCAGCTCACCCACAGTTGGGAGAGCAGTTGGCTTAATTCCTCTCCCAATCTCATCCTCCCCACAGTCCCATCGGAGGATCTATGATGGTCCTCTCCCCTCACTCGCGGGGAGGAGGTGGCATATCCGCCTCCATTGCTGACTTCAGCATGAGTTCGGCGTACAGCTCCCCCGACCACGTCAGCCGACCCAAGTGAGTGGCTGCTGGAGTATCAAGTCTGTACTCTGGAGGCTCATTCCCATGTGCCTGGGAATGAAACAGTGATACGTGTGTGTAGGTATGCTAGACTTCTGTACATTGAGGACGGCATTAGTGCATGGACTCTGGACACCCAAGTGGCAATACTACTTCAATTATTTAATGCAGCCAACAGTAAACCAAGCTGCTCCCTCCCTCCCTCCCTCCCTCCCTCCCTCCCTCCCTCTCTCCTTCCCTCTCACCCTCCCTCCCTCCCTCCCTCCCTCCCTCTCACCCTCCCTCCCTCCCTCCTTCCCTCCCTCCCTCCCTCCCTCCCTCCCTCCCTCCCTCCTTCCCTCCCTCCCACTCTCCCTCCCTCCTTCCCTCCCTCCCTCTCTCCTAGATTCGACCAGGCATTCTCCCTGATGCTGGAACAGCTCCAGCCTGTGTGTGTATCAGAGCAGAAATTTTGCACTTGTTTCTTCCACTTTAAGAAGCCGGGGCCTCCCGCTGACCCAGAGATGGCGGATCAGACTGATGGAATGGATGAAGAGGAAAGAGAGGTAAGGAGAGAGGGAGAGGAGGAGAGAGGAGAGGGAGGGGAAGGGAGAGAGGAAAGGGAGGGGAAGGGAGAGAGAGGAGGGGGGAGGGGAGAGAGGAAAGGGAGAGAGAGGAGGGGGGAGGGGAGAGAGGAGGGGACTACAGCAGACATGTAACCTTGGTCACAGGTTTCCAGGTTTCCTCCCACGCATGAAAGTCTGGGCAAGCCTGGGAATGAGGCTAGCAGGCACCACCTTTTAGAATCCATGGTATACTTTGTGTGTGTGTATGCATACTGCTCACGAGTTTACATGGGCTGCTGTATTAACCTGTGAGTGGACAGCTGTGCTAGCCTGTGAGTGGGCACACTGGAAGATAATCAAAGCCTATAATCAGGAAGCTAGCAGATGTTGTCACCCTCACATCACAGGCCCACCTGCAGAGGAACACAGAAGCTGTATGTGGTTGTGTGAGGCAAACAACAGATGCTGTCATGCAGGAGCCCATCCGCTTGTCAGTACAGCTGTCGCCTTAGCCTCAGTCTGTCCCCAGACCCACCTGCACAGTTTACTGGTTTCACTTAGCTCTTTGTGGCCCTGCTATAGCCTCATTCACTAACGTGCACACACACACACACACACTCACACACATACACACTCACAGGAGTCTCCCGATGACTTCCCTGACTCGGGCACCCCCAAGCGGCGTACGCCCAACCTAATCGACATCGGGGACATGACCGGAGGGGGTCTAGCGGGGGTACTGGGACAGCTGTTTGCCGTGCTACTGCCGGAGATCGAAGCCTTCATCACATTTGGGGAGAGGCTGGACAGCTAGTACGTCTCCTGGGGAGGGACAAAAGTACATTGTAGGGGGGAGGGGGACAAAAGTAGATTTATTAGGGGGGCATACTTATAATGCCAATTTTCGAGACCATGTAAATATATCGTTCTAGCCTCGATCCAGCAGTTGATTGTCTCACTCACACACACACACACACACGCACACACACACACACACACACAGTAACACCCTGTACCTGCTAATCTCCGTCAGCCAGCGTCTGATGTTTGCTGTGGAGTCCGGCAGCATCTCGTATCTGGACGAGACCCTCAAGAAGGCTCTGGTCTGCGTCAAGAGACTCTTCGACAAGTTCATTGTGAGAAAGCAGTAGTGTTAATAGCCAGCCGGACCGTTCTTAGGCTGGCGGGCAAGTAGACCTCTGGGCATGAGACTAGCCCTTCCATGGAGTTAAGCTATACAGTCTTCTGACTGTTCATTCAGGAATACTGGGCGGGGCAAGGGGTTCAGTGGGTGGGGCATCTTTTGCTTCCTGTGAGGCAATTGAGAGGCTAAAACGGGATATCTTGTGATTGTAGAAACTTTTTGTATTTTGGTTATGGAGATCTCATGTTGATCGAGTTCCCTTTCTACCAACCTCAAAGTGACTCATCATTAAATGCGTCAGATGCGTTTGATGATGTTCAGTTGGTAGAAAGAGAATTGGATCAACGTGAATACAGAGAACCAACTGAGATCCTCTTGAAGTAATTGAGATCTCAGCTAGATTGCATCAGGAGCCCATAACCCAAAGGGAAGGAGCATTAAACTTCTGTAGGTATGCTGATTCTACCTGTTGTCAATAGCACTTGCCCAAAACTCCTTATATGGTAAGTGCTATGTAAGCGCTATAGCACTAGTCTAGTAGTAAACCAGCCATGCATAGCTGCTAAGCATTCCATATATGGAGTTTTCTTGTAGGTGCCGTGCGTCCATCGTACTGGTGTCTTCCTTCTCCTGCAGGTGAAGAAGAAGCAAGCCATTGAGGAGATGAAGCTCCCTCGCGGAGGGAAGTGCGGCATACTCCCCTGCGTCGTCATGTTTAACGAGTTTGCCGAGAGGGCG
This sequence comes from Phakellia ventilabrum, assembly GCA_963921505.1. Classification (NCBI taxonomy): domain Eukaryota; kingdom Metazoa; phylum Porifera; class Demospongiae; order Axinellida; family Axinellidae; genus Phakellia; species Phakellia ventilabrum. The sequence continues at coordinate 272,864 of OY997381.1, forward strand.
GAGGCTATCGTCATGGGGACGGATCGGCGGGCAGACTTGGACAAGGCATACCTAGCTCTCCTGGACTCTGTGTTCAGAACGTTAGAGAAGGTGGCGCACGAGCATCCAAAGACGCCCCCCGATGTCATCAAGTTCGGTGAGTACATGGGCTGGTAAAATTCTAAGAGGTCATGAAGTTACAATGTAGAGAGGACGTCCCGCTATATATGCACTACAACAGTTGTGATGTACGTCTAGTTACCGTGGCAGCAAGGTCCACTGGTAATGTTACTAGAGCTCACTGCAAAAATCAATGGAAAGAAAGGCTTTCTGAATACCAACTTTAATTGCCGACGTTTCGACTAGACTTGCCCTGAAGAAGACTAGAGCATCTAGTCGAAATGTCGGCAAATTTTCTTTCCGAATTAAAGCCTTTTTTCTTATGCAAAAACCAACTGAGAAGCCCCCTCTTCATTCGTAAAAATTAATGGGTTAGTACCGAGGGGAAAAAAGGTAGAATGGTACGGGCGTACACCCTGCACCAGTAATGGTGTACTGCCTCGATGGTTCAAAGGCTTAGTAGCAGTTACATGCATGTACATGTACATGTACTAGGTACTGCATTTTAATTGACAATGCACTTCTCCTCTGCAGAGAACTACAAGAAGATGTTTGGTAAGTGTACGTCTGAGAGTTGCTAGAGCAGCTGTAGCCACACAAGCTCTCTAGCTATCATTTCCTGTGACCCTTGCCCTTTGACCTTTACCCTCTGTTCTCCTCCTCTAGACATCTTGTCTCGTCTGAAGATTAGCTGCCTTGAGCCAAGTCGAGACGAGGCCAAGAGAAAACACCGCTCGCACCGCAGGGAGTACGTGGTCAACTGCCTCGGGAGGCCCTTGGAAAAGCTCAGTGTAAGTGGAGCAAGAAATGGTGGACAGTTATTGTGCAAGTGGTGTGTGCAAAGTAGTGTGCAGATGATGTACAAACAGTATACAGATAGTATACAAACAATGTACGAACAGTATGCAGATATGTGCAAATTGGATAACATACAATACACTTAACCCTTGTGTGGATGATGTAGTTGTTTACTAAGGTCACAAGGTCACAAGCAAATATTTTTCCACAGGACAACTAGCCCAATGTTAGCCTGGTCCCCCTTTCCCACGCCGGGGACCAGGCTAGCCCAATGTTAGCCTGGTCCCCCTTTTCCGCGCCGGGGACCAGGCTAGCCCAATGTTAGCCTGGTCCCCCTTTTCCCGCCAGGGACCAGGCTAGCCCAATGTCTGCCTATAGCACAATAGCTGGTCCCATGGGCTTTGAGCCAAAGGTTACCACAATGCCTTTGGAAGCTAATTAGCAGCTGCTATCAAAAGCATTGCAGCTGTTTCATAATTAATATAATTATAGCTACCATAATTGCCATATTGGTCTATACTTGTTCACACACTCTTTGGCGCTGTTGCAACTGAGCTAACCACAGTTTTTGAACACATCTGTGTATCACCCTCCAGACCTTCTTTGAGGGGGTGGAGTCTCTGATCGCCGGGGGAACCAAGGCCAATGAAGTGGGCTACCGACTGGACTATAGCAGGAACGAACTGAAGAAATGCATCAAGGAATATCCTGGCAAAGAGGTAAGAGGCTACTCAGGGTTCAGTCAAGACTTCTTCCTAGTGTGTTCCTGTCCATGGAGAAGATAGTCAACCAACAGATGCAGTATAGAGGTTTTTAGCATCCCTCTACAGTCAAGGGCCTTCAGTTTTGGCCTTGGGTGTGAGAACAAGATCAATAGCCTGGCTTTCTCCCCTCCCTCCCTCCCTTCCTCCAGGTGAAGAAAGGCCTAGAGAAGTTGTACCGTCGTGTTGAGAAGGAGGTCTCTGAGGAGGAGCTGCAAGTGGTGTGGGGAGCCATGCAGGAGGCCTTCATGGAGCAGTACCGGAAGTTCGAGGTTAGTGAGAAAGCAGACTGACAGGCAGACAGACAGACAGATATAAGTAGCCATTAGTATCACACAATCCATTATGTCAAACAGACAGACAGACAGACACTCACACATTAACTTTGTAGAGTAGTTTTAATTTTTTTTTTGCTTTTCTATAAATAGGATTTGATGCAAAAGTGCTATCCTGGTGCCAACATCAACCTGGAGTTCAACATGGATGACATCATCGAGTATTTCAGTACCAGCCAGCAGAGATAACTGAGAGGAAGTGGGAGGCACCAGTGGGTGTGGTCAGTGTGTCTGGATCATAAACTAGACCATCCTTCTTAGCGGCGATCACGAATTGTGTTGTAGTAGTAGACATGTTCCCATTCTTTTCTTTGTATTATAGTATGGTAACAAACATTTTTAGTTTCACCAAGCAACAACAAAATGATATAATCACTTAACTACATCAGGTATTTGCTTAATTCTTTCACCATAATTATATGAAATAGATATTATTAACGTCTAATCTGCAATCTATTTTACAAATATATGACAGCTTTGGCACTGCAGTAGCAAGTGGCCCACAAGAATGTGACTGATGCTTTAATCAGAGTAGTTTACTTATATGGTGAATAGTGAAGCAACAAGAGTGCTACTGATGCTGAAGCAAGATTTCAAGATCACACCTAACACTACTGTCTGCACATACACTGGTTGAAACTTGAAGGGAAAAGCTCTCAGTGAAGTTGTTGAGGTCAGTTTAGAGAACTACACTATAATTTTAGGGTAGCTATAGCTAGCTGTATTATGCAGGTGCAGAATTAGTCTCTAAGTATATTACTGCAGCAGCAATTTTTTTGCAGTAGCTATCAGCTACTTTCTAGTACTGCAGCTCTGGAAATCCTCTCTATAGTTTGCTGTACTAGTCACTATTCTAGGCATGAAAGACAGCCATCATAAAGGAGAAGCTATACCTAGTCACATGTAAGAAATTGTCTTTTCCACTAGCTGGCACACTTTAGTTTCACAATCTTTAGCTGCAGGAGCTGTTTATTCTTTCCCTCTGGTAGTTAGTTAGTGCGCTTTGTTTGGTCCTTATGTAGCTACCATTTCTCTATTTCCATCTAGGTGGTGTAACTATTGTGTCTGAATTCAAACATGAGTAGCAGCGGCAGCTTGCTTGCTTCTGCAGTCCTTGCAGCCACACTGTCTCTGCTGCTACCACAGTTTGCAATTGCTCAAATACCAACCGTTTGTACCGACCAAGAGAGCCTCGAGAACTTGGTGTGCTGTCCAACTACAGAAGATGGTGTGTGTGGAGCAAATGCCAATCGTGGACAGTGTGTGTCACTGAATCTTCCGAACTACAGCAGAGAAACGAGTGATGTACGCCGAAACTGGCCCCACTACTTTACTCAAGCTTGTCAGTGTAATGACAACTACGCAGGCTATGATTGTAGCAGATGCAGGTTCGGCTATTTTGGGTCTGATTGTCGACGAAGACGAGTCCTTCCCCGTCGACCAGTTAGAGAGCTAACTGATGAGGATTGGATCGCTTTCCTTGATATCTTAAGGAGGACAAGGACCTATGACTCGGGGTACAGAGTTATTATGGAAGAATCCCCTCCTGGCAATGCAAGCCTTGTGATGACCAACGTCTCTCTCTACCAATTGTATACTTGGGCACATCACTATTCTGCCAAGGACGGCTTGCATCCAGATCCAGGTAGCTACATTGAATAATAAAAAACACTCTGGATATGCCATGCATAATGGTATTTCCTATCTCCTATAACTGGAGAGCTATACTGGTAGTCTAGCCTCATTCCCAGGCTCTTGTGGGTGTTTTACTATTTTACTTTTACATTTTCTCATGGAGAGATGCATTTGAGCATGCAAGAACTCTTTGAAAGACAGCTGTGCATACCCTTCTCTATACCTTCTGTTGGGGATATGGTTGAGCTCTCAGTCTGTGGTACATAGTAGTTGCTTCAAGAAGTGTAGGTTCACTGCCTTCCTTCATTGCTTGAGAGTGGAATGTCCTATATATAGTCCACACAAGAAAATGTTCAGAAAATGTAGGCCCACAAGTATAGCTAATGAAATGTGCATTGGGAAGGGCTACGTGTGTGTACTAACTATGATGTGTAGCCCTATCTTCATGCTACAAGTTCGCCCATGCAAGAAGGGATGTATGCAAGTATACTATTATCCCTCCAGCGCAACAGGTAGACTATGCACACCAAGGACCAGTCTTCTACACGTGGCACCGACTGCTGAACTTGTGGTTGGAGTGGCAGATACAGGGAATGCTGCAGAGCATGGGTCGACGAGACTATCACACCTTCCGGCTTCCTTACTGGGACTGGCGTGTTGAAGTCCAAAGAAGTTTTGGTGTCAGCTCTGAAGAACTCTTTTCAGAAAACAGGCTTGGAGCGACCAGAAATGTCAGTGGATTTCCACGTGTATTTGGAGCATTATTCGAAGCTGGCTGGGATACCATCTGTTGGCTACAGCCATTTCAAATTTGTGATCCCAGGATCAATACTGGTCCCCTACAACGCTGCCCTTTTACGGGAACTGATCCTTGCAGCAGCAGCAATCCTGATTGGCCAACAGTGCAGGACGTCGTTGATGCAATAAGGATGGATGAGTACGATGCACCTCCATATAACCTTTTTACCCGCAATGGGCTTCGTAGCTTTGTCGATTTCGAAATTGGTGACCCAACAAACTCATCAGATGTGGAGAAGTGCCGTAACATCCGAACCTGTTCATGTGTACCAGGAGGACCCGACTGCATTCCAGAAGGAGGCATTCTGGGCCCTCCTCTCACTGCACATATGCATTCTTTAGTGAGTGTTGTTTCCAAAGACAATTATTGTCACTATAGGTGGTGGAGTAACCTAAGTGTATAGTAACTGCAATAAGTTGAATCAGTTTTCCTGCTTTTTTTTCTTTTCCAAGCTAGGATTCCATGCAGAGAGTATTCGGGTCTTGTGTTCAATGGTCTGCACTACTAGACTATTAGTATACTAGCCTTATAGGGGAGTGAGGCATTAGCTAGTATGATAAAGCTAATTATGTTACAGGTAGCCATGTGTAGAAGTGCATGAATCTCAGATTCACGGTCTCTGCTGCGTAATATACTGTCCAAATAACCTGGTGCTGCAATAGAATGGTAAAAATACCTTTCTGGTGGCATTTTAAAATTGCTCACATTGGAACTAAACCCATACCCCTCAGCTGATGCAACAATTAGAGTGATACAGAACAGATACATGTATACATAGCTTAATCACGTCATATTATATATGCTTTCTACTCAACAATAATCTACAGGGCCATTACATACCAGGCATAGGTGATTTGGTATCAAATGCAACTTTGCCTGTCAATATGCAAGGCCAAATTGAAGATGTCGCAGCTTCTCCAAATGACCCATTTTTCATCGTTCACCACACGATGATCGACTGTCTGTTTGAGGAGTGGCTCCAACGTCACAGTGATGCTGAGTATCCCGTTGATCTGCAAGTGACTCAAGGTCACAGGCGGGATGACTTTGTTACGCCATTCTTTCCGCTTTACACAAATGGAGAGGTGTTTGTAAGAAGCAGAGAGTTTGGGTATTCTTGTCGAATAGCTCAGGTTCTTGATTGTCCCGATCCAGTGGAATGCCTGGAGGACCCCTGTCGTGATGCGGAATGCCCACGGTTCCCCTCTGCGAGATGCGAAGTCGATGCCTGCCATGGAGAATGCAGGGCTACCTTCATTCGTGGTCAGAAGAATATCGATGTGACCGCACGCTGTGGAGACTTTACCCCCTGCCAGATCAAGAGATGTCCGAATCGCCGTGTCTGCGTGGAGGAGCTGATACCAGCAGTTTGTCCAGATGATATGCCAGAGTGCACGTAAGTTATTTTAACACTGTAGCTACTTATCAGTAGTTTATTATTCCAGCCAGTTTTGATAGATTTTGGGCAAATGGCTGTAAAGGAGCACACCAGACAGTTTGTTTTTTTTTTTACAAATTCAACAATAATGAGGGCCTATCTGGCCTTGTGCCTACTCTTGCAACTTTTTTCACAGCCATGTAAAAAAACGCAACCATGTTTTTTTTCCACTTGAAAAACGGCTGCCTGTCTAAGGAGAGGCCTGGGTCCATGACTAAGGCACACTAGTATAGCTTGTTGATTTCAGGCTGTTCGAAACGAGGTACCAGCAATTGATCTACACCTAGGGTGTATACTGAGCATATTTGGAATTCTCTGCTTTGTTAATCTTTTCACAGGCAGACCGCTCGAGCCCGATGTGTCCTCCCAACACAACCTCCTCCTCCAACTAGCTGTGAGGAAGTGACGTGTGGAGAAGGAGAGAGATGCCTCTTTCGAGCACGTGAAGGGCAGAGTCCAGTGATTCGCTGTGTACCTGCACCATAACTTAGCCATTGTGAAAGACACTGTTTTGAACTTTAATTGCTGCATGATTATAGTTACTGTAGCTCAGTACTGTTAGAGGTGTGACTCAGTAATGAAAGTAGAAGTTGAAAGTTTCTTTGGAGAAAAAATAGCACAAATATAACATGTCACATACAGAAGTTTAAACAACTAGAGAAAAAAGCACAGAAAGGAATCAGGTACGCAACTAGGTTAAACACTGTAAAAAGTGAATCTTAAATTTAACATGAAAACGATTCAGTTGCATTATCTAAATAATAATTTATGTACATGTACTTATTTCCAAATGGCACTTGAGCTGGACCTTACATATGGCACTTGAGCTGGACCTTACATATGGCACTTGAGCTGGACCTTACATATGGCACTTGAGCTGGACCTTACATATGGCACTTGAGCTGGACCTTACATATGGCACTTGAGCTGGACCTTACATATGGCACTTGAGCTGGACCTTACATACGGCACTTGAGCTGGACCTTACAAATGGCACTTGAGCTGGACCTTACATATGGCACTTGAGCTGGACCTTACATATGGCACTTGAGCTGGACCTTACATATGGCACTTGAGCTGGACCTTACATACGGCACTTGAGCTGGACCTTACATATGGCACTTGAGCTGGACCTTACATATGGCACTTGAGCTGGACCTTACATATGGCACTTGAGCTGGACCTTACATATGGCACTTGAGCTGGACCTTACATACGGCACTTGAGCTGGACCTTACAAATGGCACTTGAGCTGGACCTTACATATGTAACTCCCAAGAGATAAAATTACACTGGTCTTAGTTCCAATGACTAATACCACTGGGACTTAGACTGGGACTTAGACTGTTGCATGATTTGACATTATCAGTAATTCTTGAAAGACTACGTAACTGCATGTGCTGTATTCCCAAATGCACTTGTCAACATAGCCTCGTTCCCAGGCCACTCTCCCCTCCACTAGAGCCTGGGAACGAGGCTATTGTCAACAGTTACCATTTTCATTCCAAAAATGCTATAGCCTAATAGCCCAAACACCATCAGCTAGCATGGTCAGCTATAATTGTGAGCAGAAAGTCGTCGTCATCATCATTATTCATTGGAAGCGGTAGCTATCGTCTGTGAATTGTCACAATCCAAAGAAAGAAAACATTTCCATGGAGGTAGCTACACCCAGACTCTTTCCCACGTGCGCGTTTCACTTTAGCTCAGCACCCCAAGGGTATGGTGGGCTAGCCCAACCCCTCGCGAGCGGTGGGGCTGCTATCCCGGTAGCTAGGTTCATAGCGCTATCTGTAGCTACCTAAACTTTATCCCCAGTGCTTGTACTATGGCGAGACTCTCTAGCCATCCATGCAGTTGTGCGCTCATTCTAGGAACAATTCCATTTAACGCACACCACCGTTATGGGTATATAAGCCCAAATTTTTCACTCATCTGACGGGAAGTCAAGGTGGCGCGTTCGTTTCAGACTGGGGTCGGAACGTTGCCTCCCCATTAATCGGGTCGCGTGTTCGAGGCGCACGCGTGCAATCTGATTCTTGACTTTCTAAGCCTATAGCCAATACGTCGGTAACTTCCTTCGGGACTCCGAAACTAAAAGGATGACTGGGTACGTTACAAGGCCTCCTGTGATTCCCAGCCATCGCCTATCCAGCGCTCCGGGTGTCTGACACTCCAGGAGGGATGGGAGGCTCCCTAGGCTTTTTTTTTCAAGTTTCTTTTTTTCCTCCAAGTTTCTTTTTTCTCTTTTGTTTTTTTCCTCCAAGTTAAGTCGTATCTTTATACAGAAATGCCACAAAATTAATTTTAAAAAATTAATAAAAAATTTTTAACTATATTTTAAATAAATTCTGTGTAGTTTGTACATGTATGTAGTCCTTTGTTGTGTATGCTTGTACAGGACTCCCTGGTGGACCAGCCACAGGCTGAAGGGACATTTCCTGTTCAAATTAAAATTTATCTATCTTTAGTTCTACTGTCCAGGAGGGAGGGAGGCTGCTAGGCTTCCTCCATGTCTTTATAGAAACACCAGTAATAGTCATCTACCTATCGGTACTAAGCCTGGGAAGAATTATTTGACTGAGTTATAAGTTGTTTCTCTGTATAGAAATACCACAAATAGCCATCTATCTATCACTACTGGGGAGAAGTCTGACAGGCTGAAGGCTACTGAATTGTTCAGTAGGAAATGCACACTCGCAGTAAAATGTTTTTTCCCCGTGACTTTGAATAATGCATGTCCTATATCCTAACTCCTCTGCCAAGAAATTAAACCAGGCCATTCATTACGAAAGAGCGAGGCATGAGACAGGAATACACGGGGGGGGGGGACGGGACTAAATTACACATGCATTGACCATTTTCCTCAGAAAGATTTGGTCAGGGGGGACCAAATCTATCAAGGAATATGGTCCGGGGGAGGGGGACCAAAATTGTTGTGACAGTCCCAAACTGAATCAGAAACGGAACACAATACTTGGTATGGGTTACAGGGTCCGGTGGACCTTGGAGGCAATGGCTGCATGGCTAAGATTTGAGGCGATCAAGAGAGTTGATAATCCATGACAAAAGAGCACAATTATGCGAAGGAGAACACTGAAAGTCTAAATGAATGCCACAGTTGTGACAATTTAGGCCTAGCGCCGACACTTAAAGCTTGACCACACCCTTTTCTCCTCGGCTCCGCCCTCCTTTCTTCTTGGCCCGACGAACCAGTCTGTCCAGCTCGCTGTCGCTCGAGAGGTCACTCTCCTTGATGGCTACATTGCACACTGGACAGCGGGCATTGGATCTGCGCAGTACAAAATAATATCATTACATCGTCATCACATCATCAATACTAGAGCCTCAGAACAGAGCTTGAGATGAAGCGATCCTGATTACATCATTGTTACATCATACCTCTTTCTGATATGTTCCAAGATGGCCACCCTGCTATAGGAGTGCTTGCAAACGGCACTGGTTACTGGATCCTCCAGATACTTGCGTGTGAGGGGGCATTTAAAAGAGCGCTGCACCTGCCCCAGTACAATATCCTCGTCCTCATCCTCCCCTCCCTGTGTCTGTGTTTCTCCCTCACCCTCTCCCTCTCCGTCTTCCAGCCTGTGGCAGACAAGGGAACCTTGCGGTAACCATATACTGATATGATACATGTACTTGGGGCAGGGTTTCATACAGAGGAGGGGGGGGGGGGGGATTCCCCCGGCAAGCGTGTCCCCCGCCCCCAGAAGCAACCTAAGAGCACCCTAGGGGGTGTGGCTCTATATGCATCATTTTCCCCACCCTCACTGAAAAATCCTGCAGTGTAAAGTAGCCTCGTCTCCAGTATGGTCTGGGGACGAGGCTAAGTGTAAACCTGTAGGCCCTCATCAGCACCAGAATAGACCCTTTACCATTATGATGTAATGGGGGGTAAAAGTGAGCACTAAATGGAGAAAATACATGAGAACATGTGCTTTGATGTAGTTTTCTTGTACGAAAACATAAGAACATGCTTGTTTACATATGTTTTCCTGTATTTTCTCCATTTAGTGCTCACTTTTACCCCCCATTACATCATAATGGTAAAGGGTCTATTGCAAATCACATGAGACTCATTTTAGCTATTACGATAATAACGTTCAGGTGATCAGAAGGCTTACTTTTTGAAGAAATCTTTTCATAGATAATCATGGCATTTTATTCTCTTTACTACACACACACACACACACACACACACACACCTCCGGTGTAGCTCCATGACCAGTGGATGTGTGCTGGGGTCAAAGGTGTCTTCACTTTTCAGAGTGGCTAACTTGTTCTCGAATTTTTGCATCAGGTTAGGTGGCTCCTGGAGGCATAAAACGGTGCTGCATAATTACACATTCCCGCTATCATTACTCAAGTAATCTGCTTAGTCTCATTCCCAGGCTCCATTCCTATTACACTATGCGATAAAAGGTAGGGAATGGAGTCTGGGAACGAGGCTAAGACTTTATCAAAATGATGGCTTCCAATTCAGCGTCAGATTCTTACTGGTGAGGGGCAGGGAGGTAATGGCAGAATGAGACAGCACACTCACCGAGGGCTCGTCTTCATTCTGATTGGTGGAGTGCTCCAGGATCACCCCATCCACTTCTGAGAGGGAGGACTTGACGAGGGTCAGAGTACGGTCCAACTTAGCAAACTCCAGCAGCTGTTCCTGGACCTTGGCAATCTTGTCAGAATATTTAGTTCCGCTGTCCTAGTAAGGGACGGAAGAAGAGGAGGCAAGGCAGAGAAGTCACATGACTGCATGGATTGGAAAGACTGTCACATGACTGCATGGATCGGAAGGACTGTCACATGACTGCATTAATCAGAAGGACAGGATAAAAACAGTTAGCGAATGTCTTTTGTCATGGTTAAAATACTACGTTGACGAAAGGGTTAAATTTATTCACGTGATAACGTAGCATCGCTAAACATTGTTGGGGCAAGAAATCACATGACTTCCGGGCCACGCCTACTCGGACATATTCGCCAATTAAACTGAAAAGGTGTCAAGTGATGTTGTAATGATAAAAAAAACACCTGTAAATCCTCTGCGACAGTGGTGGAGGCCTCCATGACACTCGAGATCATCCCGCTCAGTGAGTCACACTCATCCACGGAGTCCTGAATGAAACGGTCATGGGAGCGAGCTGGCCCCGCCCCTCTACCACGCCCACCACTTCTACGACGAGACATCTCCTAGGCAGGGTCAAAGAAATATTGTAATTCAGACTTTAGAAGGTAGTTATTACACAAATAACTGACCTGAAAGTAGGCTCTAGATCTTAACGATCCAGTCTTTGCGCCAATGCAGTATCTTCACGCTTACGAATGAGACACGTTTCCCGCCACCGTCACGTGGTAATATTGACCAATGAGTTCTAGTAGTGTGGGCGTGTGCTCGCTCCAAAAAGGTGGGCGTGGCTACAGACGTAAAGGACAAAAACAATGGCCAGTAACTTCCAGCTGCTTCTGGAAAGGGAGGGCCTGCTTCAAGCCGAGGTGAGCCGTGCAATTGGAGCCGGGGAGGATGAACAAACCTACAGCCAGCTTCAAATGCTCCTTATCTAGTTCTGGCGGGTCCGTTCTGAACGTTTCTTGTATCCCCAGACGTCTAGAACTCTGGGGACGAAGACTAAACACTCCTTCCAGGCTGTAGTTGCAATACGGTCATGCATTGCCATTGAACTGCACTCTTCTCTGCCTGAGGCTACTCTAACTCTGTTTCCCTTCCATCCAGCAAAACTTGAAAAACAACTAATTCTAATTCTCCCCCCCCCCCACCAGGATGACGTCTTGCCCTCCATCACGGCCCTCTACGCCCACTCCTCCTCCTCAGAAAATGATGTGAAAGGTTTGGCCAGTGGTTCTGTCAGCGGTGGTTCCGACAGCGAGAGGGACTTGGAACAAGAGTGGAGGGAGGCACTCCAGGAAGCCATAGAGAAGGTCAGCTGCACTGGCCACAATCTGAGCCTCGCTCCCGGGCTCTCCCCCTGTGAGCGACAACAGCTGGGTGGAGGCCTGGGAACGAGGCTAACAATCTATAGCATCAGTTGTAAAAGGTCTGCTTGTGAGAGAAATTTTGAAGCAAGGAAGCTTTTCCACTGAAGCTTTCATAGGATCGCTGCAAGAGCATAGCCTCATTCCCAGTCTCTACTCCATGACGAAAAATGGTATGAAAAAGTTGTGTGGGGACATGCTGGTAACGAGGTCAACACACATGATATATTAAGTGGCTACTTCAGATCAAACGCTGTTGAGGTTTCAATTTTACTCTCCAGAATTTTGTTCACCTCCTTTGTTGGTTCTCTTTTCCTTAGGATATCCAGCGACAGGTCAGACTCAGGCTGGGATTGGACCACTCCCATCGTCCCGCCCACCACCCTCCCCCTCTCCACTCTCCACACACCCACACCCACCCAAATCTCACACACCATCGCACAAGACTCCGTTCACAAGATGTCGCCACGCTGACGAGAACGAGCAGGGACATCCTCCAGCAGCAATCTGACCAATCCAAAGAGAGAAGCAGAAGAGCAAAACAGACTAAGATAGACCCCACCCCCTATGGTGGTAACCATGGCAACAGAACAGACAAACCAGGAGATCATGCAGCTCCACCGTCAAAAGAAATGCAGCTGTTTCAGTATTTGAATTCAAAATACGGCACTCCTGTTGATCAGTTGAGGAGTCTGACCACTAATGGAGCCTTCCGCACCAGAAAGTCCGATTTTCTGGTTGGAGGCGGGGTCCACATCCGCTGGCCCGTTGAAGCTAATATTATTCACCCCACACCCAAACATACCAGACACCCTTCAGCCGATAAAGATAGACCGGCTGAGCCTCTGAACAACTGGACGGAAGGATGTAAGCACATGTTTTTGGAATCTTCCCTCAAGCCTTTATTATTCCATTCCTCCTTTAGCTCCTCCCCAAGCCCCGCCTACCACTTCCTGTGCCACAGTGGGCGGAGGCAGAGGGCGATCGGTGTACGACTGTACCAGGAGCGGCAACACGGAGCCACGGACTGGGATGCTGACGTTTGATTCGCGTTTTGAGAGTGGAAACCTCCACCAAGCCATGCAAATGTGAGCCTACCATGTATTAGTCAGTTTTACCGAAATGTTCGCATGTGGGCAAAGAGAAAACATGATCCTCACATGAGTACATTGCTGAAATTTTTTTTCGCATCGCTGGAGGTTTGGGACTTAAGAGCCATCATTTTTTGATATCACGTTAATCGCATGCCCCTCCTCCCTCTCCATGTCCCCAGCGGCCCTCATGAGTACAATCTCATCCTCCGCACTGACCTCTACTCCAAGAGACACACCCAGTGGTGAGTGAGAACTGGGGCAACTAAAGTTTCACATCATCACATCACATAATTATTACATGGCATGGGGCAGGGAGGGGAAGAGTCTGGGGGGGGCTGGGGGGGCAGGGAGGGGAAGAGTCTGGGGGAGCAGCCAGGGGAAGAGTCTGGGGGGGCAGGGAGGGGAAGAGTCTGGGGGGGCAGGGAGGGGAAGAGTCTGGGGGGGCAGGGAGGGGGAGAGTCTGGGGGGGAGGGCAAACTAAGGCTGCAAAGTTTATAGGTTTCTGACAAGAAGAGTATTTCTTGTGTTGGTTGTCTTCAAGGATTGAATTACTGCACACAAAGAGAGAGAGGCTATCACATGAGTCTTTTTCCTGTCAGGTTCTATTTCCAGGTTGGCAACATGGAACCGGGACTCACCTACACCTTCCACATCATCAACCTACTCAAGAAGGACAGCCTCTACAACTATGGTGCGAGGGAGGGAGGAAGGGAGGAGGGAGGGAGAGTGTGAGGGAAGGAGGAGGGAGGGAGGGAAGGAGGGAGGGAGAGAGGGTATGGTGTGTTAGCTGACTCCTTGGGGCATTCATTTTTTGAGAGTTCTTGAAAACACCCAGATTTTATCATGCAGCTGTTGCGAGATAAAATGTGCTTTGCTGCTTCAAACTCCCTCCCTCCCTCCCTCCCTCCTTCCCTCCCTCCTTCCCCACCCCTCCTCACCTGCAGGGATGCAGCCATTGCTATATTCAGAGAGAGGCTCTCGTGTCAGTGGTGAAGGCTGGAGGAGGGTGGGCCGCGAAGTGTGCTACCATTACAGCCCTGGCTACCACCATCCCTCACTCTCCCCTCACATCAACTACTACACACTCACATGGAAGATGGTATACCACATATTTATTCATACTCCCTGTGGTACCATATGTCTACCCAGTAGCTTCCTCCTAACTCCCTCCCTCCCTCCCCTCCTCCGGCCGTCAGGAGTTCCCCCATGCTGCTGACAGCTGCTACCTGGCTCACTGCTACCCATACCCCTACTCCACCCTCCTTGACTACCTTGAGGCTCTGCAGAACGACCCCGTGAGAGGGAAGTATGTCAGGAAGGAGGTATGGCCAAATGGCGGGTCTTATAAACATGCGGTGTTTTGATTCAGGGGAATTTTAAAACCTGCTTCTCTAGGTCCTGTGTTCAACATTGGCTGGGAACCCATGCTACCTCCTGACCATTACAGACTTTGAAGGTGAGCCGTGTGATTATCACACGGCCATCATGTGACTATCATGTGACATGATAACATTTTCTTCTACAGCATCAGCAGATGTCCTCTCTCGTCGAAGGGGTGTGGTCCTGACAGCGCGGGTGCATCCAGGGGAGACCAACAGCAGCTGGATGATGGAAGGGGTTTTGGATAGGCTCACTGCAGAGACCCAGCATGCTAAGGTGTGTATGATAGCCATGTGATAGTCACATGGTGATCATGTGATGGTCATGTGATATCTAGTCTCTCCTTCCCTAGAGCCTTCGCAGCCATTGTGTGTTCAAGGTGGTTCCCATGATGAACCCTGACGGCGTTGTCGTGGGCAACTACAGAACCTCTTTGGCCGGAGTCGACCTCAATAGGGTCTACAAGAAACCCATTCAGGTAGCAGTCAGTCAGTCTGTCTGTCTGTCTGTCTGTCTATCTGTCTGTCTGTCTATCAGAAAGGAATATAATATGTGCACTACTAATTTCCCCACCAGCTACCTTCTTTAGCTGTTAATCCATTTTCTGTGTTGGTCTGGTTCGCTGCATTGCAGTCAATCCTCACACTGCTCGTCACAAACATCCTATGTCACTGTAACCTTCTGCAGGACCTGTTTCCAACGGTCTACCACACCAAACAGATGATATCCGAGTTCATGCAAGAGAGAGAAGTGGGGGAGCAAGACATGGGCTGACTATCTGTAGATTTACACACACACACACACACACACACACACACACACTAGCTAATGATCTACGTTGATCTCCATGGCCACAGCAGAAAACACAATGTTTTCATGTACGGATGCCATGTACCCCAGTGTGACCACACCCACTTCCTTAACGAGAGGGTCCTCCCCTTTCTACTATCTGAGCAGGTATCATGACAGTTTAATAGCACTGGAACATCAATCTGTACTCAGTGACATATGCACACCCCCCCCCCCCCCCACACACACATACACACACACACACACACACACTCACATGCACAGGCACCCGATAAATTTTGTTTCCAAAGTTGCAAGTTCCAGGTTCACAGGTGCAAGGAGGCAACGGGACGGGTGGTTGCCTGGAGGATGGGCGTGGCCAACTCATTCACCATGGAAGCCACGTTCTGTGGCTCCACTCTGGAACCCAGGTGGGATGGAATGGGGACGTATTTGGAATGGCATGAGAACTGGTATTGTGGGCTCTGGACGGGGCAGAAAGGAATGTGTCAATGCTATAAACTGTTCTCTGTAGCCACCAGTTTTCCGAAGAAGATCTGCTGTCGATGGGCCGAGATTTGTGTGAAGCAGTCTACAAATTTTACCGCTTCAGTAAGAGCAAGAGGTAGGCTGATGCTGTCTGTAAATGCAACTCTGAACAGAGCATACATAGCAAGTAGCCGGTGATACCAAGCAAATTTCTTTCTCTCCTTCTCAGCTACCAACAGAAGATCCTTGGGTTACTGGCGGAGCACATCCTCAAAAGCATCCAAGAGAGCAAGCCAGATCCTCTAAATTTACCACCCCCTCCCCCTCAAAACACTGAAGTTGTCCCAGCCCCCCTCCCTGACATTGTCACCAGCTCAATTGTCACCTCCCACCCCACCGCTACAGACAGCAGACCTTCGAAAAAGCACAGATCGAAACACACCTCGAAAGCACTACAGAAGCTGATGAAATATGACATGGCACTACTGGAAGCCGAGTCAAGGTAAGAAGTCATGTGACAGTCAGGTGATACTGAGCCTCAGTCCCAGTCTCTCCCTCCGACATGCAATATGAACTCTGCTTTTCATACTGAAAGTGACAAAGTGTAGTTGTCATAGCTACTGGTATACATGATGTGGATTTTATTATGTTTGTGTACCTTTGTAGAAGGTAGTAAATCACATGACAGTCAGGTGATACACCAGCAATTGCACTACGACCCTTTCTCCTCTCAGTACGAGTGGTTCTGATAGTGAGAATGACGAGTTTCAATATCACAGACAGAAGGTCAGCTGACACTAAACATACCAAACTTGGCTTCCGTACACATTACCTTATGGTGCACCCCACTCTTACACGATCACTCCCTCACTCCCAGCACACCTGTCGTCACAGGAAGCGTCAGAGACACCGCTCGCTGCAGGCCCAGACCAACACACAGCTGCTCCCCACCAAATTGGTAAGTTATTGGTTGGCATTCACCACGCCACCAGCCAACACGACCATGCCATCCATGCAGGAAGTTCGTGATATCACCACTCACCCTGACCACACCCCCAACCTGGCTAGCCAAGGGAGGCTACCTCCCCTCAAGCTTCACGCCAGTGCCCCTGCCCGACTGCAGAGCCACGCCTCCACTGGGAAGAAGGTAGCTATCAGGTTTTTTCATGAATTATAGATAAAGGCGGGAACTATGTGCGTAGCTAGATGGACGACAGACTTACTGAAAATGCTTTGTATGTGTACAGGTGACCATGTTGCCCTCAGGATATCGTTTTGTCAATCGCTATGCCAACCGCTCCAATGGGGGAATCCCCATGTTTGCTGAGGAGAGGTCAAAGGAGAGAGCGGAGAAGGTGTGTGTCTATGTGCTGCACTAGAGAATAGGAGGCTGGACTCACTAGTGCAGTAGTCTCGTTCCCAGGTCACTCTTCCCATAGAGGCCTGGGAACGAGACTGCTTAAGAAAATAGTCTCATTCCCAGGTCACTCTTCCTCCTGCATGAGGGGAAGAGGAGTGAGAGCGGGTCTCTCCTTCACACGCAAGTGGGAGATCCTGGGAATGAGACTACGAGTGCAGTGTAGTCTCATTCCAAGGTCCAGCTTCTTCAGTCATCATTTATCTGTCTTCCTTCTCACAGAAGCTGCGCTCACTGAGCATGATACAGCCTAGTGCTAGCGGAGGTTGGCACGATCTTCACACCGCAGCTCTGGTGAGTCAGTAGCCAGTCTCATCTTTAGCCCACCTTGGTGAATTATGCAGGCATGAGTTTGAGAATAACGGGTGATCAAAAGCATAAGAGAATTAATAGCAAATTATCACTTAACATTCAGGATGGTGTACTGCGCATGCTCTAGCTTTTTCTGTTGCACACACACACACACACAGCAACCTCCCAACCCTCTACGTAGCACAGTCCACACCCAGCACATACTGCCACCCATGCCACCAGCAGCTGTCCAATCAACAGCCTCTCACAGAGCCCTCCAGTTTCTATGGCAACCAGTGGACAGCTGTGATGCAGATACACATCCCCTGAGGCGATCTCATACAAACATTAACCCCTTATCTCCTGAGTCCTCCATGAGACACTATCAGAGCATCAAGGGATTGGTGGAGGCAAGAAAACCAAGGCAACCCCCACATGCCCGCAGGCACGGCCTAGAGGCCTTCTTAGCCCCACCTACTGGCCACACCCACAAGCACGACCTCCAAACAAGCCGAAGGGTCGAAAGAGAGATTATAATAGAGGGAGGGAGAGCAGCTGGTGGATCACACGCCCACCTCTCCCCACGGCTTGTCCGCTACATCAGTGAAATTTGGAGCAAAAATTTCAACTAACTTGCTTTTATCTTCCAATTCCAGTATTTTAAACACAGTAACTGTTGACTTTTTAGACAAAACATTGTGTACACAATCATAGTGTTACACTAACAAACATTACCTATTAATATACTGAATGTGAAAGTTAACAGATCGACACAACACACTACAGCATTAAGGCAATACTATAGCTATACACTAGTATTAACATCTGCTGTATAATAATAAAATGGAAGAGGGTGGATACTCCGACTTGTGCAGTGTTTTCTGTGAGTGTGTGTCTACACTAGTTGACTAGCTCAGGCTGTTATGAACAGCACCTTCTCTTTTCGGTGACTGGGTCAGCTTTCAGTATGATGCCGTCTGGGTCTGACTGCGGATGTTCAATGCTTTCACCTTTCTCGAGGATCTGTGGTGTTTGTGTGTGTGTATTGTACACATAGTGAGGGGTGGTGGTCTCAGATAGTCCTGTTCCAAATATCACATAACTCGAGCCCAGACTAACCTTTGCAGTGAGGCACCTTGCAGCCTCCTCAATTCCTATGTTCTCCTTCGCTGAAGTCTTAAACCAGGCATGGAAGCCCTTGTCCTGGCAGTATTTGTCAAGCTGGTTTTCGTTGCCTAGGAAACCCACGCTGGGTAGGTCACACTGAGAGTGGTGAGAAAGGATGTGCAGAGAGGATAATAGTATAGTTTCAGACAGACCAACAGACAGACAGACATACACATCACTCCAACACACACACAGACAGACAGACATACCTTGTTGGCCAGCAATACAGTTGGGATGGGGGTTCCATCGGGTAGCAACACCTTGTTGTCAAGGTCTGCCTTCCACGTCTGCACCGCCTCAAATGTTGATAGCCGTGTGACATCAAACACGACAAAGGCACCAACTGCGTTCTTGTAATATACCTTAGAGAGGAGAGAAAGGATGGAGGGAAGAGAGAGAGGGAGAGAGGGAAGGAGGAAGGATGGAGGAGAGAGAGGGAGGGAGGGAAGGAGGGAGGAGAGAGAGGGAAGGAGGGAAGGAGGGAGGGGAGAGAGGGAGGGAGGGAAGGAGGGAGAGGGGAGGAAGGGTATAAGGAAATCTTATGGATGCGGCTTTTAGAAGAGGCCTTCACTCTAGTTTTATACCAAAGCGGTTGTCCTGTTCCCACACTCCTCTTTTGACTGGGAATGGGACCATAAATTTAGCTCTAGACAAATACCAAGCCAGCTGAGTTAACAGACTCGAGCGAGCCGTATGCTAAGTAACAGCCTTACCAGAGAAAAGATTCACTTACCCTAGTCATGCTCCCAAAGCTCTCCTGACCTGAAAGAAAAAGAGTAGAATGATGTCATATTACATCGCATCACCTCTACGCTCATGTCTGTCACTGCTCGCACACGTAATGAAGACAGTGATGGCCCAGTTACTGCTCATCTAATAAGTGGGTGGATCTATTCCAGAGAACACCGGACGCTTGAGGAAGCGTACACTGACCTGCAATATCCCACAGCTGTAGCCGAACGGAAGTCCTGCAGTCCCAGTTGAGGACCTTCATCGAAGAAAAGTCTACACCAATCTGGATCCAGTTAAGGCCAGCAACCTGAGCAGCTAGTAAACTAAAATGACTCTACACTCAGGGATGCTCGGCAGGTCAGGGGACACGGCTTTGGCAGCTACCCATCTACATCTTGGAACACACCTCAGGGGCCCATATCTGTATATGTTCTTCGTCCTATTACTCAAAGCTGAAGATGTAGTGAAAGTACATTTAATTTTCAGACTTATGACATCGTGAGCAGGTGCTGTAAGCACTCAATAAGATAGGGTTAGTTGATTGCACAGAGAGAAGAACTGGTGGAGGGTTCTTACTAGAGCGGGCATACAGCTACAATAGAATACACTCATGGAAAGTAACATAGGAACAGTAATGAGACCTATGAAATGATTTGGTTGGAGGATACGGTGGTTTTATAGTACGGAGAGAAGAACTGATGAACATATCGCTTTATGATGCTCGTCTTTCCAACTGCTTGGTCTCCGATCACCAGCACCTTGTACTCATACGAGTATACTTGTTTTCCTGCTGTGGTTGCCTGGAGACAGAAGGAGAGAGAGTGAGTGATAGTCACATGGCTGGAGCAAAGGTCATGTGATTGTTGGTTGCTAGGATACTAAATAGCTTTCGGTCTACTTATATGACAGGATAGGCTATACCAATGATATACTGCTACTCGGACCTGGCGATCCTTTTTTTTACTAAATGAATGATAGTGTTTTGTCAGTGGACAGACGTTTCAAGATGTCATTTGGACAAGCCTGGTTTTGATAGCACTGGAAGTCTGCAGTTGAGAGTGGACTAACTTCCACTAATCGAGTGACTTCTGTAATTTTTTTGTCTTTATCCCTGACCTACCGTTGAGTGACGCAACAGTTAGCTACAGTTGTGCTTGTACATGACTTTCAATAGACCCAGCCACAAATACACTGCAGCTGCATATATACTGAGACACGTGATTAGATTACTCCATAGATAATAGCGTAAGCTATGTTTACTCCAAAATTCCAACTAAAGTACAGTGAGGCATAAGGCGTACGGTATCGAGACTAAACTACACCCGTACATGTACGGATTACAGCATGCAGGCCCAGCATAACTTTAAGCATAGATCCCCCCCCATTACCATCTTATGGTGCATCGACGTAGCTTAGGGCTTCCATCCTTTCCCGCAAACTCAGCATTGACGGCAGGGACAAATATAGCATAGGGTCTACCCGGGCCTCCCCCCCTTCGAAGCTTCCCTCTGGCCCAGCCCCGCCTCTTGGCATGGCGCTTGTATCGAGTCACGTGAACCAAGCGCTGCGCTGCAGGAAGTAGCACTTCCGGTATAGGCGATCGTTTACTTTATATTACAGCATACAGCAACCAACAAATGAGAGATTATTTTGGACCGGCCCTGTTCGGCGAGGGAGGGCAGCTGGTGAATCACACGCCCACCTCTCCTCACGACTAGCCCAATACATCGTGAAATTTGGAGTAAAAAATTCATCCCAAATTTTTTAAACACAGTAACCGCTGATTTTTTTTACACAAAATATTACACCTCTATACACAATCATAACATTATAAATACTACAAAAATAACACTAAATAAACATAACCGAGGGAAACCATTAATAACATACCGAATGTGAAAGTTAACAGATCGACACAACACACTACAGCATCGAGGAGAAACAGCCCAATAAGGCAATACTATAGCTATACACTAGTATTAATAATATAGCATCTGCTGTATAATAATAAAATGGAAGAGGGTGGATACTCCGACTTGTGCAGTGTTTTCTGTGAGTGTGTGTCTACACTAGTTGACTAGCTCAGGCTGTTATGAACAGCACCTTCTCTTTTCAGTGACTGGATCAGCTTCCAGTATGATGCCATCCGGGTCTGACTGTGGATGTTCAATGGTTTCGTCATTCTCGAGGATCTGTGTGTGTGTGTGTGTGTGTGTGTGTATGCGTGTGTGTGTGTTTTGTGTGTGTGTGTGCGTGCCACACGTAGTGAAGGAAGGTAGACCACATGCATTGACCGTGCTATCTAGTCTACAACCAGTACAAATTCTCTGAGCTTCATGTACTTAGAGTTTGTACCGGTAACATTTTACCAGAAAGACTCGAGGCCGGATTGGAGTGCCAGACTGACCTTTGCAACGAGACACCTTGCAGCCTCATCAATTCCAATGTTCTCTTTCGCTGAAGTCTCAAACCAGGCATGGAAGCCCTTGTCCCGGCAGTATTCGTCAAGCTGGTTTACGTTGCCTAGGAAACCCTCGCTGGCAAGATCACACTGAGAGGGGTGAGAGAATAGAGGAGAGGGTAACCATAGAAGTTCAGATACCACAGATAGACCCAAGCTGGTTTACGTTGCCTAGGAAACCCATACTAGGTAGGTCACACTGAGAGGGGTGAGAAAGGATGTGTAGAGAGGATAATAGTATAGTTTCAGACAGACCAACAGACAGACAGACAGACATACACGTCACTCAAACACACACACACAGACAGACCTTGTTGGCCAGCAATACTGCAGGGATTGGTTTTCCGTTGGGTAGCAACACCTTGTTGTCAAGGTCTGCCTTCCACATCTGCACCGCCTCAAATGTTGATAGCCGTGTGACATCAAACACGACAAAGGCACCAACCGCCTCCTTGTAATATACCTAAGAGAGGAGAGAAAGGATGGAGGGAGGGAGGAGAGAGAGGGAGGGAGGGAGGGAGGGAGGGAAGGATGGGAGAGAGAGGGAGAGGGAGGGAAAGACAAGGGGGAGGAAGAGGTGTGGCTTTTATTTACTGAAGCAAGTCCTGTTCCCAGACCGTTGACCTCTTTAGTCTGGGAAAGGGAACATATCTCTAAACTGGTAATGAGGCAAAAAGCATTTTATAGGGTAAAAAGTGTAAGCCACACTATGTACACCACCAGAGATTATAGAACTGGTTTTAGATAAGTTATCAAGTCCAGCTGTGTTGACAGTAACATTAACAACCTCATAAAGAGAACTGTTTTGCCATAGACAATGTACGCAGAAGCAGAAAAGAGCACTTCTCTTTAATTTACTTACCCTAGTCATGTTGCCAAACCTTTCCTGACCTGAAAGAAAAAAGTAGAATGATGTCATATTACATCACATCACCTGTACACACACATCTGTCACTGTTGGCACACATAATGCAAACAGTAGTTGGTAGTTTTCTTCATTCATTGGTCACATGACCATCAGCACATAGCAACCACTATATATATACTGGAAGAATGCTGACACACCAAATATATAGTAGTCCAGAGGTCAGGTGTCAGCAAATAAAAATATTCATAGCATTATGTACAAGTATGTAATAGAAAGAGAAAGTGGTCATTAATAGCAGGTGGCTTTAGGTACTAAGGGTTCGTATTATGAATAAATGTAATTACTGAAAAACCAGAAGGCAATTTCTCAGTTGGTGGATACTGTCAGCAAACAGCGAGTGATTAGGAGATATCAAATACACCATTCACCAGTCAGTGTTGAGACACTGATAAAATGAATGTTTTCCACCACCCATCAGCTGTAACCTGCCAGACGGTGCAGCTATATAGCCGTTCCCAGACCTCCCCCAGTACTCGCCACTAGCCGTGGTAAAACTCCTAATGTGCTACACATTCACGTGATAAAAAGTGGAAACACACGGTGGGCGGCGCCCGATATCAGCAGGGAGTGGTAGAATCAGGTGAGAGAAAAGGAGGAGCGTGTGAGATGGCACAGATGGCTCGCAAATCACAATGGATGCTGCCTAACAATGCCCTTTGCCTCAGCTTGAAAAGTGAAGGTCATACCTGAAGAGACCGCGAGATAAGTCATCGGCTCTACAAGCAAAGTGACCCCTGCACCCTGTCAGCCATCTGTGCTGTTCTCATTTGCTTGTGGGTGGTCTTATTCCAAACAGCTGCATGACATTTGATGCTCACAGTAGTATACACTGACCTGCAATGTCCCATAACTGTAGCCGAATGGTGGTACTGTTGTCCCAGTTGAGCACCTTCAGTGCAAAGTCTACGCCAATCTGGATTTAGTTAAGGCCAGTAAATTGACGACCCTGCACTCAGAATTCGTTAATATTCGATAGCTCAAAGAATTCACAGTCTCTGCTATCCCAACTGTCTCTAGGAAGGCTGAGAGGAAAGCCCTGGCAAAGGACGAGGTGAGGGCGGGGTGGGAGGCAGGGGACAAGCAGCCACATCTGAAACATGCTCTATTATCTATGTCTGAACAAACACACCTCAGGGTTTCTGTGTCCTATTATTCAAAGGCGTAAATGTAGTGTTTGCTAAATAACGCATTTATTTTCAGACTTGTGAAAGGAACCAAGTTACTGAGGCTCGATCTAAGCATTCGATAAGCCTAGCATGACTAAGGCGTGGTGAGGAATATCCTTTTTCCCCCATTCAAGACTGATCCTCCTTTAACAGTTACATACCTTAATACGTTCTCGTTAGTTTTGCCAGTAATGGTTATGGGAGACAGGTACATAAAATGGTTGCTAAGCTATGCGAAATAGCCTCATTCCTAGGCCTCCACCCCACCTCTTATCAATTGCAGCGATTTCCGGGAGAGCCTGAGAGTGAGACCATATGTGGAGGGTTCTTACAGCTACTATAGAATACATTTTCATTAACCGCATATAAAGTAACATAGGAACAGTAATGAGAGCTACAAAATATTAGGTTGGAGGATACGGTGGCTCTATAGTGTGGAGAGAAGAACTGATGGACGTATCTCTTTATGATACTCGTCTTTCCAACTCCTAGGTCTCCTATCACCAGCACCTTGTACAAGTGCTCTTGTTTTCCTGCTGTGGTTGCCTGGCGACAGAAGGAGGGAGAGAGTGGGTAATAAGTCACATGGCTGGAACAAAGGGTCATGTGATTGCCTGTTGCTAGGATACTAAATAGCCGTCAGTATGTACTAATATGGTCTAAATTAAGGATAGAGTAATTGTTATAGCAGCTACTCTACCATTTGTGTATACAGTGAGTGACCTTACAACTCAGAACAGCCCGACCCACCAAACACCAAACTGCAGTGATCCACCAAACTGCAGTGATTATCTACAAGTGAACACATACCCTACAGCAGTGTCACTGTGACACATGGCTCAATGTTCCAGCTATGTTTGTATACTCTTTTAGATGCCACCTCTAGTATGTCACTAGCCTTGGTAACTTCCCTTTTCCCTCCTCTTCTTGAACTTGCTGAGTTTCTCTTTCTCATCGATACTATAGCCAGCATGTCTGCGTCACTAACTAGCTCATGATGCATGTGGGTGGAAATTTTGTACCGAAGATACAGGCTAAAAGAACCATCTTGAGATCTATCAGGTATGCAAACCATGCAAACGTTACTTTTTTGCAGTTTTCTTGTTGTGATTATCACTTCCTAAACACATACGTTTCTGGTTTGGCAAGATTTTTGCATGACGGACAGACAGACCAGCAGACAGACAAAACCAATCACTTAACCCCACTTCACACATCCACACGTGTGGGGTAATAATTAGGTGGTAAACATCATCCCAAATCCATGATTGAAGTACAATGGGTCAGACCAGTATAGCATAAGGCAGTAAATAGAATAGAGCCACACAGTGCAAAGCCTATAGCTACACCCGTACATACAGCACACCCTGGCAGCAGGCACAGTGTAACTTCGAGGACCCTCCCTCGTCCTTCCCGTCCCCCCAATACAATTGTGCACCCATCTACGGTGCACCAAATATGGCTGGCAGATATAGGGCTTCTCAACTTCTTTTTTTCACGGAATCGCTTCCCGCAAACTCACCATTTTATCCCAGGCAACCAGATAATCGATTGCAGCCTAAAAGTCTTAGCGAAGGAACCTGCTTCGTAGATAAAATCCTCCTTTCGATTCGCCACTGACTGTCAAACGGTTCCTGCGTACTCGGAATGCAAAGCGCAATCAGGATGCGGTCACGTGTTTATTCAGCTTTTGCAGAACTAGTGGGCGGAACATGAGGGTGGGGCTATCATCCCTTATACGGGAAAGTAGGCGTGACCTAAGGGCGTATACAGGCTAGTCGCCAAAAGTTAAAAACAAGCTGCAATATTCTTAAGCGCTTCGGATACGTGTATCTAAATTTATAAATCGACGCGAGGACTCTGTTGTTATTGGACAAGCAAAAAGCCGGAAGAAACATGGCCGAAGAGAAAGCGCCGCTGCTCGCTTCGGACAAGTTTCGATTGGTAATGCAGGAGGACAGCGGCGACAGCGGCGACAGTCGCGGCCCCTGCGGGTGCAGCTGTGCGAAATTACCCGCCATCTGCAGGAATAAAAAGCCGCAAGAAAAGGTTAACAAAATGTGCTTATTCAGCAAAAGTGGTAAACAACAAGGGTCGCCATTTCGAGACCTTTTGGACTGTTTCTTGCAACTACAGCACTTATACTTAACATTTACTCCAAATTAAGGAGCTACTGCATGCAGTTACATTTACAGCTGACCTCTCCCCCTCAGGGGACGTTCTCATCCTCTCTCGGAGTGATGCTGTCCATGTTGGGCTGTGTCGTTGGTACCGGGAACATTTGGAGGTTCCCTCGGATCATGGCTAACCATGCGGACCAGGGAGGTGGGTCCTCTGAAACCCTGTGGCATTAATACGCTATTCGTCCATGTAGTACAGCGTTTAAAGTACAGAAAGTTCCGTACTGGAGTAGAGAGGCTCCAAAGCTCTATAGCACTCCACTTCGCAAGTTTGTTTTTTTGCACTGTTATATAATGGAACCCCTTGAATCAGGACCCCAAAGGACACCTCACTAATTTTTTTTGTACTCCCAGTAATCAGGACACAGAGCCGGTCCCAAGGGTGTTTGTAGTAGAGGGAGTTCACTGTACATGGTGCAGAAATAGTGGAAGTGGAGCTAGCAGTAGTGCCGCCTTGGTCACTGTCTGATGATGAGGTATTTTATAATCTCCCCATTGACAAGAGGTTGCAATTGCATGCGGCCAACAAAGGCGACTGTAACTGTCTGTATAAAGATCTCCTGCCGGCCCGCTACATCCCCTTTAAGTAGAGTGATGTTGTATGCATGAGGTGTTTTAGGCTTGCCAGCAAATTTAGCCTAGTTACTGCGAGGTAGGCCATGTATTTTGAGTCGAGCACATAGCTACTCAACCAATTGGCATCCACCCTGCTGACGAAGTACCTATAAAGTCGTTTATAAAGTGGACTTCAGCTGCATCAAATGTTTAGTCTGTAACTCATGCCATGTGACCGCTACTTGGTACTTGTAATGCCATGTGACTGGCTAATAGACTTGTGATGCCCATTCCAACGATCTTATTCCATTTTACATGACTCTCTGTTGCACCTGCTCATTCTTCCTCCCTCCCTCCCTCCCTCCCTCTGTAGGCGCGCTCGCCTTCCTGATAGCGTGGGCATTTTTCCTCTGGCTGTGGTCCATTCCGATCATCCTCATTGAATATGGTGTTGGTCGCTACACCAAGAAGAGTGTGATAGAAGCCTTTGGCACCTTACTTGGCCGCTCCTACCGCTTTCTGGGGGGATTCCCCTTTGTGGTTCAATTTTGTATAGCGTAAGTGGTTCTCTGTGCATTACAACGTATTATGTCAGTGCGCCCTGACTGTAGTATTGTGCAATGCAAGTTTGCACTTTCATTGTTGATAATGTGTGGATGTGATTGTGTGGGTCATCCTGCTGCTGTTGCATCGCACTATGTATCTGGCAGTGTAACGTGTGTTTTGATGCTACCCACAAGGTTGTAGTGTGACGACACATGCACCGATTGTAACTGCACCCCCAGATATACTAGATATGTATGTAGCCTTGTCCCCAGTCTCCAATCGTACTATGTATCTGGCAGTGTAACGTATGTTTTGATGCTACCCACAAGGTTGTAGTGTGATGGCACATGCACAGATTTTAACTGCACCCCTAGATATGCATGTAGCCTCATTCCCAGTCTCCAAGTGTGCGAGGAGAGCTGGGGAATGGAGCCTGGGAATGAGGTTACCCTGATATATGTATATCTCACATCCACTGGCAGAGGTAGTTATATTGCATACCCACAATTTGACGTTATGGTGAGGCAAAAATCGTATACCAATTCTGTCCCATTGTATTTCTGAAGTGAGTGTTTGGGAAGAGTATTGTATGATGCAGTTCGTTCACAAATCTTTACAGCTACGTCACTATGTGAAACTCTTTGAGTGTAAACTGTGTTATTGTTAAATAAATGTGGCTTGCATCATCACTCCTCTACTGTGAGTGTAAACATAGACCACTCCATACCAAACCCATGACAAACTTGTGACTGCTATGAATATGAATATAGTGTAGTTCAGAACAGGCTATCTATGGCTCAAGAAAACTGACTGTCCCGTTTGGCCAGCTTATGCCACATGTATACCTTACAAGATTTTTTTATGATAGCTTGTTTGGCTTCCGTTAATTTAATACTAATTGTCTTCACATCGCTGCCTTCCTGTCGTGTGTATGGTCTACCGTCGAGTAGATTCTGTACCTGATGAAGACCCAGTTTGGGTCACGAGCAGTTCTCTATCAAATTGAAGCTATACATGTACAATGTCATGTAGTAAGAAGTGTCTTTTGTGACTTGCTATGAGTGATAAAGCAAGTGCATACAAATTACACAAAACAGATCACATGATAATTGATAAGCACTGTAACTTTAGGCTACAATTTGCTCTTTTATTGTTCAAAATTGAGCAGTATTGCCAGCCCCGGTGTTGCTGATATTTTGCAACCACACACACACCACAATCTCCTGCATGCTGCTCCAGCCACATTCACAGCCAATAAATGATTACAGCACATCACAACACACATGACTATAACTTCTCCTTCACAGTAACGTACACTGTAGACTCAATGTTTATAATTAACCCATTTGCAATGAAGACAAAAGTGTTTTCGAAAAAAACACCACAGGGTGTACATATCACAATCTAACGTACTATCAACTCATGCAACAAACACCATGAGGATAAAGATCAAAACATATCTGGTGTAAAAGTATTGTGATGTCATTCCTGGCCAATTCCATCTGTAATTACTCTCTCGAATTGTTATTTAACACGATTAAAGTGCACGATTAGCATGCTAGACCCCACCTCATATGGAAATGGAACGGCCTCGAGTGCTGCCTCTGTCTCCGTTCCCCAGGAGCTACTACTCCGTCCTCCTGGGCTGGTGTGGCTACTACTTCATCTACACCTGTGTCAACGCCCTCCCCACCGCCTATGAGACCTCCAACCACACTTTTAGTGCTCTGCAGGTGTGCTGTGTGTGTGTGTGTGTATGTGTGTTTGTGTGTGTGTGTGTGTGTGTGTGTGTGTATGTGTGTTTGTGTGTATGTGTGTGTATGAGTGTGTGTGCCACCATACACCCACGTGTGTGATTATTTAATATTCAATTCTCGTGCCAACACAGGATAGCAATTGGCCAGTACTATGCCATGCAATTGGTGTGATAGTCGCCGGCCTTGCCGTCAGTCGTGGCGTCTCCACCATCGAGCCGGTCAACAACGTCATCGTACCTCTTCTGCTGCTCATCGTTGTTTTCAGTTTCTATTGGGCTCTGTACCTCCCCTACGCTAGCGCAGGCATCATCCACATGTTTCATCCCTCCTGGGGTGAGTGTCAAGTGACTATCATGTGATGGTGTGAGTGTCAAGTGATTATCATGTGATGGTCATGTGATACTAGCTGTTTGGAAACAAGGCCGTGATATCTATGGCATGTGTTGGTATTATAGTGAGGTTTTTAATTTTAAAGGTTTGGTGAAACTTTGGTCTATATATGATGTTCAATTATTGGTGCATGCTCTCCACTGTATGCATAATTATAATTTCCATGTGTCTTCTATATTTCAGCTAGCTTTAAGAAATCAAAACTGTGGTTGGACGCTTTGTCTCAGAATGCGTGGGACACAGGTTAGTAGTGACCTAAACTTGGCCTACTCTTTTTTCTTCTTCTTTTTTTTCTTTTTTTACACCATGTAATACCTTAATTACAAGCACATGTGCACTTATTCAAAGCACTTTCCCCTTTCTTTTCCGTCCCACTCCAGGAGCAGGTGGATGTCTCTTCTTAACCTATGCCACCTACATGAAGAGGACTCATGGGGCGGTCAAGCTAGGCACAATCACACCTGCCATTAACAATCTCGTGAGGTTAGCAGCTGTTGAGTGCAAAAAATACATGCCATTGACACACTGTCTCCTTTTCTCTCTCCCTCCCTCCCCCCTCTCCCTTCCCTCCTCCCTCCCTCCCTTCCTCCCTCCAGTGTGCTGTGTGGTATTCTCGTGTTCTGCACGGTGTTCTCAGTTCAGCAGCAAGAAGGCTACGAGACGGGCTATATTGTGGACTTGCTAAAATTTAATGGACCTGCCAATACGGGACTCACATTCATTTGGTAAGCACCACGCTACCTAGAGTCCATTTCTCCATCTCTCCCCTTGAGATGAGGCCTGGCACAGTGGTTTTTATTGTATGTACGAATTATACCAAATTATATTTCTATGCTTACATACACTCATATGCACACACATACCCACACAGGATGCCCATACTGTTTAGCACCATAAACATCGGTCGATTCTTGGCGGCCATGTTCTTCCTCTGCCTGACGCTGGCCGGGGTCAGCTCCCTCATCTCGCTGATTGAGTTTCCGATACACTGTCTTACAGACTTCGGCAGTGAGTGATAAATCAATTACAGCTGATTCCTCTTAGCAACTGAAGTGTACATGGTCCAAAGCTGAACCATAGGTAGTAGTTATAACTCTGCAGTGCTTTCAAACTGCAAGTAGTCATACAGTACAATGATTAATGACTAAATGGATAAAATACAGGAAAACATGTGTAAATAAGCATATTATGTTCTTATATTTTTGGACAAGAAAACTACATCAAAGTACATGTTTGCTTGCTTGTATTTCCTCCATTTAGTGCTCACTTTTACCCCCCCCCCCCCCCATTACATCATAATGGTAAAGGGTCCATTCTCCTGGGAATAAGGCAAAATTTGGTACCTCATTAACAGGCTGAAATTTGCGATTATTAAATACTGTTTTATGATTCTCTTCAGTCCGTCGTATCCCGGCAACCATCATAGTGTGTGTGGCTGTCTTCTTGGTGGGCCTTGGCTCTGCCATGGACATCAACGTACTAGTGAACCAGGATACGGTGTGGGGTTACGCGCTCATCATCTCCGGGTGTATCCTCATCTTTCTGGTCCTGCGATACGGGATTCTGAGATTCAGAGATCAGCTCTACAACTCAGTGAGTGGTGCTCCTAAACTGTTCAACATTTCTGCTGCATGCTCTTTAATGGACTGCTATGGTCTAATTTTACACTCCCACTGAAAGTTTAGAAGGATTTATAGCTTTTTTTTTTAGCTGTGGAAATGTAAAATAATTACAGGGCCTGGCTACAAGCCTTTGGCTTACTGCACAGTCTTTAATGGAGTGCATGAGTATGGCTGACAACAGACGAAATTGCATGCTGCTATCACACACCCACCATCTGTTAGCCTCCATCATCCCCCCCCCCCCCATCCATGTATATATTACTCCACAGTTCATTTACTTCTCTCCCCTCCCCCCCCCCCCCCCCCCCTCTTCCTCCCGACAGTTTGGCATAGGAGACTGGCCACTTCCATGGGTGTGGGTCTTCGTTGTGGCGTAAGTTCAGAGTTGGGAGAGACTCGTTAAAGTTTGAGTGCCACAAGAATACTAAGTCTAGCCTCAGTCCCAGTGGCTTTCACTCTTAGCTGTACCTCAAGCATGAGTGTAGGTGCTAATAGCAGCATGACAGTTTATGCTTCTGTAGCTCTTGAGGTATAGTACCTGGGTAGTCTCGTGCCCAGACCCTCCCCTCGCGGCGGGCGGGGTAGGGTCTGGGGACGAGACTAGTACCTGGGTGCAAATGATTATTGGAGTGCGTCTTTGATTGTCTTCAGGTTTATTGCGCCAATTGAGGGGGTGGGGCTGGTGGTGTGGTACATCGTCGACGAGATCAGGGACAATCCGGGCACCTGGTGGAAGTTCTCAACTCAGAGCCTCGCCATGGTGCTCACTCAGGTGGGTGTGGCAAGTGGGTGGGGTTGTGGGTGGCAGTGAGTAACTGCTGATTAGCTAATGAAACATTATCGTCATTGGCAATGTAATGAGCCATGGGCCACTGCAACTTGATGTGTTTCTCGGGCTAATTTTTCTCCATGTCGGACTAGGGGTCAGTTGGTTGGCAATTTAACCTTGTTATTATGGAAAGTTCTCATTGCCATTGATGACAGAGAAATAGTAATAAGCAGCTATAAGACCTGTTTTGTCACTCCACTGTGCGCACTCACACACACACACACACACACACACACATGCAGTGGTCAGCTGCCTTTCTAATTGTGATTGGCCTCAACTGGTGGATGAAGCCATTAAAAATTACTACTCCTGCAAACTCCCGCTGGAGGAAGTTTCTGGGGGTCATTTTCAAATTGCAAGAACCCTCTATCCCAATTTTCGAACCCTCCAAGCCCGACGTCCTCCAACTAGCCTCCAAGGATCCACTGTCATATGGCACAGAAAATGACAGAGAGAGCATGTACTCTAGTGGAGTGGTCAGTGACATTGATTTATAGCTGGTGTGTGATGGTGTGTGTGTGTGCAAAGTTACGATATTGTGTTGTTAGCACTTTATTTTTATTATGCATGTAGTACGCCATGCATATCAATCATGCAATTATTGTATTTGTCCAATGCAGAGTTGTGTTGTTTAATATCCCCATTTTGATTTACGACGTGGCTAGAGAGCCGGTAAACTATATACGATTTATACAGGGATGTATGCGCATGAGCACTCGTGAACTAGCCTGTATCTCGGTACTAATACAACGCAGCTAGCTCTAAACCCAACGGTTAGCCTCTAAGCCCTATCCCAACCCTAGCCCTAGCCTAACCCTAACCCGTCCTCGTAAATTCAACCGTTGGATTCCTTCACAACTGGAGAACTCGCATTAAGCCGCCCAGGCCAGCAGCTAGCCTCGTTCCCAGGCCTACACGCCGGGGGACCAGGCTAGCCCGGTGTAGGCCTATGAACAAGGCCATCTCTTATTTATAGCACGTGTTTAGACCGGGCCAGCCCCACCCCTCGTAAGCGGTGGGGCTGCTATCCCGGTAGCTAGCTAGCTATCTGTACGTAGCTACCTAACCTTTATCCCCAGTGCTTGTACTATAGCGGGACGCTCTAGCCATCCTGCTGCTGACATGCAGTTGTGCGCTCATTCTAGGAACAATTCCATTTAACGCACACCACCGTTATGGGTATATAAGCCCAAATTTTGCACTCATCTGACGGGAAGTCAAGGTGGCGCGTTCGTTTCAGACTGGGGTCGGAACGTTGCCTCCCCAATAATCGGGTCGCGTGTTCGAGGCGCACGCGTGCAATCTGATTCTTGGCTTCCTAAGCCTACAGCCAATACGTCGGTAACTTCCTTCGGGACTCCGAAACTAAAAGGATGACTGGGTACGTTACAAGGCCTCCTGTGATTCCCAGCCATCGCCTATCCAGCGCTCCGGGTGTCTGACACTCCAGGAGGGATGGGAGGCTCCCTAGGCTTTTTTTTTCTTCAAGTTTCTTTTTTTTCCCTCCAAGTTTCTTTTCCTCCAAGTTAAGTTGTTTCTTTATATAAAAATGCCACAAAATTAATTTAAAAAATTTAATTTTAATTTTTTAACTATATTTTAAATAAATTCTGTTAACAACTATGTATGTATTCCTTGTTTGTGTTGTGTATGCTTGTACAGGACTCCCTGGTAGACCAGCCACAGGCTGAAGGGACATTTCCTGTTCAAATGAAAATTTATCTATCTTTAGTTCTACTGTCCAGGAGGGAGGGAGGCTGCTAGGCTTCCTCCATGTCTTTATAGAAACACCAGTAATAGTCATCTATCTATCGGTAC
The DNA here is from genome assembly GCA_963921505.1 of Phakellia ventilabrum. Lineage (NCBI taxonomy): Eukaryota > Metazoa > Porifera > Demospongiae > Axinellida > Axinellidae > Phakellia > Phakellia ventilabrum. The sequence goes on from OY997381.1 coordinate 306,352, forward strand.
TAAGCCTGGGAAGAATTATTTGCCTGTCCAGGAGCTATATATAGGCTTTTTTTTCTTTTCTCCAAAATTTGCAATTTAAGATGTTTCTCTGTATAGAAATATCACAAATAGCCATCTATCTATCACTACTAAGCCTGGGTAGAACTTTTTAAAAGTCTGACAGGCTGATGGCTACTAAATTATTCAGTAGCTACCAACAGCCAAGTTATTAGGAAATGCACACTTCAATTTGTACATACACATAATTATATATGTGCAGTGACTGAATGGAGATGCAGTTTGTACGAATAATCCAATGGGACAAGTTACATGTCCTGTATCCTAACTTCTCAGCCAAGAAATAAAACCTCGACCCCAGGCCATTCATTATGAAAGAGCTGGGCACGAGACAGGAACACACACACAGGTGAATATCCCACAGCCATGCCATCCCAGCCCACCACACCTTCACCTTCTCCTCGGTGTCCTGCTAATGGAATTTTTTTCCTTGGGACTTTTCAATAACTAGCTGTCACGGGAATATAACATAGATCTGGTAGAGGGATGTCCTGTCCTAGAATGTGCTTTAGAGCTGCTAAAAATTCAGAACTTCGGTCATGTTTTTTTACTCTGTTCTTATGCGATTCTTGCAATTTCTAGTACTTTGTTTTGGGTTAGTCCACTATGGTTCTGACCCCTTCAAATGATAAATGGTCTACGCAGGTATAGCGTATATAAATAGCAACAGCAGTGTAATATTACTGTCATACACTTGTGCTAGCGAAGGTTACTAGTCAGCCTTTTCTGTCTTTTGCTGGGGAGACTGCTGACTGTCGGCGGCTGGCTTCTCTGGTCTTTCTTTCTTCTCCCTCTTACCAGAGGGGAAGAGGAAGGCTATCACACAGATTATGATCAGTGGGATGTAGTAGAAAGCGCTGAAAAGAAATTGGAAACAGAACACATCCATTATATTTCAAATTCCTTAGCAACCACTGCATTTTTGTGGCTGGTTTAATTATTTTGTCCTGTAGTCAACGTTAAGGTCAGTCAAGCCCAACTGGAAGCGAAGAAAATCCAAAATTTGTGACCCATTGCAATGGATAGCCACACAACCCATACAAGGCTAATCATAGACTGGAGAAGGCACGGACCCGAGAAAAGTATCGCTACATGGATGCATTTTGCAGCAAAGCAGTTATATTCACTTACCTTTAAAAATTGGCATTATTGAAATCACTGTTACACCTATAGTAGCTCACTAGGCTGCAGTTCCAGACAGCAAGATTGAAGACTTCTCACAAATAGCTGGTTCTCAAGTTTTAATAACTTTGTCCTAACACGCTGGAGATAGCTGACAAGCATCCATTGTCTGTGTCTGGAACTGTACAGACCTGAGAAGCTCTTGTACAACAACAATCAGACCCTACAAACGGCCTGACAGTCCTTAAAACGTTTACAGCACGCGATTCTTCAGTCACAATCACCTTCAACATAATATTATGGTTAGTTAGCCTTGTTCCCAGGCCCCTGCTTCATTCGGTCGCATGGAGGTAAAGCGGAGATAGTATCATCGTAGCTATACTTCCGTAACTACTCATACATATAACCTACGGATCACACTACACAGAAGAAAGTGTTGCTACTGTTGTTTCCAGGCTGTTGACGGGGAGACCCTGAGAGCAAGGTTATCTCATCAGCTACTCCAGCCAGTGAAGCAGCCAGTGAGTGGGGCAGCCTCTGCTTACCTCCAAAGGGCCAGCCCCTTGTGCAGCCACAGGAGGACAAAGGGCGCGCAGCCGTAGTCGATGAAGATCTCAGACACAACGTGAGTGATGACATCATAGCTCCGCTTCATGGCCAGATTGGACTGGAAGAGAGGCCTCACCAACCTCCGCATCTGAGAGAGGAATAAATGATGTAATACGAACACTACCTCGGCATGCCGGCAAGCACTCGCTCCCAGCCAACTGACTAAGCCCTGGGAATTCAAAGAGGTTAGCACCTGGCTAAAAAGTCAGTATAGCCAATACATGCTAACATGATGCTTTCATGTCCAAACCACAACTATTACTACACTGCGAACAAAATGAACTGCAACTGCTGCAAAGTCTTAGCTTCCTTCAATTCCCAGTCTCCAATTGAGTGAAATTATGTAAACCACATCCACTACAAAACTCATCAAAGCCACCGCACTTTCAATGTAAACCGCTTCTGCCCACCTTCCGGCCTGCCTCATTGGCAATGCCCATGTATATGAACATGAGGTAGTAATTGGGGTAGAAACCATGCCACCATGCTGACACCACGAAGGACGCCATGTTGGGGTCAAAGAACTTCACCCTCTCATAAATGACTCTATAAGAGTGGAAGTGGGAGTAAGACACCATACCCCTTGGCATAAGCCCATGCCTGAGTATAAGCCACTCTGGAATATCAACAGCTCATAAGAGCCTATCTTAAGTGTATGTACCTCAGAAAAAGAAAAAAAAGGACTACTGCGCACACACACACACACACACACACACTTACACTCACACACACACACACACACACTCACCTCCTGATCCACTTGGAAGTGGTGCAGTTCCACCCACCGACATAGCTCCGGATGTTCAGTCCCAGTTCGATATCCAAGATCTTACAGTTGGTGACAATGTCCCACTTCGGCTTCCCAAACTCATCATACCTAAATATTGAAGTATGTATAGTTAAGTGTCTACACGTGCAAGAGAAGACCAACCACAGCTGTCTTCCCATTGAGCATCAGACCCAACAATATAGGGTAGAACGAGCCAAGTGCGGGCAAGCGACAAAAGCAGGCTTAGACTGACAGATGTTTGGCTACTTTTTTTCACATAAACCAGAACCTGGGAATAGACTGGGAAGGGACCTGGAAAGAGATCCTAACTTGCATACAATTTTTTTAACGTAAAAATTAATATCCACTGGAGCCAGCCTTGCGACCTGGAGCCAGCCTTGTGACCTGGAATGAAAGCATACTCATGCTTACCCGCTGAAGCCAAGCCCAGCTGCGTTGTTGATGCTGTCTGTGAGCTGCCATATGAAGTAGTAGCGCGAGCGGATCAGTAAACACACGAAGTAAAGGGTCAGAAGTTTGTTTGGGATGGTGGTCATTAACTGGGGGTCTGTGTATGTGTGTGTGTGCGTGCGTGTGTGCGTGCGTGTGTGTGTGTGTGTCATTAGCAAACTAACATAACTCAAGCTAAGCAACATTGCTATGGGTAAAAACATCTTTAGCAAGCATTTGATAAATAACAGGTACACAATCTTTTGCCTCATTCCCAGACCCCTGCCATTTTTGGCTACACAAAGAAATAACCTCTTCATGTAACCAGAGGCATGGGATGATCCCAACTTCTTACCAATCACAGAATCGAAAGTGTAGTACTGGCTGAAAAACATCATGACCCCTAAGCACAAGAGTGCATAGAACAGCTTTGACACAGCGGGGTAGAGGGGAGAGGGAGATGTGGCGTGCTCCCTCGCGTTGGCAAACTGGTTAGGATTGACCGGTGGCTGGAGGTTTGAGCCGTCCATGAAACAGAGATACTCTCGGATGGTACACGAGGGGCCAGCAAGGAAGGAATGGAAATTAAACATGTAGCTGAGGTATTCCAGTACAGACGGACGCTCGCTAGGAAAAAGAGGTATACACAATAGTTGTCTTGAATAAGAGCACATGGGTGCTTAATCAAGGATAGAATGGGATACCATATGATTTATACCTACACCTTACTGAATCATGTTCGCCTTCTGGTCGTCATTCAAATTCGACTCCTTTCTCGCCAATCCTGGAGGAAAGCAGGCATAGAATGAAATCTTATGAGTACGCAGTCCGGAATGGAACTTGGGTTTCTGGGTTATAGGATCAGAACTAAGCCTTACCGTCGTGGAGCGCATATGCTACCAGGGTAACCTTCTGTACGTGAACCATCAGTGGACTACAGGGAGAAAAAAATCCCAGGATAGTCTGATGGCGTGTCTAGCTAACAATGTAGATGGATAGTTCGTGGTTTATTCTTCACTGAAATAATTGTAGCCACACCCACCCTGTAAAGTCGAGGGTGTAGCCTCCAAAGTCTGTCAGGAGTCGGTACAAGTGAGAGACAGAGATACAACCCATGGCCCATACCATGGTGTAGCTGTGGACGTGTGTGACGTAGACAGGTGGGAGAGAGGGAGAGAAAAAGGGAGGAGGAAGGGTGGAGGGAGAGGAGGAGGGGGAGGAGGAAGAGGGGGCGGAGGGGAGGAGGGAGAGGAGGAGGGGGAGGAGGAGGGAGAGGAGGAAGAGGGGAGGAGGAGGAGGGGAGGAGGGGGAGGAGGGGGAGGAGGAGGGAGAGGAGGAAGAGGGGAAGAGGAGGAGGAGGAGGAGGAGGAGGGGAGAAGGAAGAGGGGGAGGAGGGGGAGGAGGGGAGGAGGAAGAGGGGGAGGAGGGGGAGGAGGAGGGAGAGGAGGGGGAGAAGGAGTATAATGAAAGACAGGACATTGTCATGTGATTATCTGCATACACAAAATAACAGATTTTGATCTTTGAAAATGTTTGTTCGATAGGTTGCTGGTAAGGAGTTCAGCAACACTTACTGTTGAATAGCAGCTGGTGGCACAAGGTGGAGAAGCAAATAGCTGACTCCTATGAAACCAAACAGCAATAGCATCTGCCTGGAGGGAGAGAAGATGGAGGGAGGGTGAATAATTTACAGGCTTAGATTTAGAATGGAACTGGAAAAGGGGTGTAAATGGTTTGGAGTCTGGGAATCAGCCTAGGAAAGAGGTTATAAGTAGCCTGTGATTCTGGGAATGAGCCTGGGAGGGAGGCTACAAGTGGTCTGTGATTCTGGGAATGAGCTTCCTTACCATCCAAAGCAGATGCAGCCCATGGCGACACCCACAGCGGTGGAGAAGACATGCCTGGTGGCAACGGAGGTGTGTTTCGGACTGAAGAGGCGGTAGAAGACAAAGGCAATGGGGTAGGAGAGGAACAGCAGGATGATGTAACGTACCTGCAGTAAGGAGATTAGAATGTAGAACGTAGATGTGCGTGTATGGACGGAAGGCGGAGGGGGTCCATACAGGGGGAGGGGGCCATACAAGGGGGGGTCCATACAAGGGGGGTCCACACAAGGGGGGGGGGTCCATACAAGGGGGGTCTACACAAGGAGGGGGTGAAGATTTGGCCCGTGACACTACTGCTATCAGCTTCAGCTCGGCTGAGTCTGGCATGTAAGACTATCCCCAAACAAAATCATGACTGCTAAGGGGTGGGTTATCAACTCTGAACCTAACAGAAGCCATAACCCACTCAAGTTAGTGATGACGTCACATGTACGCGTGGCGCCCTGCAGTTGAGACAGCAGCTGCCATTGATCACTTACTTGATCGATAGGAAATCCGACTTTGTCGGAGGCGGCTTGAAACACAGCCTCGAGGGCGCTTATGGGGGGGCTCATCGTTCCAACTATCCAAGTAGCAAGTCGGGTACCCGTACCACCGTGGGTGTGCCACGTGGAATTTGAATGACGTATGCAGTATTATTATGCGGCTGCAGGAATGTTAAAATCTGATTGGTCAGGCCTAGGCCAGAACAAAGATGGCCGCCGTGCGCAGTGCGCCATGTGCTCCCTCAAATTAAGTGACCCCGGGGAGCTGAACCCCCTCAAATCACCCCGAGTTGCTGGTCCGACTCACTTTCGACACCCCTCAACCGAAAAGGTGAGGTTCCAGTTGACGATACCATCCACCCAGCCACATCTCGGCGATTGTCTCTCATTTCGTCTTTTCTCCATATTCAGCCCACTGACCTGATATCAAACCCATGTCTGTCTCAAGAAAGCGCAAAGCTCCCTCTCTCACTGGAGCCCAGCTGGTGACGTACCAGACCGGGAAGCCCCCTAAGAGATGTGACCGGAGGGGGTGTGACCAATTTAGCTCGTACCCCTTCTGCTTCGTCCAAGCATCTGAAAGGTGGGTGTGGTCATATACATTTTTTTTGCTAAAATTAAAATTTTTTAAATAAAAATACTGCTTTTGGAGAAGTCTTGATTCCATTCTGTTGTCTTAATTCCATGCAGGTGTGCCCGGAATGGCTACACCTCCAGGTGGTATCATTTGAGTGCTGGACAGCACTTCTGCAACGAATGCTTTGAATTTTTCTACAGAAGGTGGGATTATGTTAATTGGCCACATGGTTGCTAGGAAACAAACCTCTGCATAACACTATTTGTGATCGATGCGAGGTTCATGATATCATTTGAGGCTTTTACAGAAAAGTAGATGTTAGTGACAGGAAGCGTCTTTTGGAGCATTCCAGTGAGAGCAGTTGCATAGCAGTTTGGTTTGGCCATATCTAAGGAGCTAAAAACCAGTGGAAGCCACTGTAAGTCGATGGAGTGCACCGACCATTACCTCCCCGTGCCAGAGAGAAGCTGTTCACGCCATTGAGCTGCTCACTGTTCAGTGTAGCAACTGCCAGGCGCCAGAGGATGGAGTTAGGAGACCAATAGGGACAACTGGTAGACACTGCAGTAGAGACTGGGGCACAGACCACTGGAGATCATAGAGACTAGCTACTGGAGATCATAGACACGCACACACACATACTCACACACGCACACACACACACACACACACTCACTCACACACATGCACACACATACTCACACACGCACACACACACACTCACACACACACTCACACACACACACACACACACATACTCACACACACACACACACACACACACACAGTAACAAGCCGGGTAACTCCCTCTACACCCAGTGGTGCTCAGTTTGGGAACAAGAGGCCGGGGACAGGACCCTGGCAGGTCCCAAGATGTTCTTTGCCGACCAGTACCTCCCCGTGTGGGTCCAGTGCCAGAGAGAGGAGTGCCAGCGATGGAGGAAGCTGCCTCCCTCCATCGAGCTACACCACGTCAAACAGGATATTGTTCGCTGCAGCAACTGCCAGCTGCCAGAGGATGAGGTCAGCGGAGAGTGAAGTGGTGGGGTTAGGGAGATGATGGCATAAGGATCTTGTTTGCTGGGATTTTTGAGGAGCCTGTATAATTGCAGTCCAGTAAAGGGGCTTCCCTTTTATTGCATTACTAATTATGATGTAATGTCCGAGCTCAGTCATGTGACTAATTTTGATTGGCTGAAGATCATGTGACCAGATAGTTTCAGACTCTGGCTCAATTCTTTCCTACTACTCCTATTCAATTTTCATTCCATTTCATGCAGGTGGTTACCATGGTACAGGAACCGGACTGGATCAACACAGTGAGCTACACCCCACTGCTGCGCTACAGTGTCCTGGCCCCGCTCCTGAGTGAATACTTTCCTGACGGTGTGGGAATCAGCCCCAGCACCGTCAGGCACGTCCCCAGAGGTAGTGTTCCGGTGGAGACCCCCAAAGGCGACCCCCACCCACCTCAGGAAGGAGGCGGGGCCAAGACGGAGGCGAGAGCCGTGGAGAAAACAAATGGTAGGAAGCGAAGACAGTGAAATGTGTGGCAATATTAGAGTGTAGCAATGAGATTCATGGAATTTATACATGTACCCATCCTGCAGGCCCGATGCCCCTCCCCCCTCACCTCCTGGACCCCCTGCACCCCTTCCACCACCCGCAGGAGGGCCCCCGGGCCCGGGCGTTTACCCCTGACGTCATGGAGGCAGAGGAGAAGAAGGCCTTCCCTGAGTACAGTAGGTCAGTTATACCGAAACTGTGGCAACAGTGATTGTTAACGTGTACATTGTGTGTAAAGATTGCATAACTTGTGACCTAGCCGCTTTCTCCACGTGGGAATGAAACTGGGGTGCGTGGCTGCATCTCCCGGCTGTCACTTTCTTTCTCTCTCTTTGTGTGTGTGTGTGTGCAGCTGTGCACCTGCTACCCTCTTATTGTGTTACTTAACCTGGCTGGTTGTTTCCCCTCCCTCCCTCCCTCCCTCCCTCCTTCCTTCCCTCCTTCCTCCCTCCCTCCCTCCCACCCTCCTCCCTCCCTCCCTCCCTCCCTCCTTCCTCCCTCCCCCCTCCCTCCCTCCCTCTCTCTCAGGCCGTGTGAAAACAGCACCAAGGGTCACAGTCCGAAGGTGGAGATGTTCTGCATCACCAGGAACATCATCCTTACACTGTGGTTCAGGAACTGTCAGGTGAGTTGGTTGCTAGGTAACCGTTATACCTCAGTCTTAATCACATGCCAGCATCGGTCTCAGACAGACAGACAGCATACGATAATTATCCCACTAATTTCTGAAGAAGACAAGCTGCAAAATTTACAGTCTTAGATTCAGTTATTACATGTAAATGGATGGACAGCTTGCCGTCAAAATTCGATACTTGAAAACGGTAAAGTTTGCTGACAAGAAGGAGGCCTAAACTAGCAACTATATATAGCTGCATGGATAATTACCGTTTAACCAGCTAGGGGCGGGGTCGTAATATAGTTATTAATTAGTTGTTGCCAACGTAGTCATGTGAGGATCACATTTTGGGCCGAACCTCTCAGCCCACGTGAGGACATTTGGTGAAACTGGATACAATGAAGTACTTTTCTGCTGTTCTTTCCCCCTCAGGAGTACCTGCTGGAGGAACACTGCATTCAGGCCGTGAGTCTAAGGGGGGTCATCAGAATCTGGTGCTATCACGAACTCCCTCGCATCCTCCAATACCTCACGGAAGAGGGCTACGTCAACCATGGCTTCTTAGCGTCTTGTCCCAGGCCGTTTCCCTTTGTCCAGGAGCTGGAGCAGAAGAGCAGTGTCCTCATAATAGGGGCGGGGCCAGCTGGGTTGGCCGCAGCACATCACCTCAGAAATTTTGGACACAAGGTTTGTACATGTGTTCAATATCCTTGGAGGGGGTTAATCCCATATTGTTAGTATACTAGCAGTATACAATTAGTATACTAATATTATACAGTTCGTATACTAGTAGTATACAGTTCGTATACTAGTAGTATACAGTTCGTATACTAGTAGTATACAGTTAGTATACTAGTAGTATACCGTTAGTGTAGTAGTAGTATACTAGTAGTATGCATGTTCTCAAAGCTAGTTTGTAATCTCCACAGGTGACAATCTTGGAGGCTAGAGGAAGAATTGGGGGTCGAGTACAAGATGATTTTAGTATGGGCCCCTGCGTGGGGATGGGAGCAGTGTTCATCACCGGAATTTGCAATAACCCCTTGACCTTGCTGAGTCGGCAGCTTGGGATTGACCTCTGGATGATAGACGAGGACCGCTGCGAGTTGATCAACGAGAACGGGAAACTGTCGGACAAACAGGTGGACGCAGGAGTAGAGAAACATTTCAACTCTGCCCTCGATAAACTTTCAGAATGGAGAGTGGGAAAGAGATGTGATGTAGCCCTCGGAGGTATGGCTGCATGCACGGAATGCGACGGCACTGGGTGAAGAGATGACGTCTGAATGCTAGAGTGACGTTTCCTTACTATTCAAGGAATCCAACCTACTAGTCTTGTATCCAGGTCTTCCAATTTTTTTTGCAGCCGTGGAAAACTGATTTTTTTTTCTATGGCGGTAAAAAAAAATCTGTACAGGAAGGCCTAGCCTAGGTGTGAGGCTCCCATAGCAACCAGCAACCTGCCTGCTAGTTCCTTCCTGGCAGCCACTACCTTACCTCTGACCTTCCTCTCAACATCTCTGCCCCTCTCTGCTACTAACCCGTCTCTCTGCCACTGACTTACCTCTGTTACTAACCTACCTCTCTGCCACTGACCCATCTCTCTGCTACTAACCCACCTCTCTGCCACTGACCCATCTCTCTGCCACTAACTCACCTCTCTGCCACTGACCCACCTCTCTGCTACTAACCCACCTCTCTGCCACTAACTCACCTCTCTGCTGCTAACCCACCTCTACTCACCTCTCTGCCACTGACCCATCTCTAACCCACCTCTCTGCCACTGACCCATCTCTCTGCTACTAACCCACCTCTCTGCCACTAACTCACCTCTCTGCCACTGACCTACCTCTATGCCACTAACCCACCTCTTGGCCACTAACTCACCTCTATGCCACTAACCTACCTCTCTGCCACTGACCCACCTCTATGCCCCTAACCTACCTCTCTGCCACTGACCCATCTCTCTGACGGTAATGACATACTTCTCTTATTTTAGCGAAGCTTCGGGAGCTACATGAGGCGGTCCTCCTGGAACAGGGCAATGGCCTCCACTACACGGAGGTAAGCAGTGTGTGATACTGTGCAGTGGTGGTGGCATGGCAAACAACGCTTAAAGAGTTACATACACACACACCTACAAATACACACCTACAAACACACACTCGCACGTGCAGGAAGAAGCGAGACTGCTAGACTTTCACTATAGCAACCTGGAATTTGCATGTGGAGTCACCCTCGACAAGGTATGCTGGGGTTTGTACAGAATTTTTTGGTGGGGGTGGAAAAAATGATGTGGATAGAGCTACGCCCCCTAGGGGGGTGGGGGGATGCTCTGAGGTTGCTTCTGGGGCTCCAAAAAGGCTGGAAATTAGCTATTAGTGAAATTACTAAAAAAAATGTGGACTTAAAAATTCTGGGGGTGGGAATCCCAGTCCCCTTCTCCCCTCTGCTACAACACCCTGATATGCTATCTACAAAATGCCTTAAGGAGATATAGCCCTTACTTGAGACTAGACTTGTGCCTTATCGAAGTTTAATCTTTGCAAAACTATGTGTGTCAAGAGGTGCTGTTCTCCAGGGGGGGGGTGGAGTCTGCAGCATTGCGTGGTTAATTTCGTCCCATATTCATACCAGTGGAGTAGTAAGGGTGGTGTAGTACTTTGCATCATTTGTCCCCACCCCTCTCAGGTCTCGGCCTGTCACTGGGACCACAATGACAACTTCTCGCAGTTTGCTGGCTGTCACGCCCTCCTTCCCGAGGGGTGAGTAGAACGTCGTCTATAGAACGTGGTGCATGGCAAAGTATAATTTAAGTGATAACAACAGTTGCACCAAAATATCTGAACTTGAAATACGTATAGCAATGGAGAAAACTGCAATTATTAAGTTACTTAATTAGCAACTACTTAATAATAATAATTACTACTGACTCCGCCCCTAGCTGGTTATGTGTGTGTAGTTGCTAGTACCCTTATTGTCAGCCTAGGCCTTGAATATCATCGCATTTTGCTCTAACAGCAAGCTGCATACAGTGAAACTGATGTAGTAAACATTTTTCAAAAACTTCGTATTTCATGTTCATATATTTTGGTGAACTGGGGTGGGGCTAACAAAAGATGGCTGTCCCCCGGCGCCAGGTTTCTGTCGATTCTGGCTCGGCTTGCTGAGGGGGTGGAGATCAACTTCAACAGCCCCGTACAAGAGGTGGTGCTGCGGGGAGAGGAGGGCGTGGCAGTGGTGGATGCCGGGGGGAAGGAGTGGACTGCAGACAAGGTGAATAATTTATAATATCTCTAGGAAGCTCCTGACACTTGTAAGAGTTCTGCAAAAAGACTAAATTAATAGTGTCTTCCTCTCTAAAAGGTTGTGGTGACGGCTCCTCTGGCAGTGCTAAAGTCCGGGACCTTCTCCTTCACCCCGCCCCTCTCCGAGAGGAAGGGCGGGGCTATTAGGAGGCTGGGTGCGGGGCTGGTTGAGAAGGTAAATGATGTTATTTGCTGTTTATGAGACATTTCGAAAGTGTGTCCATTTGTGATGATACATGTGAGCCCTCCTGGCTGATTTTAATAGTAGGTAATCGTATCAAGGGTCACAAGTACAGAAGAAAGCTTTTTTTTTGGCATATTAGAGATTACTGTCTCTCTAATGTCGTTGCTATATCACTCTTCAGGTGGCTATGGCATTCTCGACTCCCTTTTGGAGAAATTCTGTGGGAAACACCGACTTCTTCGGCCATGTTGCTTCTCGGCGGGAGCACAGGGGGATGTTTGGCGTGTTCTATGACATGTCTCCGAGGAACAAGGACGGGAGACGCCCGGACAGCAACGCTAGCGCGAAAGACGACAGAGAACAGACATACATCCTAGTAACAACCATCTCCGGCGAGGCTCTGGGAGACTACGAGAGGATGACCGACCCCGAGGTGATTGAACTCTGCGTCAGAACTCTGAAACTGATGTTCCCGAAAGAGATCGTACCACATCCAAGTAAATACGTCCTGAGTAGGTGGGGGGCGGACCCCTACATCCGGATGTCGTACTCCTACGTGGCCGTGGGGTCCTCCGGAGCTGACTACGACATTCTAGCTGAGGATATTGCTGGGAGGATCTTCTTTGCTGGGGAGGTGAGAAGGGGGCCCGGGTGGACGTAGGGTTGGGCGTTATATAGAGAGGAGTTACGCTACTTCTTGTGCAGATCTGAGAGCGTGATGAGTAGTGATTAAAGGTGTACATGAGATACGTATATAAGAATTTTTACTGGTCGTACTAACGTTTAAAACTGTCCCACAATTAAAATCAGTCCTGTAGTATATAAGAAAGCTGATACTGCCCCTTTCTCAAATGTCTTCAATTTTTAAGCAATGTTTTCTGGTGCTATGATCTCCACATATAGTAGGAGGTTGTTTACATATTTTCTGAAGTTTTCAGTGTAGTAGTCATGATAATAACATATCTACATGTAGCTGGAGTGAGTGTCTTAACAACTGTACATGTAGTCTCCTTGTGCTCAATGTAGTCTCCAGTCCATCTTGTTTTCTGTCTCCATTCCATATTGTTCTCTATCTCCATTCCATCTCGTATTGAATGTGGTGAATGTAGTCTCTATTCCATTTTTATGGTGAATGTACATGTAGTCTCACTAGGGGAACAGTACATGTACATCATTATTGGCCTGTAATGTGAAGTGGGGTTAATAGCACTATATATACATGCATAGCTATATAGTAGACTCAGTGTGGCAGTGGTCCAATCTTTGCTGACCCAGCTGTTCCCCCTTTTTATATCCAGGCAACCAACAGACAGCACCCCCAAACAGTCACTGGGGCCTATCTTAGTGGGATTAGAGAAGCTTGTAAGATTATTCACAGCAGCAAACTTAGCTAGAGAAGTTGTAAAATTACTAAGTAACTGTAGCAATTTTTTTTATTAACCTTGAAGGTATACTTGTGTACATAGGATATTCATTAATTAGCTCTAAGCAATCAAATTGCCTTTTTGTATTGTTTGTACGTGAAACCATTCACCTTCTGTAAATACTGTACATTGATGGATATTCATTATTCTGGTTAATCTTTTTATCCAATGAATTCCAGCTGGAGGGAGAATTCCCTAGCTGGTTGTACCAGTACTAGTATACGGCTCACATAGTTTGAATGTAGAACCAATGGTTTATGGCCTAGCTAAAATGTAATATGTCTGTGCCAATGCCAGTATATCAACTAGCCTTTAATATAAACATACTCTCAGCAGCTGGGACAAATAGCTACATGTCTAAATTGTACATGTAATTGTCTGGTAAATGTAGTAGAACATTTGGTATACCCTTATCTTGTATGATTGCAACCCTACTTGTTGATAATGGTGCATTGTAAGGTAGAACTACATGTCAAGTACATGTAGTGAGGTAGTCATAACATTAATGGCTGGTGAAGTATAACTATACTTCAATGCCATAGCAATTATTCTAAGGAATTCACTAACACAAAGAACTTTCTAGAACCTACACCACCATCACAAACTATGAATTGCACTTCACCAGCCATTAACTCTTTCCCAGCCAAGTTTTAATACATCCATAAGGCTTATGTGAATTTAAATGGGCTTTTTATATTAGACGTTAATATAAAGTACATAGTTTTCTCTATTTTATATATATAGGCACATAAATGTGCCCATGGTGTGCAAAGAGTTAATCTTATTACTACTTCATTATTATATGTTTAACTAGCATAGCAATTCTCAATAACACAGAGAATCTTCTGGAACCTACACATTCATCACAGATGTGTAAAGTAATATTAAAGTAATGGAGTAGTCACAACATTGATGGCTGGTGAAATGTAATTATTCATAGTCAGTGACGACTGTGTAGATTCCAGAAAGTTCGGTGTTATTCAATGATTATTGCTGTGCTGTTTTTAAGGTGCATACTTAGAATTGTCAGCCATGACGTCTATGATGAAACATTAATATTTCTAGTGTATCAGGGAAAGTCCTTCAGTGGAGCCTATAAAGCTGGGCATTACTTGGTAATACTGGTAAAAGTTATTGTTTAAGCGGATTCTCTGACCACAACCTGCCTCAGGCAAAATCCGAGAATTATAGCAAACCTGTGTAGGGTTGATTTGAGGTTGACTTCTGAAGAATGGTACTGGGTTAGGCTATTTTGAGAACTGCTGTACAAACTTACAAGAAGTCTTAGGTTTGGATACTGGTAGAATCTGAATTCAGGAGTGTTCTACTGACTCGAAGATGCCAAGAGGCAGGAGACTTCGGCAGTTTGAGTGTGACACTTGCATGCGTCGTGGAAGGCTCCGTGTTTGGTGGGCTATGGTCCCCAACGGAGATCCTCGGTCCGAGTGTCGTGGGTGCGGGAATGAATTCGAAGCCATTCTTGATGGAGAGTGGGTGGGGGTTGGGGCTTGCCTGTTTCAGTGTGATGAGTGCAAAATCGAACCTAAGTGTGATGAGGACGGGCCTAAGCCACGTATGTATACTGTCTTGTGTGAATGGACTGATACAGCTAAGTGCTACGGCTGTGGGAAGCAACACAGTCCCATTGAGTTCAAACCCCCACGACGAATTAAGAAGAAGACAGAAAATGTGCACAGCTGTAGCAAGTGCAATGGCTGTGGAGACTGCCCAAATTTTCACAGTTTGCACATTCAGCGGCCATAACTGATGGTAGGGATAGCCACTACTGAGTTGTCGGTTATCTGAATGCTGAAATTCCTTAAAACATCATACTACGCATGAATAGACATTTAGATCGTGTTGAACGTACTGGAATCAAGAAATCCCCCCACCACCATCTGACACACATTGTGAGATCTTTATGTAGAGACCGATAATGTTCAAAGATTCAGACTTTATATTTGAGTGTGACCTGCTGGAATTGATATTATGTGGTTTCATAGAGATGTTCAGACATGTTTTGTTTTGGAAGTGACCTCAGTGGATGTGTATAGCTAGTATGTGGCAATAAGGTCATTGATTTTTACGAGGGCATCAAAGTGGTGTTTCAGGACACATTAGCTGCTAACTTAAAGGACAGACCTCTCTCTCTCTTAATAACCATATATGGTACCAGCAGCCTATAGCCACAACTTTGTCCCAGTATAGCGTGCCATGTAAAAGATGTGTCATTTGGCAGCAGCTGTCAAAGTGCAGGTTTCACCTCCCTCAGGTATTTCCCTATAGTGGTAATCCTACTTCCTTGAAAGTCTTGCATGTGTAGTCTGATAAAGGGATGCATTAGTGTACCATAATATGGTTCCTGTGAATTGTGTATTTTAGTGATCACGGGACAGGAATCAATTACCATTGTACCGGCAGCTGCCTGAATGGCTTCTCTATTTTTACGTATACTATACTCATTTGGGGGAATTCCTTAAAAAGCCATCCCGTGTATATATGTGTATTTATAACACCGATATCAAAACAACAGTTAGTCTCCAAGAAGTAGCTCTGTTGCCTGCAGTTATTATAGAACCAGTGTGCATGTGGTACTAGTGCTGATTGAGGTTGGGTTCAAGTAAATCTGAAGTTCTACAGTGTAATGACTTTGTGCTAATCCCAGAAGAAGCGTACACTCTACAGCCATGCCTAGAAGGCGCCGGAAGGATAGACTGCGCCAGTTTGAATGTGACCGTTGCATACAGCAAGATGGAAGGACCCACACCTGGTGGGCCAGGGTCCCTGACAGCGATCCTTGGTCACAGTGCCGCATCTGTCAAGATGAACTGGAAGCCGTTCCTGATGGAGAGTGGGTGGGGGTTGGGGCTTGTCTGTTCCAGTGTGACAAGTGTGGCAATGAGTACACTGTCTTGTGTGAGTGGACAGACACTGCAGAGTGCTATGGCTGTGGGGAAAAATATGTCAGCCCCTGTGAGTTTAAGCCTCGTCGTAAAATCGATAAGAAAACTGATAAAAAGCACAGCTGCAGTAAGTGTGATGGCAAAAAGGACTGTCCCAATCTGAGTTCGAGATTCTGAACTATAGCTGGCCGACGTTGAGCTTCAGTACCGAATATGTGTTATTTCTGTCCGTGAACTATCTTTTATGAACTGGCATAGGCATCTGAGACTGGAATGGGGACTAGCTATTTTGGCAGTCCTGAATGGAGGCTGGCTAGCTCAGTATCAATATCTACTTTTATGTTATTTTTTTAGCTATTGTTTAGTTTTTTTTGTATTCAATGATGCTGTTTTGGCTACATATAAAACTGCTTGTCCTGGATTCGGGCGCAATCTCAATGCGGAGATCAATTCCATCCTTTCGGTTGGTTTCAAAGCGATAGAGCTATTTTCTTTTCTTTATGAAGCGCATTAGATGGAAAATAAGCTCTCTATGGTGTGGAGTGCATGACTATGTTAGAGACAGCTGGAATAAGGCTAGCTATTGTTTGGCATTGTGCATGGTTAGCCATGGTGTCTGGCAGTTGTTTGGTTACAGGGGTCATGGCTGGATTTTATGTGCATGTGTTTGCATGTGTTTAGCATGTGCTAAGCTGTGATTGGTTGCTAGGGTGGCATGGCGGGGATTTTAAATAAGAGATACGGCTGTAAATTTAAATGTAGTCATTCTCAGCAATAGCACTGCTGCCAGCAAAGCTGACTATTTTTTTTTGCTATACTGTATACATCGTTTCTGTACACCGCAAAATTTTTCCCGTGTTTGTTATGTCCCTGCCCGACGATGTCGATGTTCTAGCGCGCCCTAGCACCGGCGCTGACGGGCACCGGGCGGAACTCTCTCGCTACCCGGGGCCGGGCGAGATTCGGGAACTTATTTCGGTTGTGAGAAGCCTGGAGCAGAGGATGACTAGCCTAAAGAGGGAGACGGCTGAGGAGGCCGAGGCCAGGCTCGCTAATAAATTGAAAGAGGACAGACCGCCTGAATTGAAGAAGAAGGGTCACCAGAAGCAATTCGAGATTAATGAAGAAGTCAAGGAGAAGTTGACGGAGGCCGAGACGGCGCTAAGCAGGACGTCGGCTGCGGTGGAGAGGGCAAGAACGGCTATTGCAGAAGGTACGAGTTTAGTATAGGATAGACTACACCCAAGAGTGGGTTATGGCGCATAACCCACGAGTGGGTGTGGTCTATCTGACTTATACCACATTGCGCATGCGCACAATCAGCGCCGCGTAGCCTCCAGCGGTAAGAATAAAAGTGTGGGTTATGAGCCTATGTAACCAATACTTTTCAGCCAATCACTTTTATTATAGATGATATAATGTGGTATAAAAGACAAAAACTTATTAAAATTCATCGCCGAGCATAGATGGGCGACCGTCGACGAATATGTGGAGGATCGATCGCGAGAAGCGCCTGTTTAGTAGGGTTGGGCGGATTATGCTCGAAAATTTACCTATTATTCTATTCCCCAATTCCCATAATTTTACCCCATTATTCCCGAGCTACTGCCTATTATTCTCGCATTATTCCCGAGCTAGAATTCACTATAGGTAAGAAATATAAAATACTTTTTCATGTATTGCCCTTTTTCTGCATTTACCGTGGCGGTTATTATACTATGCAACATTAATGACAGTGGTTGTTCCAGTCGTGGTACCCTTGGTGTCTAGATCCCGGTCAGAATCACTGCTAGGCGCCATCAACACACGTAGCGTTCTTCCGTTGGGAGAGGCCTACTCCGAAAATATAATTACAGACCTATTTTTCCTGATTACAGTCCTATTATTCCCGCATTATGCTCGATGCTTATTCGTACCTATTATTCTCAAAATTATGCCGGCATAATCCGCCCAAGCCTACAGTGTTTAGGGCGGAAGCTAGGGCAGGAAGGAAGCTGAAGACGGCGCAGGCGGCTAAGCTGAATAAGAGGAAGAGTGGGCTTTCGAAGAAGCCTCAGTTGGGTTTAGACCCTGGCACGGCTGGTAGCTTGTCAACTGGCACGCAGCAAATTGTACGGGCGTCATGGCCTCGGGCTAGCTAGCTAATAGAGTTGCCTACTCTGCCAACCAGTCCTTGGGCCCTTGTTTCCTGTGTGGAAAGCTTGGGCATTTTAGAAAGTCTTACCCATTATTGCAAAGCTCTAGTGGAGCTGGTAGATAGGTGCGCGGGGCCCATTGGGGCAGGTACTCCACCACGGCATACTGTATGTACAAGATAAAATATGATTATAGCATGGTTATGGTGGACAGGTACTAGATCTACAGCACTGCATGCTGTCTTTGTATGAGATGTGTTGGTATGTAATTCAGTCATGATGGTTTTGTCTGAAAAGTTGGTCAGTGGCTGGGTTTTACCATAGACCTTGAAGCCGGTTGTTTCAGGGTCCCGGAGGAAAAAATTACCAAGCTGAAGTCTATTGTCGGAAGGGCTCTAGCTACCAGCAGGTCGGGTTGGAGTGCGTCTCTTGGCTAGTATTGTTGGGCATATTATGTCCGTGAGTATTTTTCTTGGTCCAATTGCTACGTTACGCACGAGGGCTCTCTATGTGGTTGGCCGTCACTCCTGGTCTGACCAGCTGTTGCTATCTGCAGATGCTCTGGGCGAGTTGGTGTTTTGGCAGACAGGTTTATTGGCTCTGAATGCTCGTCCAATCTGGTCATTCTCAGATTGTTGCACAGACCTACCATATAATTATGTAGGATGCATTTGGGATATGCATGTACTTAGTAATGCATGGGCTTAGGAGAGAGTGTATGAATGCGTGTTTTCATAACACTGGATTATTTAGTAGCCACTCTAGATATACTGAGAAAGGCCAAAGATATAGTCATCTAGCTCTTTTCTCATGCACATGACTTTAGTCCGATGTCATGATAATCATGTGACTTATACGTGCTAATTCACCACATGGATGTAGGACAGGCTGATTAGGGAATTCCCCTTCATACCATCGTACATACATTCCTTAATTATGAATATTATGGCATGTGTACTTTAAACTGGATACCGTCATACCAGGTTGTATGAACTCAAGTACAAACGTAGGGGTCACGAAATCTGTTTACTATCTTTGCGTCATCTGCATCAGCAAAACATTGAGGTAAATACCCTGTGTGCAAGGAGCTCACGCATATAACCCAGTCAACTAGTCAATTCAGCAACCAGACCATGTACCTAGCTGTAGCTGAACTGCAAGTTTAAGTTCAATAATGCCAGAGCTGTGTCGCCCTCCACTTCGTCAGTTTGAGTGTGGCTCAGGTTGTAAGCGCTGGAGAAAGCCGCGTAGATGGTGGCTCAGAGTCTTTGGTGACAAGCCAAAGTCCCAGTGTCATGATTGCAAGCAGTACTTTGAAGCTGTTCCTGTGGGACGTGAGGGGGGAGTTGGAATTGGCACATTTGTGTGTGACTGTGGCAATCAGTACAGTGTCCGGTGTGAGATAACTGACACTGCGAGGTGCTTTGATTGTAACAAGCACAACCTTCCAAGTGAGTTTGGCCCTCCTCGTCGGATAAGGAGAAAGACTAACAAAACTCACGAGTGTAGCAAGTGCAATGGCAGAGGAAATTGTCCAAATATGCAATAAAACTATTCTTGTCGATATGATGTGCCTGTAACCTTGTTCGCCCTATTTAACTGCTGTTGGACTAGTACTGAAGCTGTTGCATTCATCTCCTCAGCTCGCTTTGGACTCAACCATTGGTTTCCATATCATGTCTTCAGTACAAATTCTGAGGACCCATACTTTTCAAAGTGCAATTGTATCGTCCTGATCGATATTGATGTAATTTTGTGTTTTCTTTGTATATATGATTGAGTGTTGAAGCCATTGCATAATATGCTTAAATTTCCTATAGCTAATATAGCTTCACCCATTCAATATATTATAGCCATACATATAGTTCGTGCATGTTCGGACATACGGCAAAATTAGAAACTATACACTGCAAAAACAGGAGGGTTGTTTTAACCCAACTTGTTTACGTTCCACAGTTGCATTTTAAAGATCAAAAACAACCCTCATGTTTTTGCATGCACACAATTTAAGTTTCAAAAACAACCCTCCTGTTTTTGCAGTGTAGCTACCATGGTGCACTTTATTGTAACCAGAATGGTTATGGCTAATGCAAGTTTTATCTGCCAAATGCTGCAGTGACAGTCTGCTAGCTATAAGCTAACTCTCTGTATAGCTAGCTACACATTTGTGAAGAATAGGGTAGTCTCCGAGTTGTCAAGATAATTTTTTGGAACAAATGTTTGCAACCCTATAGCTAACTGTGTCTTGGTACACAGAATCCTACAGTACATCACATGAGTATCTGTACTACTGAATTTTGACAGGCAATAGGACTATTGTTTACGGGATCAGTCACATGCAAGCCTGTCATAGCGCTGCAATAACCGCAACGACAGTGTGTCCATTGTCTACATGCTTCGAGGGGAGTCGCAGAAACCCCGCGCGTTTTTCCACGGTTGCGAATATTGAAAGCTGCGAGGGGTACGAGGCTATAGTTAGCTACCCCTTAATTGGTTATACTGACTGGCAAGCTTCCAAGAACGTAACATAGCTATCATTGCGGTGAAAGTTGACCCCGTTGGGCAGGTCAGTGGCCATAGTACTGAGGAGCAGTTGCACTGTTAGGATCTCACAATGGCTGCATTGAAGGAGGTAAGTAGCTACCTAAGTCTTGCATGGCTATGAATAAACAGGAGTGTACAAATTAAAGCTCCTGTAATACTGTATATTTAATATGTGTGTATATGTCAGCTAGAGCCATTACTGCTACTCAATCTTGGGACCACATGCATTCAGTATATGTAGATATTGCTGTGTATGGTCATGAATAATGTAGCTACGTAGCTACAACTATAGTATTTGCAGTAGGACTGCTATGGCCTAACTAAAATTGGATTAGTTCTTGTCCTTTTTTGCTTGTTTAATGGAGTTATAGCTTGCTTTGACAATTGAAGACTGAGGTATCCCCTCACCCCCACCTAAAAGATATAATATAGCCACAGCAAATATTTTTACTTTCTTGTGCACACATTTTAATTACAGCCGTATGTAATAGCACTGGACTTACTGAAGCCAAAATACCAAGGCAACGGTTCCATGTCAAAAATTTGGAAGTACTGTCGTGACATTGAGAAACACACCAACACCACCATTAGGGAGATCTTCCAAAAGAATTTAGTGAAATTCAACATCGTGGGACAACACCCAGGGGCTGTCGAAATGGCTATGCAGTATATCCAAGGAGAGTTTATTGTCAGGAAGGTCTGTCTAAAATACTACTCTAAACATAGTAATTAATAAGGTACAGCATTACTGTATGTAGCTAGAGCTATTTTAAGCTGCAAAATATATACCAAGGAGAGTTTATTGTCAGGAAGGTCTGTCTAAAATATTACTCTAAACATAGTAATTAATAAGGTACAGCATTATATTACTGTATGTAGCTACAGCTACTGTCAGTATTTTGAACTGCATGCAAAATCCCTATTAATGTGTGCTTATGTTTCCAATCCCATTCCTCTTTCTTCATGCACAGAAGTCTCTCAAGATGAAGCAGGATCGAACTGCAGATGGTGCTAGAATGCTGCCTCGCCACGATCTCCCAGGAATTAGCGGTCCTAGGCAGTCAACTGGGACCATGAGTCATGACGATCAGCAGATCCTGATCACCGCCGATCCTGACACTCCTCATCTGCTCACAAAGGATGCTCTGAAGAAGCATGACATCATTACTGGGACCTGTGAGCTCCGTCAGTTTGCCTGCTACGATTGCGATCACGTTTGGTGGCGAACGGTGAGCAAGACCAAGATGGTCTCTCGCTGCTGCCGTAAAGAATGCGGAAAAAGATATGATGCACTTTCAAGAGAAGAGGAGTTTGGGATCGGTCGTTTCAAGTGCCAAAACTGTGGCCATGTGTTTGTTAGTAAATGTACAGCTACCAGCACTTGCCCCTGCTACGAATGTAAGGCAGAAGTCTCCAAACCGTATATCCACCCAAAGTTCAAAATGGACCCACGTCCACCAGCTGAAACGTCGTACCTAGCCACCCCTACTCCAGGCTGTACTCAAAGCAAGCCAACTAGGGGAGGTCGGAGTGCATCAGATCTGCAGAGCAGGATCACGGGTCCGATGCGTTCTTGGGGAGGAGGGCCTTGGTATCCTCCCCAGACTGAGTACAAGGCCAGTCCATGGTCTGGGTATGAGACCAATCCCCAGACCTGGTGTGAGGGTAACAGTTCCCGGTCTGAGTATGCGGCTAGTAGTTCTCAATCTCGGTATCATCCCAACAGTCCTCGACCTAGGCATGAGACTAAGCCTCCCGAACCTCATACCAGCCAAACCAAGCGTAAGCATTTCTGTGATGAGTGCAAGGGTAAGGGAAATTGTCCAAACTTCAGAAAAGTTGTCAACCCAAGTAAGGAGCACGACAGTACTGGCTCCACCCTTTCAACTTACTTGAGCCAGCTGAGTTTCGGAAGCGATGATGCAACTGAATTTGAGTTTGGACCTAATGGAATGCCTGTGCTTGGTGAGCCATCAGAAGACCGGGAGGAGTGACTATCATGTGACTGTCATGCGACTATCATGTGACTGTCGTGTAGTTCTGTAAATAGTTAGCTTTTGCAAATATAGCCTGTAGCTATTTTACATGACATTGTGGTATTTTTATCAGCCAAATCCTTGGGATAAACTGGAGCTGCAAGATCCCGGATTGGCCAGCTGAGGTTACTTATCTATCTTTCTGTATCAGGTTAGCCTCGGGGACAAGGCTAGTATCAGGTCATCCACAGACCATGAATATACCGTAGGCGCTCTATTTATGCATCCTTCTAATTTCAAAATTCAATTTTTCAAACCGATAATTTCCAATGATGTTTGATGGTACACTTCTTTGTGCATGTGAATATTATTTCGTGTGCAAATTATTGCCCTTTTTGGATAAAAGTAAAATATGCTTAAAATCAGAGTGAATACCCGACATGAGATTGGGCCCTGCGTTCAGTGAGCTATCAAAAGACTACAATATAAAATCAACCTGGATATGGAAATAATTGTTTGTGAATAGTCTGGTATTTTGTCACAGTGTGCTGTATACACTATCTTACTGGATATGGAAACTGAGCTGCATGGAATTTTTCACATAGTCCGCACTGTATATTAGCTCCACTACCGTACTGCGCATGCGCATATTCGCAAAGCGAGGCACGCCTCCTTTCATTATTAATTATTCATTTAATTAACGGACCCGACGTAGCTCTTGCCCCAGCCCCGTCGCCACGATCTGGAGTAGCTAGCAGCCGTAAGCCGAGAACTCGAAAAAATTTTCTGCCCTCAGCTGGTTGCGAATCCGTAGTGGAGTCCATGGCCAGTAGCTATGGCTGCTCGTGGACAGAAGGTAAGGCAGTTGTTTAGGTCCACAAATGGGCTATTCCAGATATTAAATAGGTGAGGAATACTTTTCCATTTTCCCCAAAGACAGCTAATTAGGTGAATTTACCCGTCAGACATTGTCAAAAATTTAATCTGTTTTTTGCCCCTTAGGACATCGTTAAAATCTGGTTTTGGCCCCCCTTCAGACTTCATTAAAATGTGCTTTTGCCCCCCAAGACTTCATTAAGCCCAGCTACCCCCCTCAAGACACAATTATTCTCCTCAATGGGGGTGTACGCTTATAATCTGGAATAGCCCTATTCAATGATGGCATGGGATAGTTTATAGTAGTGTATGTATTATAACTGTTATTTTTTATACAGCAACACTTTATAAACTTTGATCAATTGAAAGTCAAATACCGAGGCCAATTTGCCAGAATTAGGACGTACTGCAGTGTTGTGGAGAGGCAGACCCACACAAACATCACCATCGGCAACGCGAGAAGAGGCCCAATGAAATTTGACATTGTGGGCCAGCTAGGTGCTATTCGGAAGGCTAAGCAGTTCATCGACGGAGAGTTCATTGACAGAAGTGTTAGTAAAAAGACCAGAATACTATCTCTTGCGAAGTGGCTATTGGTCCAGCACTTCTGACGATTTAGTTTTTGTTGGGGTTAGGGTTATGTTAGGGCTAGGAGTTGGGTATGGGTTAGGAGCTAACTGTTGGGTTTAGAGCTGGCTACATTGCGTCAGAACTGAGCTACAAGCTAGTGCACAAATGCACACGTATGTGCTTTCTGGCTGGACCAATAGCCACTATAGGCTACTTCAAAGTGTTTCATGGGCCTTTTACTATCAATAGGGTTGGTAATTCGATTAGAAATTGAAAGTAAACACTGATCACATGGGATTGTAAGGAATTTCCTGTTACATCACACACACATAATTATACCAAACTCAACACCACTTTCTCCACCGAGACAACAAACCAAGGATCTAGCTTATCCATGCGTGACTCACACCCTGGGGAGGCTATGGGACTAGTGCATACCAACTAATTCTATACCCTCCCTCCCTGGTTGCAGCACCGCCCTCGAGGAGCAGTCAGCGGCCCGAGACTGTCAGCGGTGTGCCTGGACGTGGATACCCAGCGAGCCCTGGTAGTTACCGACGTGGGAGCGCCAAACCTACTGACGGAAGAAGCACTGAGACGACATGATCTCCTAACTGGTACTTGCCAGTTTCGGCAGTTTGCCTGCAAGCCATGTGACTCAGTTTGGTGGCGGGTAGTGAGCACGACAAAGATGGTGTCCCAATGTCGGAGATGTCGGAAACGGTACGAAGCCCTTCCCAGGGATCGAGAGTATGGGATCGGACGCTTCATCTGCCGGAACTGTACCCACGTGTTCCTCAGTAGATGTCTGGCGACAAGCACCTGTGCTTGCTACGAGTGTTTTGTTAACGTTGCCAAGCCGTATATCCACCCAAAATTCCAACTGGATCGTCCTCGGACCGGCCACAAACACTCCTGTGATCTTTGCAACGGCAAAGGCGACTGCCCGACTCGGAGAAAAGTCGTCAATGCAAGTAAGGAGCACGACAGCACCGGGTCCACCATGTCCACCTTCTTGAGTCAATATAACTTTAATGAAGACACAGCTCCCTGTTTCTCTGATGTGAGTGATGGTACTGGTAGCTCGTCTGATCACAGTGATGCAGGGGACGGTGCCAACGCGATGCCTCGGTTTGATGCCGATGAACAGCGAGAGAGTGACGGCACTGGCAGCTCATCTGATCCCAGTGATGTAGGCCGTGTACCAGTGCCTCGGTTGGATGTCAATGAACAGCGAGAGAGTGACGGCACTGGCAGCTCATCTGATCCCAGTGATGTAGGCCGTGCACCAGCGCCTCGATTTGATGCCGATGAACAGCGAGAGAGTGACGGCACTGGCAGCTCATCTGATCCCAGTGATGTAGGCCGTGTACCAGTGCCTCGGTTGGATATCAATGAACAGTAGGAGAGTGATAGTAACTGACAAAAATGTCATGACTGAGCTTAATATCAACAATAGCGTCCACTATTTTTCAAGACCATTCCGTATTGTAATAATTACTTTGTGCTGGCACAGCTATAAAAATATACCTGTATAAAAAAATTGTGTTACTTGCTGTGGATATTTTTACGAAGATGACAAAAAATATTTTAATACTACAGTTGCATGTTATTGTAGTGCTGATTTTAAGATATCAATGTGATTGGCGAAGAAACTACTGCGTGATGAACCGATTGGCGTTACAAAATCAGTCTAAAAAAAGTTAAGAATTTCAATAATTACTTTACACTACAATGGGCGGTCTGATACATGGGTTTAAATTCTTGAGAGATCTGCTCCGGGTAGCATAGTTTCACAGGTGGCTGCTTAGAGATGGATTTTCCCTGAGAGGTAGGGGAACATTGAAATATACTGTATAGGCAGTGACCAATCACATACGAGATTTATTTCAGCAAATATGAAGTCTGTGACGAGAAATTTTGCTAAGAACACTAACGTTCTTTCACCGGGGGGTGAATGTCTGGGCACGAGACTAGTTTAGGTCCAGTAGTGAAGTGAAAACTGCAGAAGAGCCTGAGGATGAGGCTATCACTGTATGGCTTGCTAGCTTACATGTTTCTGCACTGTAATAGTAATCTGACTCGGCAGTCATGTGTCCCAGTGACATACCACAAGTAACGAAGTGTGCTTTACCGCCAACAGCCTCTAATGTTACGGGTCCCATTACATGTGTTCACTGTAATATTAGGGAAGCAGTCCACCATATTGGATGGCATACACAAAGCGTGCAGTAATTAGAATGACTTGTTGCTATAGATACCTCAATTGACTGCCTGAGGGCATCTTTCCCTGGTACATCAGTTCTGCTGAACGGGACACCGCAGGGTCGAAATTTAAACTGGCCACAGCCAAGACCTTGTCATCTCTATAGCAGTGTGTGCGTGTGCGTGGTGTGTGTGTGCGTGTGTGTGTGTGTGTGTGTGTGTGTGAATGTGTGTGTGTGAATGTGGTGTGTGTGTATGTATGTGCGTGTGTGTGTGTGTGTGTGTGTGTGGTGTGTGTGTGTGTGTGTGTGTGTGTGTGTGTGCATGTGGTGTGTGTGTTGTGTAGTGTGTGCACATAAACCTGAGAGTACAGCTAAGTAACTGTAAGTGGTGAACACATAAAATCACTTTCTGCAAACTTGATTCGCTGTCAGCGGACAGCACTACTAAACATATAAGCAGCTGAGACCACCATAGTGACAGCAGTCCTTAGTGGTAGCAGTCCTTAGTGACAGCAGTCCTTAGTGACAGCCGTCCTTAGTGACAGCAGTCCTTAGTGACAGCCGTCCTTAGTGACAGCCGTCCTTAGTGACAGCCGTCCTTAGTGACAGCAGTCCTTAGTGACAGCAGTCCTTAGTGACAGCCGTCCTTAGTGGCAGCAGTCCTTAGTGGCAGCAGTCCTTAGTGACAGCAGTCCTTAGTGACAGCCGTCCTTAGTGACAGCAGTCCTTAGTGACAGCAGTCCTTAGTGACAGCCGTCCTTAGTGACAGCAGTCCTTAGTGACAGCCGTCCTTAGTGACAGCAGTCCTTAGTGGCAGCAGTCCTTAGTGACAGCAGTCCTTAGTGGCAGTTAGCTAGCTAGCCCTCGTGACAGCAGTCCTTAGTGACAGCCATCCTTAGTGGCAGCAGTCCTTAGTGACAGCCATCCTTAGTGGCAGCAGTCCTTAGTGACAGCAGTCCTTAGTGACAGCCGTCCTTAGTGGCAGTTAGCTAGGTAGCCCTCGTGACAGCAGTCCTTAGTGGCAGTTAGCTAGCTAGCCCTCGTGACAGCAGTCCTTAGTGACAGCCGTCCTTAGTGGCAGTTAGCTAGCTAGCCCTCGTGACAGCAGTCCTTAGTGACAGCAGTGGCTGTACACCCTTTCTATAGTATTTGCAGCTCACTTGACGAAATAGGCAGCAAACGCTCTCTCTTCAGGATTGCCGTCATAAATGATCTCATCCCAGCTCAGAGCATGTCCTAGGGTGGGGTAAGAGATAACTTACAACAGCTTCCTGTAAGTATAAAGGCGATCAGATATAGCAAACAGTGTGTGTATAATACACACAACAGAAAGTGTTAGCCTAGTATAAACTACAATCTACATGCAAATGACAAACAAAAAACAAATTTTCCCACTGAAACTTATCCCCACAAAGAATGGACCCCTTACCATTGTGATGTAATGGGGGTAATAGTGAGCACTAAATGGAGAAAATACAAGCAAAGTGCTTTGATGTAGTTTTCTTGTATGAAAACATAAGAACATGCTTGCTTACACATGTTTTCGTGTATTTTCTCCTCAATTTTACCCCCCATTACATCATAATGGTAAAGGGTCCATACATACTAACTAGCTGATAGCCCCTTCAACTGCAGCCTATTTCAGGAATGGAAACATCTGGAATGGAAACATCAGGTATCTAAAGTTACCTAACTGATAACTCAGTGTGATTTACGGGCTATCTGCCTCTGAGCTACATGTACCATAGGCTCTTGCCAAACAGGACAGTCTAGAAATACGGGATAGTTTACCGCAGTACCATAGGCGCTTGCCAAACAGGACAGTCCAGAAATACGGGATAGCTTACCGCAGTACCGGAGACTCTTGCCAAACAGGACAGTCCAGAAATACGGGATACTATTGAATTTCTCATCCTTGCCCACCATGTTGCGAGCAGCCACACGACCTATATCGAGTAGGGGACAGTCATGTGATCGACTATGCTGCTTGTCACAGGTAGTCATGTGCTGTACTAATGCTGGTCATGTGATGGCAGTCGTGCGAGGTGGCTCACCATGGTTGTGTGCAATCTGCCAGTGTCCGATGTTGGTGTCGCCATCAATGAGTGGGAGTGGGAATCGGACAATGTCTCCAGCTGCATACACTCCCTCTGCTGCCTTCATGTGCTGAGGGATGACATGGGAATGGAATATGGAATAACTGGAATGAAACTATCTCTAAATGGAAATGGAATATGGAATAACTGGAACGGAACTATCCCTAACATGGAAATGGAACATGGAATAATTGGAATGGAACTATCTCTAACAGTTCAGTATGCAATATAGTGGACAAACTTTCATTACCTCATCAACAATGACTTCTCCCCTGTCGGTCATTGGAACGCCCGAGTCCTTGAGGAAGCCAGTAGCTGGCACCACACCTGGAGAGAGGGAGGGAGGGGGAGAGAGGGAGGGATGGAGGAAGGGAGGGAGAGAAGAGAAGGAGGGAGAGAGGGAGGGAGGGAAGGAGGGGAGAGAAGGAGGGAGGGAGGGGACAGAGGGGGAGAGAGGGAGGGAGGGAGGGAGGGAGGGAGAGAAGAGAAGGATGGAGGGAGGGAGGAAGGGAAGGAGGGGAGAGAAGGGACAGAGGGGGAGAAAGGGAGGGAAGTGACTAAGCTGTTAAGAGCAACCGTCAGAGAATAGGTACCAACCGACGCCAGCGATGCAGATCTCAGCCTCAAGAGTCTCCCCAGAGGGTAGAGTGACACCCGTCAACTGAGGAGAGGCAGTGGTAGAAACAATCCCATCACGACAGGAGCAGAAGTGGCATTTATGTTTATAAGCTGTACACACAGTAGCTGCACCAAAAATCCTTCACCCAAGAAGGCGGGCTCACTGAATTCACAACCGTGAAGCAATTTTTCAAAATGGTGAACCTACCAAAGTCCGTATCTCGAGACTCCTAGGTTACTAATTAACTATTGATACAGCTCATCTGTGAAGGCTTGCATCTGCGGCGACCCTCGCACGGTGACCCTCACCTTTCCCTCCTCCCCCACCAGCTCCTTCACACCAGCACTCAGGTAGAACTTCACTCCATTCTCCTCCAGCATCTGGCCAAGAGGGAAAGTAAGACATAGTTTCAAATACAGACAGGCAGACAGACACATGCAGAAAAACAGGTAAACACACAGACATAAATACGAACAGACAAACAGGCAGACAGACGGACAGATAAACAGACAGACAGGTTGGCAGATATATACTCGTCTAGAATCTCCCCCTCTCTCCTTTACATGTACCCAGACAGACAGACAGACAGGCAGACCAGCGGCAGATGCAAAAACATAGTCGTCTTTAATTCTCCCCTTTATATGTACCCAAACAGAGACAGACAGGCAGCAGATGTAAAAACACACTTGTCTTTAATGGACCCTTTACCATTATGATGTAACGGGGGGGGGGGTAAAATTGAGTGGAGAAAATACAGGAAAACATGTGTAAACATGTTCTTATGTTTTTGGACAAAAAACATTTGCTTGTAGTTTCTCCATTTAATGCTCACTTTTACCCCCCATTACATCATAATGGTAAAGGATCCCTCCCTCTCCCATACACTACACACATGCACTCACAAATGACACCATCTAGCTACACAGCTCCACTCACCCCTTGCAGTATTCCTCCAACTCTGGCTCCCAGCACCCGCTCAAAGGGCACAGCAGTGATGTCGATGCAGGAGATGCTAGCAGCCTTATCGGCCAGGTAGGCAGCCACCTCCATGCCTGCAGTGCAGGGGGGAGGGGTGGACTGAAGCCCCGCCCACTGGACTACGTGGTCATTGAGCAATAGACCGTTTTTTTGTTTTGTTTTTTCTCCATGTGGTATGATGATTAGTAGCCTCACACACAGCCATCCCAGCTTTTTCATATAAAGCTGGGATGGCTGGATGATCAGCATAAGCCAATTTGGCTCAATTTGGCGATACCATGTTAGGCACACTGTAGTAATAATGTAGCCTCATTCCCAGTCTCCATTCCGTAGCTTTTATTCACATATTGTTAAAAAAAAAGGCGGCACTTTTTGTCACTACAGGAGCCATGGAGTGGAGACTGGAACCGAGACTGAGCAATACCCCGTTCCAGACTAGAGGGGCCCACCTATTTCTAACAGCAAATCTCACTTACTATCATGTATAGCTAACATAATGTTAACCAAATCCATGATAATTAGCGGAAAATGGCCCAAGTTTGTGAGTTACATTTAAATCACAAAAGTCAGTATGGGTACCACGTCTGAGTACATTAGTGCAAATTTTATGAGTATCATGTTTAATTAGAATTTATATATCCCATACAGCATGGTTGCCTAGCAACAAGTATTTAATTGTGAACCCGAGGAGCATACACGGGCGACCAATTGGCTGCTAGCATCTCCTGCACCGACATCACTGCTGTACCCTCACTGAGCGGGTGCTGGCACACTGTCAAACTTGGAGAGGGGAAATGTCTCTCTGTGGACTGAAAGTATGATAAACCATGGCTCCTTTCATTAGTAGTTTTGCTTGGCAACCAACATGTATGGGATATAAATGTGTTTTTTTCCAGCTGCAAAATCACACATCTCACCAGCATAGTACATCATTTCTTTCATGAACTCGACCTCTCACTTATTTTGCATTACCATTTTGTGCTACCTACTATCATTTAGGCCACAAGGTATGGTACTGTGACCAGACCAGGTGGAAATGCTGCAGCCGTGACTCCATTCCAAACACTACATCATTTTGCTCACACCAGGCATTATATATTATGCCCCATTTCGAACTGACCAATGAATGAAGTGCCGATAACGACCACTTTCTTTCCCTGGGCAGCGGCAGCAATTCGATTGGCGTGGGAGGGTTCCCTCAGGAGAAACACGTTTTGCAGGTCAAATCCAGGAATGGGTAGAGTACGGGGCCTGTGAGAGGGTGAGGGGTGAGGGGTGTGGGGAGGGAGGAGAAGAGAAGGTATGTAAACACAGCATCGTTGTTCCAGGCTTCTCGTAAGCTTTTGTGACTAGTATGGTACTTTCACACTACCTCTCCTCATCTCTCGCTCTATCCACCCTCCATCCCTTTGCCTACCTTCCCTTTGTCTCCCCTCCCTCCCTCCTTCCTTCTCCTCTCCCTCACCCCTCTCACACAACACTACATCACCCCATCACCCAAGCAAGGAGAGGCGCGTGCATTTCCCACCTGGAGCCAGTGGCCAGCATGACAGTGTCGTACAAGAGAGAGCTTACCCCTACCTCCCTCCACTACCTTCCCTCTGTCTCCCTTCCCCTCGCATCCCTCCTCCCTCTCTCCTTCCCGTCTTCCCTGCCATAGACCTCAACCCACACTCCTGCTAGCAGAGTACGCCCCCTTCACCTCCCCCTCACCCTACACACTACACTACATCATCCGATAAAGAGAGGTCCATGCACTGCTCACCTGGAACCAGTGGCCAGCAGGAGAGTGTCGTACGAGAGAGAACTTCCATCAGCAAAGTTGACGGTCTTATCTTCTGCACTAACACTGCTAGCCTGGGGGACAGGAAGTTAGTGTTTAGGCATTACAGTACTGCATTAATATAGCCTAACACTTTAGCTAACTGTGGGCCTGGTATTTTTTCTCACGTGCATGATGCGTAGGGTTGAAGAAAGATAGAAGAAAGAATTTTTATGCAGGTGAGGACAGTTTTAGTTTTCAGACAACGAAGGAAGGCAGTGAATCTACACTTCCTGTAGCTTCTCTTTGGAGCCCGTTGGTATCACAGACTGAGCGAAACACTGTCACCAGCAAAAGGTAGAGAAGTGCAACCGTCTTTCGAGCGTTCCTGCCCACGCGCAATGAAGTAAGTTAAATCACTTGAGAAAAAAGTACCAGGCTCTCCAGTGCGAAATACGCCACTCCTCTAATTTCATGGCGTCCCTAGTATCTCATGGACATGCAAACTGCTAGAAAAAGCTCCCCAGTGAGCTGGGGAGTTGCTGACCTCCTTGCCCAGGAGCAGGTCGATGTTGTGTTCAGAGAAGAAGTCGGCTGATCGCAGAGCAATGGCGTCTGGCGTCAGATGCATGGCCTATGAAATGGGAGAGAGATCGGAACTGTATACTCACTCAGTAAAACACCACTGTACTATTATCGGAGACTTCCTGTTGTGAGTGTCCCTACACGCTACTGCATACCCCAGTAAATCCCTGCACACCCCTGCAAATACTTAATACACACCCCAGTAAATCCCTGCACACCCCTGTAAAGTACTAGATACATACCCCAGTAAATCTCTGCACACCCCTGTAAAATACTAGATACATACCCCAGTAAAACTTTGCACACCCACCTTGCTGAGTTTCGGTCTGTCGTAAGGCAAGGTACTCTCTCGAGTTGCCAGTGCAATACGACCTTTGAACCCTTCTTGTCTTAGAGTTTCTGCGCACGCCACAGAAGCAGGCCCTGAAAGATAATTAAGCTATTAAAAAGGGACATCCCCCCACAGTTAACAACACAACTTTTACATAGTCTGTACGCTGTAGCTTAGCATTTATTTTTTCAAAAGTGAAGATTCTCAATCCCTGTGCAAACAAGCACTTAAAGGTTTCTTGTTTTTGACATCCAGCCTGGTATTGTGGAATGTGAAAGTTCAGAAGCATAAGAAACATTCCATCATTACAGTCATGAGTCACGGCTGCTTTCTCTTACTACACATAGTTATAGCTCTTGGCAACACACGCACACACACACGCACACCTCCTCCCACAATGAGAAACGTTCTCTGGTCCTCCTCTGGTGCTGCCACACACATCTTTCCAGTCCGTTTGGGAGCCTCTAGGACCTGGGATGGAATGGAGCTCCTGCTAGAAGTGGGCTCTTGCTAGAGGTGGGCTCTTAATGGGATGGGCTATTAGGAGTGGGCTCTTAATGGGATGGGCTATAAAGAGTGGGCTCTTGCTAGAGGTGGGCTCTTAATGGGATGGGTTATTAGTAGTGGGCTCTTGCTTATATTACTAGGGGTGGACTCTTAGTAGTAGAAGTCAGGGGTTGATTTATAATATAGGAAAATCCCCAAGGTGGGGGGGGGACAAAAACCCATCGAAAGATATTTTTGGGGGGCATGCGTATAGTAAACAGTATTCAATTTAAATGAAGCCCTGGAAGTAGGCTCTTACTAGAGTGGGCTCTTGCTAGATGTGCTAGAGGTGTATGGGCCCTTACTAGAAGTGCTAAGAGGTGGGCCCTTGCTAGAAGTGCCAGAGGTTGGCTCTTGCTAGATGTGCTAGAGGTGGGCCCTTGGTAGAGGCCTTCCACCAGCACTTCCACCCTCCCAATACCAATCTAATAAATGGTGTGGGTGTCCAGTGCCAATACTACAACCACAGGCACTACACCAGCCAAGGGATTGTCTGCTCGAGGTTTAGCAGAGGGCCAACAGAGCCCAGCTGCAGCCTCCCAACAAGGAGGAACTGTAGCTTCCCTGTAGCCCCAGGGTGGACAGCAGTGTTGGACAGCACCAGAACCTCAAACAACAACATTGGCAAGCAGGAATGATCATATTTTTTTACCTTTTTCTCTGCTCTAATGATAATGTCTTCTCCCTCGACTCGAACCTGGAGTGTCGTGTCAGTCGTGTGTGCACAGAAGAGGAGAAAAGGACGCTTCTAATATCTGTAGTTCCGCGCTAGTCACGAGGGTTATAGTGGGCGTGGTTAAAATAACCTATAGTGAGGAAATCCTTTGACTCAAGTAGCCCTGACTTAGAGTTGGGAGTAGTGAATCTGTCAACTGGGTGTAGAGGTGCTGGTCAACTCTGGGGTAGAGGGTGGTTAGGTGCTGGTCAGCTAGGAGTTGCTGGTCAACTCTGGGTGTAGAGGGTGGTTAGCTACTGGTCAGCTAGGAGTTGATGGTCAACTCTGGGTGTAGAAGGTGGTTAGCTACTGGTCAGCTAAGAGTTGATGGTCAACTCTGGGTGCAGAAGGTGGTTAGCTGCTGGTCACTGGAACTTGATGGTCAACTCAAAAGGTAGGGCAGGCACTCTTCTTAAGTATCACTATGTAGTGCTTAAGCAGATGCTTCAAGTTCCAGCTCCAGGCTCCTCAACATACCAGCTACACAGTGAAGCTGAAAGCAGGCCAACACACAGAAGCTGAAACAATACAAATGCTAGTGCTCCATGCAAAGGCCCTTGAGGTAGCCAGCAGGAAGCAGCAGCATGTTCCTTGTCTTTTCATGTGGACAGGAAGCTGTAACACAACCTCCTGAGGATCAGGGGTAGAGGCATGAGCTCACTACCTGTACTGTGTCTCTGTGCCATGCACTGCACATGTGCAATACACCCAGCTGCCTTCCTCTCAGCTACTCTGTTACAGGAATTAAGATGTGAGGCAACCATATAAAATTTCAAAAAATTAGCTCACAGGCATGAAAAAATCGTAGATTGTTTGTTTTTTTTGGTCGTACATGCATGCAAGGAGAGGCCTAGTTATATGGGCTCCTGGTTATAGCTAATATTTTCCTAAGTGCTAACGGACTAGTTAAGGCTTCCAATCATAATTTGTGTTAGTTATAATTAAGGACTTCAAAGTCAAATGTTGATACAGTAACTGCATCAGATTTCAAATTACGCCTTGCAGGTGGAAGACTGAGTACTGGTACATAGCAAGTACAACTATTTTTCCCCCCTCATCCAACAATGGTAAGCACCCACCTCAAAGCGTGGAATCCCGTCCAAGCCCGGGAACTCCTCAATGTCTCCTGTTCTGACACTGAAGCAGGCTCCATGCCAGGGGCATCGTACTCTCCCGTTGCCTAGGTAACCCTTCACCAGCGGAGCACCGTAGTGGGTACACTTGGGCCCCACGGCCGAGAATTCCCCGTCCTGTCTCACTAAGAGGGCCTTGAAGTCACCAATGTCCACCTCCCGCATTCTGGAATAGAGAAAGACACGTATGACATAAAAATTATGCGATATCATAAAATGTATGCCTTTTTGTGAATAGGGTGCCCTGGAACTGAAATCTCAGAATGGAGGTCTGGGAATGAGGTCAGTTGAGCATTTACTTACTCGTTCTCTCCAAACTCGGAGACTTTTGCAACCACTGCTTCCACATAGCCGTCATCCTCCGCTGCAGCTGTAGCCTGCTGCTCTTCCGCAGGGACAGACGCCGGCTCACTAGCCTGTTCTGGTTGCTGCTGTGGTGGTTCTTCTGCTTGCTGTGACGGCTCCTCGGTTTGCTGTGGTGGCTCTTCCCCAGCCTGCTCAGCCTCGGGCTGTGGCTCTTCTCCAGCCTGCTCAGCCTCGGGCTGTGGCTCTTCTGTCTCGGGGAGCTGCTCCGGTGAAACTTCAGCTGTCGTCTGAACCTCTGCGGCCGTCGCTTCTTGCTTCTCTTCAGCTGTTTCCGTGCCTTTCTCGGCAGTTTCTTCAGCTGCGGGTTGGCTCTGGCCGCCCTCCGCGGACGCCTGCTCTCCCTCCGCCGCTCTCTTCCTCTTGGTGAACCGCTTCAGCGAGAATCTGGTCTTCTTGGGCGCCTGTTCGCTTCCCTCTCCTCCTTCCCCTTCTTTGGAAGACCCTGCACCCATGCTGCCGAAGCCAGAAATTTGCAGAAGTCTGTAGCTGGAGAATCGGTTGAACGCTGGCAGCTGTCCTTTGCTGGTTAAGGCAGACAATTTTTCGAGCTGCTTTCTTGAGTAGTGTCTTCTGAACTGGAAAACAATTCGGCAAACGGGAGCTCCTACTCTTCGCAGCATGCGGAAGCGTAAAAAGTTTACATTCTTCAGACTTCAGGAAACCACACACCAATCACATAGCCTCGCATTAAATACCTTTTTTCACAGCCGTGCGCAAAAGCTGCGAGGGAACGCGCGTTTTTCCACAGCTGCGAAAAAAGCTGAGAGGGAACGCGCGTTTTTCCACGGCTGCTAAAAAAGCTGCGAGGGAACGCGCGTTTTTCCATGGCTGCGAAAAAAGCTTCGAGGGAAGGCCTGCTACCAATCACATTCATAACATGAATAAACATCATTACTAAACAGCTCACACATTAATCTTGGGACCCAAGCACAAATAAACTCATACATGTACATGCAGAATCAAGAATCATCATCTTCATCCTCAGTGTACGATACGTTTTGGATGCTGTATTGTGATGTCTGTTCTACACTGGAGCTACGACTCACAGATGCACTGGTATTACTGCCGAGACTAGCGGCCCGGAGCTTGCTACGAGCATCACGGATCACTCGAATCTCCTCCTTCAGTTTCTCCACCTTCTCCGCGTGCTGGGCATCTAGTAACTCTTGCTCCTGTTGCAGCTGTTGCCGATACTCTTCTACCTTTCTGTCCAGCTCGTTCTTTTCATCCTGGGGGATTGTCTGAGGTGGGAGGGAGGGGAAATATCACAACAGCTTCAAGTTTTTGCATAAAGTTATCTCCCACCAGATCAGTCCTTTCGGCTTCCAAAATATCATTACCAAGTTCTCCTATCTCTCCAACTATAAGAAACAGAGAGGAAAAAGTCATTTAGAAACTATGGAGAAAAATGCTCAATGTCTACCGTAGTTGTCCGAATTACAGCGCCACTTGGACCTCAACAGTAATTTTTTCGTTCTAAGTGGCGCTTGCAAACCGAAAAGTAAAAGCTCTTTTTAGCTGAAAGTTACAGATGTACTAGCTAGTGTTGAGTAGTATAAACGCTGCAAGTTTGAGCCCTGTCCGCTGTGGAAGATCAGCGATCTGGGGCTAAGTCCGTTTTCGAAGACGCGAAATACGTTCTATATTAAGCGCCACCTGGTAGCTTAATTTATTTTTTTTGCCGCTATAATTAGGACGAATACGGTACTATGAAGAGACAAGCAAGTTAGCAGCAACTACAGAATTTTGTAGTGAGAGGGGACAGATCCTAGCTAAGTCCCCTTCAAACTTTTAATGAGATGTCAGTTGGAAAGGACGAGGGATGCTACATAAACAAACAGCAGAGGGTGGGGGGAAAATGGGAAGAGCAGAAACAGCTGTCCCTCACCTTTCTCTCTGATGCTCCTGAAGTGTGGAGTGGAGGTCATGATGTCCTCCAGGAACACAACGTCCATCTCGTTGGCCAGCCTCATGCACTCCTGCAGCTTGGTGAGGTCACTGTCCCCTCTCTTAGTCTGCCGAGGGAAGGAAATTGAAACACTATGGCTAAGGTGGTGTTCATGCAAGACCAGCGTGCAGGAGTGTACGTACCTCAAACTCTCTGACAAAGTAATGAACTTCATTCTGAATATTCGGTCGATGATTGAAGAGTCTCTTGTATATTGCACCTATATCTGCAGATGGCAAAAAAAATTATACCAAGTAATAAAACGTAAGGATGACCACAAACCTAGTACCTGAAACGATGCCTTCAGTAGCCATTTTCTTGCGCTATGTAGAGGTCGAAGTTCATATAATTATCGCGCATGCGTATTTTCCCGCCACATAAACTTTTGGCGCTAAAGCGACAGACTTGACAGAAGGGGCTGCTATAAAAATAAAAAATTGAGTCTCTTGAGAATACAATACTGCAAACCAGAAAGAAGAAATACTACATCAGCGAGAAGATGGTGAGAACAAAGGCTGGAGGAAACGCAGCGGTGAGAAGAGGTGAGCTCAGAATTTTTGTATAAGCTTAGCTTGGCTAGGCGGTACTGGCTACCTCACCCGAACCTTCCCTTTTTCTGTCTACAGCTGTGGCAGCTAAAGCACCCAGGAAACAGCTTGGAGTAGCAAGGACCGTCACCTCTCCCAGTAATCGGGGGAAGAAGCCTGGCGGTGGAAAGATCGCGGTGGGAGGAAACCCCGCCAAAATATGGCCTGCCCCAGCCTGGCAGAAAGGAATTCACGTGTTTCTATCCTCGGGAGAAGGCTCGAGCGGGTCGGCCGAGTCCAGTGCAAACTCTTCAATCTCCTCTGAACCAGATGTCTCAATGGAACAAGTAGGAACAAGTAAAGACGTGGGACTGTCAAGTAGCGGGGAAGGCTCTTCCACATGCACAGCTGGTATCTCTCTCCTGGATGACGACATTGCACAACTGAACAGTGACGACGAAGATGACTGAAAACCGACTACATCAATCATGCTTGTCACCTGTCTGTATATATCTTGACTGTAAGGATTCTTGTTTTGTTTTGACCCAGGGGCTTTCATTTTCTCTTGCTGTTTATTCTTTTTATTGCCTACACATACGTTGCCTGTCACCACACCCAATACTAAACACCATGTTTATAAATAAATGATAATGGTTGAAGTAGCAAACACTTTATTAATAATTTGCATGATCATACTGGTAATAAAGAATGAAAGAATTTTACTGAAAATGACTGTTGCTCAAGTAAAAAGTGGTTATAATAATATTATAAGAAAGGAAGAGAGATTATAAGTCTTCATCATCATCTTGGTGGAGTGACTCCAGATAGTCCTTCACCAACACCTTTTCTGGCAAGATATCTGGATAGAGAAATAATTACCAGTGCTGGGTTTGATAAGAAAGGGGGTTGTGCCCCGCCCAGAATTATCTGCTCTTATAAACATGTCACTCTAATTATCCACGATAAAGTTGTTAGTCTAGCTCTCTTCTCCAAAGCACCACTTGTGACAATTCTCAACTGACAGGTTTCTTAGAGCGGATAGGCTGCTGCATATAGCCAGCCTTTGGGTGCCTAAATTACCCCCCCCCCCCCCCTCCCACTTTCCGGTTCTGCAGCTTACCAAATAGGAATCTCATTTGCTGTGACTCCCTACGCACTGCAGTTGCTATATAAAAGAAAATAACAACATCACCCCCTTTTTAAACTAATAGGCCCGCCAGGAGTGCATAATGACGTCATTATGTTATGCGCTCCTGGCCAGGCCAAGGACTATATCCCCCCCCCCCCCGAGACCCACTGAGACTAAGCTATGTTCTGGGTTCTACTACCACACACTTCACAGCCTTAGTTTCACTCCAACCTCTCACCTCTTTCCAACTAAAAACCAAGGGCCTAGAGACAAGCTGACTCACAAGCAAGTGGGCTGGAGTGACTCACATAAGTGCTTGTATACCACCTCTCTCTTGGACTCTTCTTCCGCAACCCTGTAGGACTCCTGGGCCAGTTTAGCAATGAACAACTCCTGCAGAATTTGAAAATAGCAACATACTAAATATAACCCCTACTAGTATCAGTAGTTTAGTGGGTGGAGCTTACTGTTGCCTTGGCGATGACCATCACCGAGTCCTGACCGATATTCAGGCTGCTCTGTGAGGACTTGACGTTTGTCTTCATGATGGTCTTGATCCTGGACACAGGGAGGATCACCTGCTGCCGCTTAGGGGGAAGGGCACCGGCGGCTACATGGAGGCAAGGGATGAACACCATAGCGGTGGGTGCATGTGACAGTCAGTAGTCATGGAAACCTACGGCCCAACCAGCTGGGAATTGAATCCAGGACCTTCTGATTGCTAGTCAGAAGCTCTTACCCACTATGCTACTGAGCAGAGGCAAGCTTTATGTAGCTAGTTAACCCACTAGTAATATTTGCCAGTAGGACCTAGTGACAGCAGCTGCAATTTTCATTGGTCAGCTGCATATCAGAACGTTCCCTCAAATGTCTGGGTATGTACAGCAGTTACTGGAAGTTGATATTCTCCAGCAGTATGTTACCTGAAGAAGTGACTTTTGGTGCAGCGCTACCGCTTGTACCAGCTGCTCTTTCACTTGCACTGGATGCAACAGTGCTGGTGCCAGGTGCGGGGTTCACGGGAGGCGGCTTTGTTGGAATGGCTGCCACGGGGGGCAGCTTTGTTGGAATGGCCGCCACGGGGGGTGGCTTTGTTGGAATGGCCGCCACGCGGGGCGGCTTTGTTGGGATGGCCACCACGGGCGACGGCTTTGTTGGAATGGCTGCCACGGGGGGCGGCTTTGTTGGAATGGTTGCCACGGGGGGCGGCTTTGTTGGAATGGTTGCCACGGGGATGGTGGCTATACTCTGGCCCCGCGGGTCTTTAGTAAGAGTCAACTTCAGCTCAGTATGGCCGTCGGGCTGCTTCACCAAATAAGCCATGATCCCCGCCATCTTCAGCCAACTCTGACTCAACAGCTGCTGACTTACTGCACTGTCTCTACTGGGAGGGGAGAAGCCATGCAACCGAGTAAACGGAGCGCCTCCTCCGTCCATTTAAATCTATGTAGCATTACAGATTTATCAGTATTTTCTGCACCGGCTACTGTATATTAAAACGAGTACCAAATTTACCTACAACTGTCAGCTTCGGCTCTTATCCAATATCAATCATGTCTACGCTCCCAACTCCAATCACCTTTGACCTTTGTACCTTTTTAACCCCTTCGTTGCTACACGCTTTGCAAAAATGGCCGAAAGTTTCGGCAAGAAGGCCGAGACGCTGCCCGTTTCGTTCTTGTCCGGCATCAAGTATGAGCACTTGGTGGCCGGGATGACTGGTGGGGTCATGTCTACACTGATCACACACCCGTTTGACCTTATCAAGCTCAGATT
Source organism: Phakellia ventilabrum (assembly GCA_963921505.1). NCBI lineage: Eukaryota > Metazoa > Porifera > Demospongiae > Axinellida > Axinellidae > Phakellia > Phakellia ventilabrum. The sequence continues at coordinate 347,127 of OY997381.1, forward strand.
TGCTGGTATGTTCATGAACCACACGTACCAGCGTACTGCATGCGCACGATTGAGATGCTACATCAGAACCTATGGGAATGAGGTGGGTGGCAGTAGTCACATCTTCATGTGCAGCCTCTCCCCTTCAGTTCATGATGGCAAGGAGACGAGGGAGCGACCCAGATACCGGGGGCTACTGCATGCTACCAGAACCATCGTCAGGGAGGACAGATTCCCGGGGCTCTACAGGGTGAGTCTCATTCCCAGTCCGATATTAATTGCAGTCTAGTTCCCAGCCAAGGATTAGTCTCATTCCCAGACCCATTCCTTCATTCCCAGCTAATTTTATGATAAGTGTCAAAGGTCTGGGTATGAGACTCATAGATACCCATTAAGTCCATTCCAGTCGATCCCCTCTATTCAATCAGTTAAAAACCTGTTCTTCTCATTTCTCTTGCTAGGGTGGTAATCCCTATTGTTCCTCCTGTAGGGAGCCAGTGCAAACGTAGTGGGTGCCGGAGCATCGTGGGGACTGTACTTCTTCTTGTGAGTCAGCACTTTTTGTTTTTGGGTAGGCTATCAACCCTGCTTGACAATTTTTTTTTATTGAAGCTGAAACAGGCAAAGTATGTACAGCAGGGTCCCAATAGCATATGGTTGCTAGTGTTAAGGGAACACGAAAACAAAAGAACAAAATAATGACAGAAACAGAAAAGTTTCAATTTACAGCAGTTTTCTAATGGTAGAATGACACAACCTTCTGGTTGGGTTAATTTTATAGCGAGTTTCTCTAGCATGAATTCTCTAGCCAGATTGCAGATTTCAATATTTTCCTTGATGACTAACAGTCACTTTAGGCAGATGAAAGGCTGGAAGGAATGTATATAGCTGAATTTGTGTGTCTAAGACAGTGGCTCTACGTCTGTATTTGTGTGTCTAAGACAGTGGCTCTACGTCTGTATTTGTGTGTCTAAGACAGTGGCTCTACGTCTGTATTTGCGTGTCTAAGACAGTGGCTCTACGTCTGTATTTGCGTGTCTAAGACAGTGGCTCTACGTCTGTATTTGCGTGTCTAAGACAGTGGCTCTACGTCTGTATTTGCGTGTCTAAGACAGTGGCTCTACGTCTGTATTTGCGTGTCTAAGACAGTGGCTCTACGTCTGTATTTGCGTGTCTAAGACAGTGGCTCTACGTCTGTATTTGCGTGTCTAAGACAGTGGCTCTACGTCTGTATTTGCGTGTCTAAGACAGTGGCTCTACGTCTGTATTTGCGTGTCTAAGACAGTGGCTCTACGTCGTATTTTATTACACCTGTGCAGCTACAATGCCTTCAAGTTCCACACGCAAGGAGGCGACGTCAACCAGCAGCTGAGCGCCGTGATGCATCTGCTCTGTGCTTCCTGTGCAGGTGAGTGTGTATTGCCATGGATACTAGATGGTGTTGGGCTATACACTATTTGTGGCATGCAGTCTAAGCACAAGACACTGTAAGAGCCTGTTCGATGGATTCCACGCGTGCCCTAGCCCCAGGCCATACTTTCGTCATTTGTACCATGCCTAGCCTCATTCCCAAGTTCCATTAGATCAACTCCCCAGCTTTTCTCGTACCATGTATTTTTGTACCGTGTATAGACACAATGCAAGAAAAACTGGGGAGTGGGGCCTGGGAATGAGGCTAGTAGGACCTGGGAATGAGGTTAGCAGGACCTGGGAATGAGGCCAGTAGGACCTGGGAATGAAGCTAGTAGGACCTGGGAATGCGTTTAGTACAACCTGGGAATGAGGCCAGTAGGACCTGGGAATGAGGCTAGTAGGACCTGGGAATGGGGCTACCATTCTTCTCCGTCTCCCAGGGATGTTGACCCTTACCCTCACCAACCCCATTTGGGTGGTGAAGACACGGCTCTGTCTCGTCAGCACGGAGAACGTCCCCCGGCACATGAGGTACCAGGGGTTGGGGGAGGGGCTTGCCAACCTCTACCGCTACGAGGGGATCAGAGGACTGTACAAGGTGGGTGGAGTCTGGGCGGAGTCAAGATGGCAACCGGTGTTCGTCGAGAGAGGACCTGTACTGATTAATTTTTATTTTATCATCGGCTATAAACTGATGATGTCATCTTCCCCCAGGCTATTATTTTCTTTCATTGGGCTGTTTATGGTCATCGTCATAATATTTATAGCAAATGACAATATTCTTTCCATAACTCCATTGCTAACTTGTTGGATTGGCCATAGTGTTTATGGGTGTGTATCCATGGCAGCATCTCAGGTTATTTCCTTCGGTTATTTCAAGATCATGGCTGATTCTTCCCCTCACCCTCAGGGCTACGTACCAGGACTGGTAGGCACCAGTCACGGGGCTATACAGTTCATGGTGTACGAGGAACTGAAGAAGTCCTACTGCAACTACTTCTCCATTCCCATTACCACACAGCTGGTGAGTTAATTATAATTAATAACCCCTTGTAATCTACTTGGTGCCAAGTTAACCCCTTCCATCTTGACATAATAGACCCTTTACCATTATGATGTAATGGGGGGTAAAAGTGAGCACTAAATGGAGAAAATACATGAGAACATGTGCTTTGATGTAGTTTTCTTGTACGAAAACATACGAACATGCTTGTTTACATATGTTTTCCTCCATTTAGTGCTCACTTTTACCCCCCATTTAAAGGTAAAGGTCTATAGTTAGTTAACCCCTTGGCATTATTTTAGGGTCCACTTGAATACATCACCATGGCAGCAACCAGCAAGTTTGTAGCAGCTTCAACGACATACCCCTACCAAGTTGTCAGAGCAAGACTTCAGGTACAGCAGCTCTTCAGGTGTTAATGTCACGTATGAAATGGTGCCTCCATCTCTTTTAGGACCAAGATCAGAAGTACTCTGGTGTTTTCGATATCATTAAGAAAATAGCGAGGTAAGCTCTCGTCTAATTGGATAGCTGGAGAACACTTTCTATCAAAGACAATATCTTGCATGCCAGCTGTTTCCAATTATGGATGCCCACTCTACGTGTGTTGGGATAAGACTGTCATCCATTGCTCGATCCTAGCCTCATTCCCAGGCTCCACTGTCCAGTATTTTGCAATTTGGAAAAACACAGGCGTTGTCTGCTCCTATAATTTGTATAACCTCATTCCCGGGCTCAACTGACCATACAAACTTTGCACACTGGGAAACATGGGTGCATTTTACCAACATGCAAAAACTGGTTACTCTTCTCCAGGTATGAGGGTCCCAGCGGCTTCTACAAAGGGTTAACGGCCAACCTGGCAAAGTAAGCCCTCGCCACGACATAACTTACTTCAACCCCTCCCTCAATCTTGAGCCCCTTCTCCCCCCCCCAGGGTTGTCCCGGCAACATGCATTACATTTGTCGTCTACGAGTACATGTCAGCACAACTATTGAAAAGATAGCAGAAAAAATATCTCCGTTTTTTTGTACACAAAAATCATAAATATATAATATTACATGTGTTATTGAATCACAGACCTATTAGATTTTAATTTGTGTGCATAATTATTTACACACGATAAAGGAAAAGGTGTATGGTACAAGAGAAAAACATGCTAAACCAAATTATCCAAAGGTGAGCACAATAGTTGCTTGAGAGCGCTAATTAGCTAATTAGTTCATCCTGTCAAATCGCACCTCAATCCTGCGACCGTCCAACTCCGAATTGTGGAACATTTCTGTAGAAGTTAATTGTCACGTCATGGCACTGTAGCACATCACATGACTACTATATGACTATCACATGACCTACCAATTGCCTTTTCTGCGTCGTCCTCGTCATCAAAGTTGACGATGGCACACCCCCTGGACCGGCCGTCAGGATCCTTTAGCACATCCACATGAGCAACACTGCCTGTAGCCATGGAGATGAATGTCCATAAAATCAGGGTTGGGAGGGGGGGGGGGGGGAGAATTGGGGTCAACCCCCCCACCGCTTGGAGATTTTGAAGTTCTAATTTTTAATCTAAAAAGCTAGGCTTTCTGTTTCTGATCAGAAAGTTCAATCTTGCCGACACTTACTACAAAATGGTTACGATTTTTACCTCCCAGATTGTCAATCTCAGAGAGCCTACAATCCAAAATTTTTCTGGGAGTTCATATCCCCAAACCCCTCCTATATGGCACACTGCTGTGTTCGCCTCATACCCAGGCCACACACACGGGGTGTGGCCTGGGTATCATGGGGTGTGGCCTGGATGTGAGCCTAAGGTTACCTGCTCTCCTGAAATGGTCCTTTAACCTTTGCCAGGCGGTGTTGTAGTGCAGCTGCCAAAAAAAAAAAGAAGTCAATTTAGGTGGATATGGTATAGGAATGTGACTACAAAGAACTGGTATCTGGACTTCTGTACTACATGTATCACATGCTTATCACATGCCTGAAATGTAATTGGCTGGTTAGTACCATTACATCAAGGGTTGCAATGTCAGGTGCAATGTCAAAAAAAGAAGTCAATTTAGGTGGATATGGTTTAGGAATGTGACTACAAAGAACTGGTATCTGGACTTCTGTACTACATGTATCACATGCTTATCACATGCCTGAAATGTAATTGGCTGGTTAGTACCATTACATCACAGAATGTCAAGAACCGCTCACATTTCTGACGAACAGCCTCCTCCCCATCCGATGGGGAGACCTTCCCTCGTACCGAGAGTCCTCCCTGTACCCTCGGAAACCATCGTACCCACGGCTGCTGGACACCGGGGGGAGGAAACTAGCGAAAAGAACAACCACAATTAAGGACATGTCGTGTGGTCAGACATAATGAAAACTAGGAGTCTGACTTTCACAGTAACTGTCAAATTGTTGGTGCATCTGCGGCAGCCATCATTACTGCCTAGAAGATGCACTGAAGTGTCGTGGCTATAAATAGCAGGTGTTCTCGTACTAACTTCACTTTCGTCCTGAAGACTAGAACATCTAGTTGAAATGTCGGCAAAATTTCTTTCCGAATTAAAGTTGGTATTCAAATTACTCACTACGCTAAACTCAATTGCAGCATCGCTGAATTTCTGAAGCTGCAATTTGATTGCATGGTGATGTCAATTTCAAGACCAAACAGGTCGTGAAAAATTTCTCTTCAAGGAGGTAGTATGGACGTCTGGGAATGAGACTATAAGGCTACAGTGTGGTATGGATGTCTGGGAATGAGACTACAAGGCTACAGTGTGGTATGGATGTCTGGGAATGAGACTACAAGGCTACAGTGTGGTATGGATGTCTGGGAATGAGACTATAAGGCTACAGTGTGGTATGCAGTTTCCTACAGTGCACACCAATTCAATGTACAATTATTAGCTGCTCCGGACCGATTCCATACCGGGAGGGTGGAGGAGACCTAGGGGGTGGGTAGCCATAGTCCCGGTCTCGTTCATCATGGAATGAGGACAAGGGGGGGTCGTAGTTGTAGCCATGCCGCGGGGATCGGTCATAGCCGTCATCAAAATCCCTCGACCGATCTCTATAGCCGCCCTGCCTCTCAGATCCAACCGGAGGTCCCCCTCCTCGCGACGAGTGTCTGGAGGCTAGTTCAGAGTACGGGCGGAAGGCGGAGGAGGAAGAGGAGTGGCCAGGAGGGTCCCGCGAGGACTTGTAGCCTGGAGGGGGGCAGGTGATAGCCACATGCAATACAATTCACAACTCTTAGAAATTCAATTTTGCCAATGCTTATCCCATTCATTAGCCAGACACAGTGCGGACATGATCAGCAGATTGGCCCTTCTTTCTCAGACCTTTTAAAGTGCCATAACCCGCTTACAGCCTCATGGTGCTGTAGGATATTCACTTTTGTGTGAGATGATGGTATGCACACACACTAAAGCAGTGTTTGTACCATCATGTAGTTAGCTATAGTGAGTGCCTCTTGATTATACAAAAATTGTAGGTGGGTAGATGCACACAGGCAGGCCGACAGACACACATACATGGACAAACACAGGCACACACACAGACAGACACACACACATACCTCCCTGTGACAGCCCGGACTTGGTGAGTGAGGCGGCGGCTTGCTGTAGGAGGGTGGGGTTACTGAGGAGTGCCAGCTGCTCTTGGGTGAGGGACAGACCCAGCGCTGCCAGCAGAGGGAGGCCGGCTGGGAGGGAGACGAGGGAGGAGGGGGAGGAGGGGGAGGGAGACGAGGGAGGGGGAGGAGAGTAAGGGGCATATGTACATGCACACACACACACACACACGGCCTGAACACCTCAATGTCCTCATTATTCAAGGACTATCAAGTGGCTAATAGCCTCATATCCTCCTCATGCCGGCTCACATGACTAAAGTGTCTATTATCATGATACACACACACATACAGATACACACACACATACAGACACACACACACACACACACACACAGACATACATACACACACACACACACACACCTAGAGGGTTATTGCTGCCACTCTCACTGCCTCCCAAGTGTCGACCCAGGGGCGAGGACAGCTGTCCCTTGCCCCCCAGGCTACTGCGACCAAGTTTCAGCTGCAGCGGATCAGGATTAAAGGAGGACTTGGAATCCTGGGAGGGGACAGAGGTGGTATACTATTAGTATCTCATAGTATACAACAAAGTATACTAGCTGTGTAATAAACATAATCTACAAGTATACTATTAGTATACTATTAGTATCTCATAGTATACAACAAAGTATACTAGCTGTGTAATATGGTATATTCTACAAGTATACTATTAGTATACTAGTCTCCTCACCATTCTGACAGTCATTGGGCGGTCATGTAGCATTTGGCCGTGGAATAACACTGAACACAGTCAAGGAGTATCCCTGCAAACATTATAGCTTAACCAACACTGCACTGAGCTCAGTACCAGCCCACCCCAGCAGATATTATACATGTAGCTCAACCTAAACTGCATTGAGCTCGGTAACAGCCCACCCCTGAGCATTGGCCACCTGTGTCTGAGCCATAAGCACCTCTATAGCGAGGGTCGTGCGCCTGCACTTGAGGATACTGATGGCATTGACAGCCTCCGATGGCTGCTCAAATTGAACAATGGCCGAGCCTTTTGATTTCCCATCTCTGTCGGTTGGTACCTCTACGTGCACAATCCTCCCTGGTATGTGTGAGGGTGTGTGGGGAGGGTGTGTGTGAGGGTATGTGTGTGAGGGTGTGTGGGGTGTGTGAGGGTGTGTATGTGTGAGTGTGTGTGTGAGGGTATGTGGGGAGGATGTGTGTGTGTGTGTGTGTGTGCTTACCAGCCACTCTAAACACATCTTTGATTTTCTGCCATGTTAGGGAGTAGTCCAGCTAAGCAAAGAAAAGTTACGAGTCACATGATCATGATGCAGGGCTTGATAGTCCTGATTCCCAGTCTCTACTCCGTAAGTGGAGACTGGGAATGAGACTGTCTGTTTAATAAAGCTATGGTGTGGAGATTGGGAATGAGACTCACATTTCCTACAAACACGGAGGTGGACGGGTTGGGGATGGGCTTGGCCCTGGTGTGGGAGGAGTTTGGCATACCCATCCTCTCCCGGTCCTCAGGTTTCCTGTCCTGCAGGAGAAAGAAGGTGGGTAGTCAGAGGTGGGAGGGGGAGGGGGGGGGGGGTAAGGGGAGGGGTTATATGAGACATCATAAAGTTCAAGTGTTGCAGATTGAGCAAGTCTCTGGAGGTATGCTGTAGTATGTTGAGCTGATTGGAGGCGACAAGCAGTTGAGTGTAGCGACGGAAGTCTACCCGCAGGTTAAAGTCACCGGGTCCAAGAAAGGAGGGATCTTAAAGAGTCATTTCCCTTCACAGCACAATACCACGTTTTACAGAGACATGGTTGAATCAATCTTCTCACTGTTACTCAGACGTACACGACACGTAAAATATGACTGTGGAAGGCAATCATCTTCTGCAGTTCACAGCTGCAAATCCTCAGTTTCAATCACAGCTTAACTTTCAAAGTCACACACAGTACAACTGCTATTCATTCAGTGCACACACGGCCATTTTGCCTTGAATAAGATCGCATGAACTAGCTCCAAATCACGTGTACGAGCTCCAAAATCATCACATGATGCAGTCTTTGAAGTCACATGACTCTAAATGGCAAGTGCCCCACCACACAGCTGCCTCCAAAGTCGTGACTCAGCAGCTCAAATCACGACTCCCCACAAATTCATTTCTTTCTCCCTCTCGCCCTGCTAGTCCATAACACAATCACACACAGTAAACAACAACAACAGAAAGGGGACCACAAACCTCTCGCAGAAACAGCCTTCTCCCATCGAGCTCCGAATCATTCAACTCCCTCACAGCCCTCTTGGCACCCTCGCTGTCCGCATACACCACGAGCCTTGGAACCAACAATACACACACGTACAGTTCACACTGACTGACTGACTGGCTTTACTAGCTTACCAATGTTACCAACCGCTAATTTACTTATTTTGGTCATAAGATAATTAAAAGTGGTACATAAAAACATAAAGCAAACTTGTTGAATACCGGTAAAAGCAGTTTGGTAACCTACTACCAGCTTTAATCCTAGGGACTATCTCACAAGTCAATGAAAAAAAATTTTCCTGCTACAAAACTGCTAACTTGGTTTTTAAATCACGAAAGGAGTACACAAAATATCCTTGTTGAATAGACACAGTTTAGTGACATATCACACGGCTTCAATCCATCAAATACATTTCCGGTTCTAGATCACAAAGGGGCTACATAAATGCAGTTTGGTGCCATATCACTTCAATCCATCAAATCTAAAGGGCCATGGACATCTTACTTACCAACTTTAATTTTTGGATCGTAAAAGGGGGTACTGGACATAAAATAATCTCGTAGAATAAATGCAGTTTGGTGCCATTATCACACGACTTCAATCCATCAAATCTAGGGGTTATCGACATCTCGACAAGTCAACAGTAACAAGCCAAAGTTGCAACACTTTCATGCTTTTGTTTCTAGATCATACACAAAATTGCATAAATGCCATAACACCCAGCTTCACTCCTAAGGGGCCATCAACATCTCAACACCTTATGCTACCAACTTTGACTTTTTTGGATCACAAACGGGATACTTTGGAGGTTTGGTGCAATTATCACCCGACATTCAATCCATCAAATCTAATGTGCTATCGACATCTGGACGAGTCAAAAGTGACAAGCCAATGTCGCAACACTAAATTATTCATGCACAATTGGAACCATTTCTGCACCATTGTAGTGGCTCCAAAACTCCAAGTTTCCAGTTTTCTCTCACACCAAACACGAAAAACAATCCAAACATGAACACCTTTTCATCTTATTCTGACGCTTTCAGAAGTTGCTACATGACAAATGTGTACATGTTTTTTTTTTCCAACTTACCCCATCCCCTAAGGGGTATGTGTGTGTGTGTGTGTGTGTGTGTGCGCGCAAGTGGATAGAGGGGAGAGAGGTAGAAAAAATTGTGAATTCAATACGGATAACACCTGATATTAACATTTATTTCAAACATACCTTTGACGATCCGTCACCATTTTTAAAGATATCACACTTGACAACAGATCCAACTGCAACAAATGAAACAATCACGTCAAAAAAATGGCTAGCCAGTGCACACCTAACCTCGTACCCAGGCCTACCATGCACAGATTTTATTCAACAAGAGAAATTGGGGAGTATTCCCCAGTTTTTCTCCACAACTGCAAGAATCTGGACCTGGGTCGGGTACGAGGTTAGTGCCACACCCACCCTGCTTCATGTGGTCCTTCAGTTGTTGCCAAGATACGGAGTAGCTGAGGTTGGCCACGAAGAGACGTGCTCCCTGGTACTCGTCCCCTGGGGACCGCCGCCCCCTTTCCCTGTCCTCCTTCCAACTGGGACCACCACGGCTAAAGACAGACAAGCAACTCCGGATTAAGGATTCAGTCACACACACACACACACACACACAATACTGCTAGCCTCATACCCAGGCCTCCCCTCGCAGCTTTTTTCACGGCCGTACGTTCTTCCACGGCTACGAAAAAAGCTGCGAGGGTAGGCCTGGGTACGAGGCTACAATACCGTAGGGTATATTAAAGAGCTTGGCAAAAATATACAGTAACTTATAGGGGTAGTTCAAGGTAGTTTCAGTCATGCTTAGTACAGTGTGTAATGCTAAGGGTGTGGGGAGGGGGGGGGGGGGGGCAGTTGAAATGACAAACTATAGAGTTAAGGCATTATTTGACCAATCAGATTGCAGGTTTACTGCATTTGTATTCAGTTTACCCACATAGCAGCTAAAATCTAATGTCTGTTTTGCCTATCTGAGAGAGGGAAATCCAAGACTTAAATTTGTGGCTTTATAGTTTAAACAGTTGTTTTTATAAGTTGTGAAAAGGGGGGGGTGCAACCAAATTATGCTCCCCAATATTATGAAAGCAGCAGATTATAATATAATAATTTGCAGTGATTGAAAGTGAAGGTAAGTTCCATTAATACAAGGTCGGGGATTAGCTCCTGGATGTGTGATGTTCTGGATATATAGGATAGCTTAGTTCTCTCAATTTTCCATACCTACCTGGTTGGATAGGGCGAATAGCGGTGTGAAGAGCGATGTTCCCTACTGTGCGAGGCGCCTGCGACATCTCTCCCGTCGTAGTATCGACCGAACATCTCATCCCCGCTGGACGAATTCATTTCGGCCGCAATCTCATCCAAGCTCCGATCCATTCTTGAGTTTCGGTCGGCCATCTTTTCTCTTCCAAGCACGTGTTTAGTAGGCAAGAATTTATCGCGATATCGCGATTATTGCTGAGCTTGCACACATGGCTTTGTTAGTGAATCCTATCCTTGAGACTTTGCCGAAGGTAGAACAGCTGTCGGCGAGGGTCGTACGCATACTTGGACTGAACCCAGGCAACTACACCCTACAAGGAACCAACACTTACCTCGTGGGAACGGGAGATAGGTATTTTGATGCGGGGGGAAGTCCCTGTTAATTATGCTGTGGGTGGAGCTCATGCACCTGATACATTGTCACTTATAAATATTTGATATTCAAAAGCAAAACTGTTCACTTGGCCGACATGCAAAGAGGGCAGCTACTATCGCCTCCTACCCGGGCTTTTCCTTGCCCAGATTTTATCTCGAGAAGTTACTTCCTGATTTTTCTCCATGGCTGCGAGATAAAGTCTGGGTGCAAGGCTAAGCTACTGCAGCAGCTGCATGAATAACCGTCATTTAAGCAGTTAGGGGCAGGGCAGTAGTAGACTTATGAGGAGCATATTTACTGCCAAGCCGCTTGGCTCATGTGAGAATAATTTGGTGAAACTAATATAGGAATATGCAGGAAAATTATTCTACGATTTCCAGTGTCATGTGACTGTCATGTGCCATTGCATGATTCTTTCCCCAGGAGGATCCTGATAGACACAGGGGAGGCCAACAAGCCGGACTTTCTGGAGCTGCTTCGAGAGACCCTCTTCAACCTAAAGGCCAGTGTGCACCAGATCCTGATCACTCACTGGCACCATGACCATACAGGAGGGATTGAGGGGGTCCGAGGAATGTTCCCAGGTCAGTAGGGGGTCAGAGGAACGTTCCCAGGTCAGTAGGGGGTCAGAGGACTGTTCCCAGGTCAGTAGCACTCCAAACCTAGCCTCATACCCAGGTCTCCACTTGCAGTTTTTTTTTTTTTGCAGCTGTGGAAAGAACAGTGCGCTTTTTTCACGGACGAGGGGAGGCCTGGGTACGAGGCTACTCCTAATGGACCTATGAAATTCTGTAGCAAACAGTAGCATGAAAACGTAAAGTGTTTCTCGTGTTTACAAGTAACACAAAGAAAATTTGCCAAGTATAACTCAATTATTAACTTGCCTTTTATACCCAGCTCCGCCCACAATAATATAGTTTACATGTATGTGTATACACGCGCGTGTGTGTGTGTGTGTGTGTGTGTGTCTTTTAGATGCCATGCCACAGATCTGGAAGTTTCCACATGCCGGAACTGGGTCCAAACCACCAGAGACCACAATCCCATACCAGTACCTACAGAATGGAGCCAAGGTTGAGACAGAGGGAGCCACACTGCGGGTGGTGACCACTCCTGGTCACACGGATGACCACATGGCCCTGGTGTTGGAGGAAGAGAACGCAGTGTTCACTGGAGACTGTGTCCTGGGACAGGGCAGTGCGGTAAGTCCAGCTGCCATTCTTATTTTAACGCTAAGACCTGCAGAATTCCTTGAATAGTAAGGACATTGCTGGTGTTTGGTATCAGTCTCTCCAATGAAATGCCCTTGGGCTACAAGAGGGGTTTCCATAGCGATGGCATTGATACTCTGTCCACTAGGCATGGAGAGGGCTTTGTTCAGATTTGAAGCAAAATTTGAACGATATGACCTTGCAAACATATATACACTTTGTATAGGTCCGTATGAGAGATTTGCATTGGAGGCGCCTCCAGACTAAATCTCCCGTATGAGCCATATAAAATGTGTATAAGTACATGTATGTGAGGTCATAATATTACAAACCTCATGCCTGTTGGGCATGAAATGCAAGGATTATTGTTGCCATAGCTACTGAAACACTACAGCTACTGAGATGCTTGCTCGCTTCACTTGATCAGCGGGGAGGCCTGCGTTTTAGGTCAGCATGTAGTGATGGTACCGACTTATATGCTACGGAAAGCATATTCCCACAACTCCTTCTTACCAGGATGCAGTACTTGTGACCTTTCACCCTTGTCTCCCGCCGCAATCCCTCAAGGTTTTCGAGGACCTCCACACGTACATGCAGTCCCTGTCACAGCTGCTCTCCCTGCGGCCGTCCTTGCTCTACCCTGGTCATGGACCCGTCATCACCAATGGCACAGAGAAGATTCAGCAGTACATTGCGCACAGGATGGAGCGAGAAAGACAGGTTGGTTGTTAGCCTCGTACTCAAGCCCCTCCCACTTGTTGTCTTGTAACCAGGCTCCTCCCCCAGGCCCCTCCCACAATGGATTGTAGTCTTGTAACCAGGCCCCTCCCTCAGGCCCCTCCCACAGTTGACGTTTTGTATGACATCAATAGCGTGTGCAAGTTCATCAAGTTTGATGATTAGTAGCGAAGTGGTTTATTAGGCTCCTCCCCAAGGCCCCTCCCTCCCACAATGGACTTTTTTGTATGATGTTATTAGCATAACGTGTGCAAGTGGAGACTGGGAACGAGGCTGCTCGGGTTTTTGTCTTTTTGAGTAAAATTGAGAGTGAAGCAACCACGGGCTATACTGCAACTGGACTACACAGCTACGAAGCCTGAGCAGCTACAGATTGTGGCCAGCATTCTGGCACCAGAAAGCTAGCCACATACTTCCAGTTAGGGAAGCCAGTCACAGGAAGCATAATCAGATATATAGGCCCTACCTGTGTAGATTCCCTTGTAGCTAACAAGGGAAAGCTGACTACTTGTTATTCCTTCAACTATATGCATATGAGGTGACCCTTGAATTGCAACTGAGGTAACCAAACTGGGTTAAAACAATACTCATGTTTTTGCAGTGTGCCATATAGTTGATGTGAGTACCAAGAATAACTATACGGTCAATAGTCTAACTTCCTACCAGATTCCTATAGTAGGAAGTGACTCAAGTGAGTCAATAGTCTAACTTCCTACCTGACAGTTAGAGTACTAGTTGCCAAGCGCAGCGAGGCCAATAATCGCGTTCAATGGGCTCCAAATCTCAGCTAGCGTTTATATATATGTAGATGTCCGTCACGTTTTGGGCCCCAGAGGGTCCCCCGGGAATCAAGATGGCGTCCGTGCAGATACATGTGTGCCGTCTTCAAACTCTTGGCACACGAAGAGTCAGAGATCTACACAAGTCGATTACATAGTTTTATTAAGGAAGGCTTACTGCAGCTCCCAGGTTAGTAGAGTTTGTGTAGCCACTCTGTAAGCAGAGACATGAGGGCTGGTGACCGACGGCACTAATCCAACGTAGTTTCAAGTGGCATAGCCACTCTCTCAGCTATCCCGTGGCAGCCGTGGTTGAATCTTTGAAATGTGTTGCAGACAGAGACGTCAGTCTCCACAAGGCCAGTCGTTTAGTCGTAGTTTATCTGGTTCCTTGGTTCAGCTGTTTATTCACGCGACTAGCTGGCTCGCGAAAATATCCCCCGTGAGATGGAAAGTACACAATTAAGCTAAGTCACATATTAGAAGCAGCTAGCTACAATTAGCTAAGGGATGTTACGGGCTTATGGCTGCCAGCTGTACTATTATGCTTACTGAAGGCACTGTATTATGCTCTTGTGCTGCATGCTCCAAATTATATGCTGGCATAATTCGCCAAGGCCTAATGCTAGGCCACTCTAGCCTCCAGCAGTGCTCTCCAGCAACGCTAAGAGTCTTCTTACTGATGAAAACACTTGAGAATGACAGGTATGGCTCATACATGTAAAGACTTATGACTACCTACATATGGAGTACTACCGTACTCCATAATACAGGTGCGGGGGCAGAATCCAACTCACTAGTGCAGGGCTCGCTCAGGCTCGCCCCAATAACTACAGGACTACTACAACAAAGTAAGCATAGTTAAAAGTAACCTATACAATAAGCAGAGAGGCTACAGTCATTTGTAGCTACGGTATCTAGATGGCAAAGGAATGCTGTCGACGATGTCTTGTTGCAGCTGTCCTACTAGGCCGCTTCCAGAAACATCCTTGTCTCCTCGTCTCCCTGAGTGAGACCGCACGGTCCTTTTACATTTCCATTACCATCAAAAGCAATGTAACAGTCAGGAGAGATCTGGTAATTAGTGTATTGGGATTCGATGATGACATTAAACTCTGAATTTCCTCCACTGGGGAAACCAGTCGTCAAAATGCTGTTGTCAATGAGAAGATAGTCGATGGTGCCTGACACTTTGAACTCAATTTTTCCAGGGGTGGGGTAGGAGATGTCGAAATTAGTTGCCTCACTTTTCTCTCCGTTTGCATGGATAGGACCGCTGGAAGGAACAACCACATACTTTCCTGTCTTTTCACTCAGAAGGTTGCAGGACCCTGTGACTGGTGAAGCAGTGGCTCCACAGATTACAGCTGCGAGAAGAGCAGTGATGAGGAATTTGTTGTAGGTGAAGAAGGCCATTGCTGATGATGATTTCTTGTCTTTGTAGCTCTGCTGCTTAGATCTTGAAGCTCAACTTTATAGTCATTCACACAGAGGAAGTGGTCAGGTCAGTCGTGACGTTAGCATCAATGAGTTGTTTCTCAAGAATTTGACTGTTATATAATGTCACATAACATCTTGCCTGCCCAGAATGCTGGCCACAACCTGTAGCTGCTCGGGCTCCATAGCTGTGTAGCCCAGTTGCCATACAGCCCGTGGTTGCTTCACTCTCGATCGTACTCTCTGTGACTGCTACCTTCTGACAAAAGACAAAAACCTATGCAATTTGATTATATTCCACGTACTGCAATTAACGCTCTTCTGCAATCTGATTGGCTCTGCAACTATAGTTGCAGAGTACAACACGTTGATGCTAACCAGTTAGGCAGATATATCTTTAGCCATGGTACAAAATAGTACCTTTGCTAAAGGGTTAAATTTTTTCACGCGAGAACGTAGCATCATTAAACATCATTGACTAGCTCAAGTTTGGATGCTCTGCAAACCAGTGGAGCAGTACTCACGTAATACATACACACAATAATAGAACTTTGGTACTCAGACATATACACAATAATAGAACTTTGGTACTCAGATGCGGTAAGACGTACGTGCCATATATACATGCAGACGCGGGGGCAGAATCCGGCTCGCTAGTGTGGGGTTCGCTCAGGCTCACCCCAATTATGCTATTCCAGTAATTCATGGATGAGTATGCTTCCTCTGTGTGGGCGTACTGCGCTTCACTTCCATAATGGAAGTTAACCTTTGACCCAAAGCAGGATCTGGTGTTTGACTGTAAATAGTTGTCATGGGCTTATGGCTGGCTGCTAGCTGCATTCTAGTGAACAGGTAGTCAGCTTACTAGTGAACCTGATGTATCTGACTCTGTTCATATTCCAGCATAATATAGCACTGTATTATGCTGGAATGTGCTCTTATGCTGCATGGTCTTTATTATGCCTAAAATTATGCTGGTATAATTCGTCAAGGCCTAATGCTAGGTCACTCCATCCTAGAACGCAGGCCTCCTAAAAAGATTACACTTTACTGTTTGTAATTAAGTTGCCTTGTTCGCAGGCCTCCTTCCCAGTTTCTGTCGCTTGCAGTATTTCGACCTGCATGATCTTTTTTTTTTACGATGCAAAGCAAAAGCTACGAAGTGAACCTTTTGTAGTCTTGTTCACAGTCTCCCCCTCCAGTTACCGTAGGCATACTGTTTTCACGGAACTAAATTTTCACGAAATCCTGTCAGAGGCAAGCAGCTGGATGTTTTTGCAAAATTTTAAACCAGTTTAGGGTCATGCACTACATAGCATACGTACATGATGACAGTTTACGAGTACTGATTTTCACGGTTGGGGATTCAATAGCTAATATAACAAAAAGTTGTCTCGTACAAAAAGGTATGCCTACGACATTGTTTTTTTATACTACAGTCAACGGAAAAGCTGGAGAGAGACTGGGAATGGGGCTAGAGATTGGGAATGGGGATAGAGATTGGGAATGGGGCTAGACGATGGGAATGGGGCTATCTAGAGATTGGGAATGGGGCTAGACACTGGGAATGGGGTAGCCTCGTTCCAAGGCCACTCCCCTGGCCTGATATCCACCGCTCACGCATGCGCAAGAAATTACGGAAACGGTCAGTAAACGTGTCCGTAAGCGAACTCAGTCACATGGCAACGAGTAGTACGGAGGATATAGTAAGCGGAAAAACTAGAATAAATCACTGGTTCTGAGTTTCTACAGCTGAAACGGCTATGTAACTAGTTAAGAATAGTAAATAGACCTGTAATTTTCTATCCGCTAAAACTTTGGTAGCTGTCTTACCCTCTTCGGGGGGGAGTGGCCTGGGGACGAGGCTAGGAATGGGGCTATCTAGAGACTGGGAAGCCATGTGGCAACTTCTGCTTCTTTGTTTGTTGTCTTTGTATCCTTCTCATAATGGATGTGTTGATGTGGCATGTTTGCATAACTAACAAGAATCCTATGGTTAATTATAAGACATTAGAGGTGATGTTGGTGTGTTGCAGGTGGTTACTGAGTTGGAAAAACGCGAGGAGCCTGTTACGGCAATGGAGCTGGTCAAAGAAATCTACAAGGTTGGTTTAATGGTTAGTTGTCAGCAGAATCTCTATAATCCATGCACACTCTACTGCTAGAAATGGCCATTAAAAGGTTTAGAAGCTTGTGTACTGCTCCTCTATGGAGGCAGAACTCCACTATAGCTCTGACAGTGGGTGAATCTCAGAAGATCCTTGGTTCAATCCTTGGCTAGCCCCCGATTTTTTTTTCTCCATCTCCACATGCAGATGCACATGCATACACACGCTCATGCACATCCATACTACTGTCTCTTCCAATAGGACCTAAAGCAGTCGCTGTGGAAGGGGGCGGAAGGCAATCTACTACACCACCTCAGCAAACTAGAGAAAGACAGTAGAGTCAGTAAGAAACCCCATGCAAACCCCACAAGGGGTGGGTCACTCCCATAGGCACTGTAGTCACAGCTAAGGCCAGATTCAAAAAGTGGTCAACAAGGTCAAGTGCCATTGGTCAAACGCTCAAGGACAATTTTTGTAACCTGATATTGCAGTGAAACGGTCAAGAGCCTTTTCTCAGTGTGGTCAAGTGGTCAAGCAACAAAAGTGATGGTTTGACCCCGGTCTTAGCTGTCACTACAGTGCATATGGGAGTGCCCACCCTTTGTACCAGCAGCAGTCCTGTCCACCTCAATTATATCTGCGAGAGGCATTTTATGTTTCTTCATAACCTGATTGCTATGAGACTCCATCTTCTTCCTCTTCTTTAGCCAAGTTTGTTGACAGCGATGGCGCAAGATGGTCGGTGATAAGCAAAATTTAATGAGTGTCATCTTTTTGTGTGTGCGCCTTTTGTGGTGTCACTGTTTGTGTTTGTACAGCATTGTTTTTGTTAGTCACATTTTTGCCATTATCAATCTTTTCCTTAGATGTAGTTGGCTAGTCAGTTGATGTGTATGTATATAAACAGTACCACAAAATTAATAGCTTCAAAATAACAAGTTTCTTCATTTACAACCCTCCAAACAGAATTTCAGCAAAAGCTCATTCAGAAGTGGCTTCACTTATCATGCATTTTACTATATAGCCTACTGAGCTGAATAGAATTTGCTATTTCTCATATATAGCAATAGATAATGCACGCATGGCTCTTTGCAATAAAGAATTGCGCTGTAGCTATAGCTAGTATGTCATCCATCAATACATGTTGTCAGTCACCTCACAGCAGGCAGTCTATAGTGGAAGGGTGGAACTCAGCAGGCTACAGATACTACTGCCCCAAGGTTTCATTGGGCTGGGGGGGGGGGGGGGGTTGCATGCTCCCTCCCCCCTTGGAACTTAGGTTGTCAATTTTTCTATGCATGGTTGACTGAGCGTTAGTAAATGCAAATGCAACGTGATGTGGAAATTTCCTTGAAATGCAGCAGAAGTGATTTCAGAGGGTCTAAAATTCAAAATTGTCTTGGGGGTCATACCCCAGACCCCCCTAGCATGATGTATGCCCCCCCCCCCCCCCCAAATGTCATCAACATTCCCCTTGACAATCTTTCTAAACAAACTTCCAACTGTTAGAGTATAGGATAAGAAAACTGAATCTCATTCTCACTGAAAAATAGATTGGACAGGGGATCACACACACGCAAAAAAAACAAACAGAATTGATGACAAAATAAACATCTTATTGGTGTTCATGTATGGTGGTTGATTTATTATTTGCTAAAACATCACATCGTATTATGTTTCTGTCATCTGTCTACCAGAGGCAGCCCTGTGGAATTGTCAGGCCATACATAAACTCCATCGTCTCGCATATATGTCCTTGTCCTAATCTTCAGGACGGCGATTCCCCTCAGGCCATGGGCCAACCCTTGTTGACTTCTAGTTTGGTCTATTTGTTGCTGGAGTTCACGCTCCCCTCTGGGACTGTGACTCCATCTCCGCTGACTGCGCACTTGAGTGTCTGAATCATCCTTCGATCTGCTTGTCGACTCCGCTTCATCAGACTCTCCCTAAAAGAACAGTTAATAGATTGTGAAATCCCGTAAAGTCTGACCCGTCAACCCCCCTCTAACAGCCAGGTGGTGGGACCAGGAAAAGAGAGTATGAAGGCAATTTTCGAACACACCTTGAGCGTCCTCGAGTATGACCCCCCTGAGAATGAGGTATGAGCCCCCTGAATACTTTGAGTAGGAGCCCCCTGAGTATAAACCCACCTAAGGTATGAGTCCCCTGAATATTTAGAATATGAGCCCCCTGAGAATAAACCCACCTGAGGTATTAGCCCCCTGACTACTTGAGCATAAGTCCCCTGAGATTAAACCCACCTAAGGTATGAGCCCCCTGAGAATAAACCCACCTGAGGTATGAGCCCCCTGAATACTTAGAGCATGAGCCCCTGAGAATAAATCCACCTGAGGTTTGAGCCCCCTGAATACTTCAAGTATGAGCCCCCTGAGTATAAACCCACCTAAGGTATGAGCCCCCTGAGAATAAACCCACCTGAGGTATTAGCCCCCTGACTACTTGAGCATAAGCCCCCTGAGATTAAACCCACCTGAGGTTTGAGCCCCCTGAATACTTAGAGTATGAGCCCCCTGAAAGCAAGTATATCATATATAGTCATTCTATTTACAGTACCATCCTAATATTTCAGGGGGTGTGGCCTGGGAACAGGGTGTCCTAATTAAGCACCAGTGGAAGGGTAAGAGATTCATTTTAATTATGATTTCAAGCACCGCCAATGCTCTAAGTATTCAGGGGGCTCATACCTCAGGTGGCATTGAGTATCATAATTACCATACCATGGTTAGGGGTAGGGTTATGGTTAGGGTAGGGTAGGGCCTAGAGGCTTACCGTTGCGTTTAGAGCCAGCTGCTTTGCATCACCATATAAGGTAGTGCACAAGCACATACACTCCCTGAAAAAATTGTATCAAGTGCGCATCGATGGCTCTATACGCCCTTGATTGTATATAATTTAATGGTTGTCTAGCCACGTCGCATTTAATATATCAAGGTGGTAGCATAAATTTGTGCCACAGATAGGGAAAGAGTGTTGGGGGGAGAGGGGAGGAGGGGGGGGGGGGTGGGCATTGTCCAGATCATAGGTTATAGGGTACTCTATATTATAATTTATCTATGTCCGGACACGCAGAAAATCTGCATCATTCTGGCAAGGATACTTAATTAAGTATCCTTGGTTGGCAACCCCTCACCATCTAGTTTTGCGTAGCAAGACCCGCCTACAACTATACGTTGTTCGAGCAAGGGTCTGGCTACGCGAGACTATAACAGCTATATTCTAAGCTACCACTAAGCTTATATCTGCAATCCGGTGTATAGCTACAAACCTGGGACTTGCCCAGCGATACGGTGTAGTATAGGAAGATGATCCCAATGGCGTAGCTTGCACAGAAGAGAACAAAGAAATGCAGCAAAACTCTCGGTCTCCTCATTTTCTCCAATTATTCGATTAACTTTTGTGTACGTACATAGTACATGTACGTGTATACGTATATACGTACGTATAATAATCAAAGTAAAATTGAAAAATTAATGATGTTGACCGTCCCGCCGGCGCCGCCCCCTCAGAACATAATTAAATATAAGGTTAAACAAGCGTGTCACGAAGAATGGGAGAGAAGAGTGAATTGTGTTAATGTCTCCTAATGCGCCTCCTTCGCAGAAAATGTACCTTTCTACTGGATATTCTCGGCTTGACTCTGTTGTTTGTTCTCGGTTGCATGGTTGTGTTCGAGTTCTGGAGTGGCCCGGATCGTGGAGTGTTGAACACTTTTTTGTCTGAAGACCCGCGAGAAGTGTCCGGGCACGCGCTGAAGGCGCCCAGATTTGTAGCCGTAGCACTCACAGAAGGCGCTGAGGTGAGCACGCCAAATGAGCGTTGCACTCTGAGCAGGTGCTTTGATGTTGCTCGCTGCAGGCACGGAAACTTCAAAGTTTACGTTTATCCGGATGCAGAGGGTCGTAAAGTTTCTCCAATATATCAGAAAATTCTGAGAGTGCTGCGGAGTAGCAGCTATTACACGTCAGATCCCGCAGAAGCCTGTCTCTTTGTGCCTAGCTGGGATACCCTGGACCGTGACAAACTAAGTGAGAACTTTGGTAAAAACATACCACAGTTGAGCAACCTACAGTACTGGAACGACGGCAGAAATCATCTAATATTTAACTTCTATTCAGGATCTTGGCCCGATTATTCCGAAACTCTGGACTTCGACACAGGAAAGGCGATTCTTGCAAAAACATCATTCAATGTGCTACACTACAGACCGGGTTTCGACGTGAGCGTACCACTAGTGCATGAGAGTTTACCAGAGAGGGGCGGCGACCCCGGTAAACTAAGCAAGAACGCCAAGATGTTTCCGATAAGGCGGAAGTATTTGCTGGCTTTTAAGGGGAAGAGGTACGTGTACGGGGTCGGAAGTGAAACTAGGTCCTCACTATATCATTTGCATAACGGCAAGGACATGATTCTGGTCACAACTTGCAAGCACAATATGGACTGGAAGAAGCACCAGGATGACAGATGCATCAAGGACAATGAACTCTATGACAGGTAAGGGCGCCAGCCTCCAGACATGAATAATGTGTTGTTCAAAGAACATAAATTGGAGTGTGGCTCTGTCTACTCACACGGCATTCACAGCTTTCAAAGCTTGTTTGTTTAACGCATTCTTTTCTGCAAATAGTGTGTATTTGAGTAAACTGCCTCCCTAAGCTCTGTCTACAATGTAGCAGCTGTGAGTGTGTGTAGCCTAACTTGGACGAGTGCTGATTAATCATAAAGTATCAGACACTTATCAACTGATTTATTGCAGGCATATTATATTCCAAATTACTCTGAGGCATTCTTTTTGATTGCTAGGCAACAGAGAAGTGGATCAGAGGCTGGTAGCATAAATATAAGTGGGCAAAATATGCGGATGTTTGACCCTATAAGCAGATTATATTGTTATGATACACTGTACATTTGAACCAGGTCACTTCTTAATTCTGTGATTACAAAAATACTGTCCGCCCATGCCCTGAGGCTACATTTCTCATGCCCTGAGGCTCTGTTCTCTGGCCGGTTTGTCCCAACTGTGCACTGGAAAAAATTATGCTACAGTGCACTTGACACTGTTTTACGGCTGTAGTTAATGCTTTCTTAGTGTGAACCTTGAAGTAGCAATATATAGCCCTGAGCAATAATGCCTAGGGCCTTTGTAGAAGCCATATCCAGCAGGTTATTGTGCTAGCCCTAGTGATTGGCACTCTCATAAGTGCCACCCCCCCAGTTGTAGGAGGTACAGAGGCAGCAGCTATTCTCTGTGTTCTGGTACATTCACTTAAGTAACCACAAAGATGTTTTTAAGATGTGCTAATTGCCCCTCATTTCACCATCTTTCTAGGGAGCATCCTATAATCCGATTCGTAGCCTTCATTCTTTATTCTTCGTTCCCAAGGGGGGACATGAACAGACTGAGCGCTAACACAATGTCACTCCTCCATTTTTTGGGAGGGCCTGGCCTGAGGCTAGGCTGATCAGCGTCCATCACTATATATAGCCTTGCTAACATCCATTATAGTGAATGAGGCATTCTTCACAGGTACTAGAATGCTTTAATTGGTCATTATTGGCTGAGGCTGTTGCTAAATAGCAAACCGTTGGCCTGTGGTTTACAGAAGTACATCTGGTCTGTTCCAAATAGGTGAAGTATACAGTCTGTGGCTAGTAGAGTATGTCACAACACATATCACACTTTGTGTAATTAGGCAGTGAGGTGGTGAGGTCAAGTGCTAGCGCTAGGTAGCCCAGGCTCTCCCTAAAATGGGGAAGAGCCTCTCATATGAGTGACATTTAGGGTAGAAAGGGGTTGGAAAGGGCTTAATTGTACGTAGGTGAACACAGTTGTAGTTCTCAGACACCCAGGAAAGGCATTGAATCAATACTTCTTGTAGCTCATCTTTAGGGCCCTCTGGTGCCACAGACTGAGTGCTGAAGTAGTCTTTTGATTGGTCCCAAATTATTATGAGTAATTTAGGGGGAGGGGCTACACTAATTGATATAGGTGGGGCTTCGCCCAATGTAGGTGGAGTCTGGTCTGAAAGGTCTGTGATTTGAGAAGACTAGCACATTAATCATGTTCAACGATGACTGCTGTTCAGTGTATTTTCTCCATTTAGTGCCTATTTTTATCCCCCAATGTATAATGGTCTATTGGACCTGCAAACTTCCAGTAGCTTCCATTGTGCTCATGGCTGTAATGGCATGGTAATATAATGACATGACTCGGTGCACATGGCAAGTGCGGTCGGATAAGCAAACAACAGATAGACAGACAGACAGACAGACAGACAGACAGACATGGGGATGTAAAGCAACCTAAGTACCAGTGGAGCATGCGCTTCACGCCATGCTCAGCTGATAATACGAATTAACTAGTGTTTTTTGTAGTGAGGTGGCGGAGCTTTCGTGGCGCCGAAGAACAGCTGTTGAGAATGTTGTCTCCACAATTATTGCTGTGATCAAAGCCATTAAAATATTAAGATGTGTTCGTTAACATACTGACGTTGCAGGCTCCACACACCTCAGTGGCAGCACCACCAAAGGTACTTGAGATCCGCTCCTTGGGAGTCATGTTACTGCTAATGACTACTGATGGATTGTGGACAAATGACGGTGCTAGGTAAAAACCTTCATTTCAATCGCACTTCATTAGGCAATCTTCATTAAGCAATTGTCTGAAGATTACCAAAGTGCGACTGATGATTTAAGCTGCAATCTTCTCAAGAATTTGTTTTCCAGGTGCAATCAACAAAGGATCATCTTTCAATAGACTCTCAAATTTCTCTCCATTTCCCTCATTGATGGCCCTGTCTCAAATAACTCCTATATAGGTTTCAAATGACCACTTAGCAGTTTTCATAGCCAAGGAGATAAAAGTGGGGTTGGAATGGGGCTGCTGAAAGTACAAGCTGTTCCCATGGAATTCCTTGGAGGGTAAAAAATCTGTTTTCATGACCAAGCTATTATTAAATTCATAGCCTAGCTGTACCCTGTGAGTGCAGTGAAGCCAGCCCTTGCCCTCTCCAAAGTCCCTCCCAGACAAGCGTCAGCGGGTGTGTTTGAGAGTACCCTGAACTTTGAACCAGTTCTGTTTGGATTCCTTGTTCCCAACCCAATTGTTCAAGGCTTGGGTCTCATTCCCAGCCCACCTATCAGGCTGTGTACAGTAACTGCATGGGGTTATATCAGCTGTTGTCCTTGGCAGTATAGTAAGCTGTAGGAGTGCCTCTCCTCACAGCTAGGTACAATTGCAGAGACAGCTGCACTTTCCTTTTGAAAACAATGAGTAATCAGCTCTTTCTCCTTCATCATGGAGCTCCCCATTGTTACTGTATTTTGACCTCCATTATCGAAATTGATCCTGAGTCCACATTTCCTTGGGTGGGCTTTTAGTCAAGTCTGGCCTAGCCATAATTTGTGCATGTAGTGGCATAAGGGATGTGCTTGTACCATCATAGCAGGCATACTTTTGGGCATACTAATTCACCACTGCATATTTGGGGCGAGCCTGGCCCACATTAGTGAGTCGGGTTTTGCCCCCATGTCTATACCGTAGTCACGCATTGTTGAGCGCACTTCGCTTATAAGTGCATATTCGCTGTTAGGCGCTGGTTTGATTCTGTTATCAAAAAAAAAATTTTTAAGCACACCTTTATAGACATGGTGTCCTCGAACGATACTCTCGAATCGAAAAGAAAACTGCTGTTCCGGCTGATCTCTGACAAGGACCGTACGTACTTAAAATAAAGCATACTCCAATTTAATATTCATAATATTAAGCGCACCTCGATATTAGGCGCACCTCGCTATTAGGCGCTCATTTCCTTCCTGTGGAAATACAAGCGCATGCGCTTAACAACGCGTGAGTACGGTATGTATGGTGGTACGTACTCTTACAGAAATTGGATACAAATGTGTATTATGCGTCCAGTCGCTAATTGCATCATTGCGTTAGCATGGAGCTCTCCCATGGTAGCCATGCTCGAATATTGAATATGTGTTGCAGACTGAGATCTCGCCCTCCTGAAGGCCTGCCGTTTATTCTTAAGACTGGCTGGCTCACGAGAAATGGTCCATGACTGCCGTAGAGCAGGGAAGCCAGACTTCTAGAGCTGGCCAGGTGTCGGCAAGAGGCATAAACTCTTCTGGAGGATTAATTTCTAGGCTTGCATTCCTCAACATCGCACATCTGTTTGCTGCTGCAAAATGCACAACGCACCGGCATGTACATATGTTTCTTGCGAAGGCTTGCCCCCTCTGTAGCCTGGCCAGTATCCTCTGCAGCTGTAAATCATTTTTGACTCTTTTTTGTTGTTGTTGTTAGCGAACAGTACATGTGGAAAACCAAAAAATGTTTGAATCAATGTTGCGTTTGTGTACTGTGTCAGCAGTTTGGGGATGGCATAATGTGGGGAGTTTTGAGCAATTTGGGCTAGGCCTATTCATGTTTGAGGAGGACTTTAGCTCTCCTGTGCCTCCCCCAGTAATGGTGGAGACTAACAGAGCAGCTAATGGCATCTCTTCTGTACGTTGTGGCTGGTCTGTGGAGGTGAAAACACCAACATGTTTTTGGGTAGAGGCTTTAGAATTTGCTCGCAGCCACGATCCCTTTCTTTGGCCATTCTCTGTAGCTCGCCTCCGAGTGTCTGTGTTTGTTTTTTCTTTCAGAGGCGTGTGCTTGTGTTTTGTTTAACCCAGATCAATTAACGTGGTATTTAGCATTCACCATGGGAGGTGATTACAGAGGTGCTCGAGTGTGTTTTGTGAGCCTCTCATTTGATGTGGTGGACAGCGTGATGGCACAGTTATGCCAAGAATTTGAATACTGGTATGTGATCTCAGTGAGCCAGTCTGCCAACGTTGGGGGCCAGTTTTGAGACATAGACTACTATTCATGTTTCATTTATGAGATGCCAGTCTTTCATCATGGAATGCTCTTGTGAAAGACACCTTTGACACTGTGTATCATCTTGCCAACTGTACCTCCCAAGTTGCTCCTAGGACCTATCCTCGTTGCTATGGAGGGGGGGGTCACTTGACCTGCT
The DNA here is from genome assembly GCA_963921505.1 of Phakellia ventilabrum. NCBI lineage: Eukaryota > Metazoa > Porifera > Demospongiae > Axinellida > Axinellidae > Phakellia > Phakellia ventilabrum. The sequence goes on from OY997381.1 coordinate 373,375, forward strand.
GGGGGAGGGAGGGGTCACTTGACTTGCTATTGGGTGGGGGGTTTAGTTGCAGAATCAGGTGATTTGGTTAGCAATAGAGACTATGTACAGGAATGTGATCATGTGGTATAGCTAAGACATCACATCTGATTTCACCTTCTTGTTGGCACTACAGTAAGCATAGGACACGTGTTACATCTCAAGGAAGATTAGGAAATGCTATTTGTGGTTCCTGAATACCTAGTTGCATTTAAACAACTTTCACCAACTCCTTGGAGGGCCCACGTGTGTGTGTGTGTGCCCTGCCCTGTGTGGGCTTGTTTATATGTCTCCTGAGGGCTTCACATATCCAACGTTAGTCTAAACAGCTTGTACCCAGCTATATACATGTATAGCTTCTCGTATACTATCAAACCTAAGCTGTATTCCAGTGACGCCGGCTCGAAGGTTGATTGCTGATGCCCAGGGGTCTCCTAGAGCAGGTGCACCGTCACTTTATTGCCGGTTACCTCACTCACACTTGCCCCACAGCGCTCCGCCTAGTACCCAGTTTTAGTAATAGCTACCTGCACTGGTGTGTTCCCCAATACAGGATACCTTGGTGTGTGTAAAATGGCAGGTAAGGAAACTTGTTGCCTTTGGAGAGGCTGGTGCTTTTTTTCATGCGATTTAGCATACGTAATTGCACCTGGGTGACACTGCGCAAAAGACTTCTCTACCTTTTGCTGGTGAGTGTTTCAGCGCTCAGTCTGTGGTACAAACGGGCTCCGAAGAGTAGCTACAAGAAGTGTAGATTTACTGCCTTCCTTCGTTGTCTGAAAACTGCAGCTGTCCTCACCCACACAAAGTTTGCCTTCTACCCTACAAAATGTGTGCTACAGTGCGTGTGAAAGAGTCTCTTACGTTTAATTAGCAGTTTTAATTTTTTATATCAAAAACCCTGTCCATGGTTCAGATGAGTTACGTTTCCCTTGGCTACATAAACGCAACCTACCCCTCCAAGCCCCGCATGTGCATCTCAGCTTGCTAAAACGTGCCGGTGTTTCCTGTCTCATCCTTCCTCCCGGCGTATCGAGTTACCCCCTCCCCTCCTTTCTGTCTCCTGCTACCAGCGGAGACCATCTGTGCAGGGGGGTGAGAAAGTGGCCACTTTTGTGGCGTCCCTGTCATTCTCTTGGTTTCTATGACTAGGTTGTCGGGTTTCGCTACAGAGATGATCGAGATACCGGTGGCTTCTTTTAACGATGTAACCATTAATTGAAGTCCTTCTGCGAGCTGTGTTGGTTATGTTAGGTTTTGTTCTCAGGCTCGGAAGGAAAAAAAATGACTTTGATTTTTTGGGGGGATGGTGTGAAAATAGCCGAGATCGAGTGCAGCCAGAAGCAAAGCTATGGTGGTGTGTGGTTGGCCAGGGTAGATATCATAGTTTCACTTTACTGTTAGTTGTGAGCAAATTGTTCTGTTCTATGGTCTTGGACTGGAATGGGCTCTTGGTTTAGTGTTAGACCTGTCTCATTCCCAGACCGCTTAATTATCAACAGCTTTAATGGCTGTACTGGGAATGGGACCGGAGGTAGATGGATAGGCAGCAGATTTACTCTCTCTACACCCGGGTGTCTCCGGATCAGTTCCCCTCCTCTGCTTTAGCTTCTATTTACGATGGTGGCGTCTTAGCCGGGGACAAACACAGGATGCTGACTGAGTGTTAGTTGAATTAGCCAGAGTGTTCGTGGGAATGCGGGGCCCCCTCGTTGCTCCTAGTGCAGGATGTTGACAAGGCATCGGGCCAAAATTAACCTCATGCACATGTACATGTACATACACACATGTACATACACACACACACATGCACATACACACACACACATACACACATGCATACACACATACACACACACACACACACACACACACATGCTCAAAGGTATGACTATACAGATCTACTAATTAATTCCACTTTCTGTCTGGTCCCACGCGGGCGGAGGCTGGGCTCATTCCGGTTCCTAGAAGCACTGCAGGCCTCCTGCATCCCCGTATCCATGAGCAATGGGTGAGTGCTTGCATTACATCAGAATTACATCATCCATGGGCTGTCATTACTGTACTTACCGGTCATATGTAGGTTGATTTTACAGCTCGTGCGTCACTCCAGCAGTGGGAGGGGGAGGGGAGTGCCTCCGAGTGCTCAAGGGTCAGAGTGAGATAGCTGTCCTGGAGGCCTTAGGGCATCAGTCGAGCCACCTGCCTAACGATTAAGTATTTGCTTCGGCTTGTTGTACCCTAGTGGTGAGACGGCCTAATTCGCCGGAAACCTGCACACAATTGTATAGCTGACTCTGTTCATATCTGAGCTTCTTATGGGCGATCTGCTTACTACTATTAACCTATAAAGACACCTTAAGAAGACCTTATTAATAGCCTTACTATAGCCCCTAGTGTGAGATAAATAGCTTATTAATCAGATTATTAATCAAAGCTGCCAATTCTAGGGTTAGCCATAACTTAATTTGTCTATTATTGGCACCAATCACCAATTTGCTTTACAACATGACCAAGCCATACATATGCAGAGCGTCCCATTAACTCATCACCATTACCATGGTAACTAGATTGGGTACTGAACTATAGTACTAATTTAATTAGAGGCAATTTAGTTAGCCTTAATTAGTCTCAGACAAATTTTGACAATCACCCCCTCCCCTTCCCTCCCTCCTCCTGCCAGCTACGTCCTGCCATTCCAGGATGTCATAGACTGGAAGAAGGCTGCCCTGACTGTGGAGGAGAGGCAGCTGCTACAGGTAAAAGAAAAAGCCACAGGATTCCTTAGAACAATTGTGGCAAGGGCAGTAGAGCTGACTTACCATGAAACTGTACAGGTAGTAAGCTTTGCTTGGTTAGGAACTGTACTAGGCTTCTCTAGATAAAGCTATAAGATAAATTTGCCTACTGTAGTAAGCTTCAGAGCTCTAAGTCTTAGATTCAAAATCAGCATCCATTTAACTGCCCGAGATACCATTTTATTGTCCGACCAACCCGAGTGCAGTGAGGTCATGGACTCACGGCCTAAGGCATATCTTCAAAATGGAACACCTCTGGAATTCCCCCCCCCCCCCCCCCCCAGAATTTTGAAGTCAATCATACTCAGTATTTTAATTTTCCTCGGGCCCCATAAGCCGCCAGAAGAGCATGTAAATTGGGGGGAGCATATCCCCGTGCCCCTGAGGGGGGGGGGGGGGGGGTAGCTCAGCACTCAGTATTTTTTTCTACTCCACTGAAAAATCTGGCTAATTTGTTTCCTGTCTCTCCCGGTCTTCATTTATACGATTTCCCCCCCCCCCCCCCCCCCCCCCCAGGTCCCCCATGTGGTTCGCAGCGTCCCCTCCCACAAGCTCCTCTCCATGAGGCTGCACACCCAGTTCCTCTGGGAGACCTACTTCAACTCCATCGAGAAGATCATCACAACCACCCTGGAGGTTGGTTGGGCGGGGCTCCAGCTGAGTTGACCACACCCACTTGTTGGCTCTTGCATAGGAAAGAAAAGCTCTCTGAAAATCAACTTTAATTCGGAAAGAAACTTTGCTAACGGTTCAACTAGATGCTCTAGTCTTCTTCAGGGTGAAAAAGACTACAGCATCTAGACAAAATGTCGGCAAAGTTTCTTTCCGAATTAAAGTTGATATTCAGAGAGCCTTTCTTTCTTTGTGATGGTACTTCAGAGAAACTCAGTAGATTCCCCTCTCCTCTCCTCAGGTCATCCGAAACAGGCTGCAGCCTCGAAGTGCCTTTGCATGGAACCGCAGACCAGGAGGGCTGGCCGTCCAACCAGACTTCAGTCCCCACCCTCGAGACTACCCGTTCTACTCCCCCTTGCGAGTGGCCCATCGTGGGATGGCCAACTACACTGCCGTTATCACTTGCACCAGGCCCGCAGTAAAGGGGACGTCCCCGCTTGTTAGACTCGTTAAGAGCATTGCCACTGCTCCTCACTTGCACAAGGTGAGTCATGTGACTGACATGTGATGGACTGTAGTGAGTCATGTGACTGACATGTGATGGACCGTAGTGAGTCATGTGACTGGCATGTGATGGACTGTAGTGAGTCACATAATATTACTGTAGTTTTTGTAGAGACTTTCAGCGTATTGCCTGAATCACAAGATACGTTCACACACACACACATACACACACACACGCACAGATCGTCATCTTATGGGCGGGGTCAGGGCCACCCAGGATCAGTATTCCAGACCTCGGGGTGCCCATTGTCATCCAGCAAAAAAATCTTCGTCATGTAAGCACAACAGTTCACACACACACACACATACACTTACAGCTGTTAGTATCACCTTCCTATTCTTGAATGTAGGCATATAAGTGAACATGCTATTTTTCACAGGCTCTAATTGGTCAGTTTTGGCCGTTGCTAGACGTCGAAACAGACGGCATTCTCCACTTGAACGAGAATGTTGAACTTGCAGCTGATGAGGTGAGCAAATAATATATTTTCCTGCCATATGTCCATGATTATATATCTGCCAGGTGTGCTATGTCTGGCAGTTAGAAGGGGCACTCCCGTTCATGTTTAAAAATGGAAGGACTTAGAACCTGAGTGGGCTACACCCAAAGAGCCGCATACTTGAAAGATTTGTCAGGCTGTTATTGGAGCAGTTGACGTAGCCATTGAAGGCTTTCTTTAGCTGCAAAACAACACAGACTGTACAGAAGACCGGCGACAGATCTACCTGGTTTTCTGTCTCCAGTCTGAATGTCCGGCATTTGTAGTTTTGATGCAGACATTGTAGCTATCTCTAACTTCCAATTGAGGCTTTCACGATAGAGTTTCATACAGGAAATCCACATCAAAGCACATACATACATATTCTGTACTTCATAATGGGAAAGGGTTTTATTGTCTTCTTTGAAATAATTACTGTGTCTGAAACAAACTTCTTTGTACCCCTTTCCTTCTCCGTAGGCTGAGTTTGGCTTCACCACCTGGCGCTCCTTTCCCGATCGGCTAGTCGGCTTTGTTGGCCACAAGCACTTTTGGGACCCTGTCCACCTCCAGTGGGGCTACACGTCCCGCCTGGCCAATGAGTTCTCGCTGGTGCTGACGGGAGCCATGTTCTATCACAGGTGGGGTCCGATAGTCTTTGCTATTAATGGGAGTATACTGAAGTCGGTTTATGTGACGACGATAGATAAGCATGGTGGCTGGATTGCTAAGTTTAGTAACCACCAAATATGGTATGTACATCAAGTGTTCATTTAGAAAAATCCCCAGGGGGGGTGGGAGAATGGCCCCCCTGCCCCCCCTAGATGAAGCCCTGTACATGCTTAGACAGCACGCAAAGAATGCCGGTAACGCAGCAGCAATTGCTGGTCTCCCCCCCTGGGGTGATCACTGCGAGAGTTGGGACAAGCTACAGCTGTTTTCATTTCCATTGCAGCAAATGGCCGACAGCGCTGTATACACCAAGCTCTCCAATACATGTGTAGCTACTGATAAGCTACTCTTGTGTTGTGGTTTGTAGCTGTTGGGCCTTTGCATTTGCAAAGGAGAGGAAATCAGCTGTGCAGCTGGCCAACAGCGCTGCAACCGCATTCACTTAGTATAATGGTATTCATATCTGACTAAAGCGTTTTGTGGTTACAGTGCTGTTGGCTGCCTGGCCGCTGTATTTCACTGCCTGTATAGTACATGCTTCCCTCCTGCTTCACCAGTTCGTGTGCTCCTGTGAAGTTTTGTGTTTCCTAGGATTGCACAGCAGAGTGTTTGCGCAATCCTAGGATTGTGCAGCAGAATCTTTTGTGCAATCCTAGGATTGCGCAGCAGAGTGTTTACGCAATCCTAGGATGCGCAGCAGAATCTTTTGTGCAGTCCTAGGATTGCACAGCAGAATTTTCTGCGCAATCCTAGGATTACACAGCAGAGTTTTTTTTGCCTGGGAACGAGACTAAGAACTGATCGAAACCTGTTTCTAAAAAAATGAACTTCTGTTTTAATGGTGATGTAAGAATGCTTCGATTTTACCCACCCTGCTCACGCCCCCCCCCCCCCCTCCCATCAGGTATTATGGCTACCTCCTCTCCAAAACACTACCTCCTGCCGTCCGTGACCTGGCGGACAGGAACCACAACTGCCTCGACATAGCCATGAACTTCATGGTGTCCCAGGTCACCAGGAGACCACCCATTAAAGCTACTCACAAGAAGGAGCTCTCGAAGCTCCTCCAAGAGACTTCCTCTAATGTGCAGAAGCAGCAGTCCGATAGGGTGTCCTGTCTGAATATGATTGTCAATGCATATGGCTATGTGCCGCTGCAGTATTCGGCTGTGCGTCTGGACCCTGTCCTTTTCAAAGACAATGTCTCCATGCTCCGAAAAGAGTACAGAAAGCTGGAAGTCATATAGCGGTGCTTGAGTTCAGAGTATCTGACCCTCCATTTATGGAATAATTCCAACCCCACTCCAAAATCACTCTTTATTTATTGCAAAGTTATGTGTTTTTATGAACTCCATGCAGTTGAATCCCTTCCACTGTTACATGTGTATCTGACATGTATCATTTATTATAGAACTCACGTGATTAAAATGGTACTTTGCACGTGATTAATTAACGCTTCCGCATATAATTAATGATGTCATTTTATGACTGTGGTCAGCGCTATTATTAATTAGGGTGTGTTTTTGCGTCGATGATAAGTGTACGTTCGCTATCTATGGATTAAACTGATATATCGACTTTCTGCTGCTCCAAAGAGACTAGAAAATTGTTTGTAATGTACTGTAGCTGCCTCTGAGGCAGAAATGAAGAGAGGTAACGATTCGGATGAACCCCTCTCCTTTTAGAGCACACATTAGCCTCATAGCAAGAAAGAGAACGTGGTCCTACGGAGAAGAATTAGAAGAAGACGGAAAACCCAAAATTCCAAAGCTCTCTTTATCTCCGAGCATGGCCAGCAACCGCCAAGACGGCACAAATAAGCAGGAGTTAGGCCAGAACGTCCCGGAGTCTCACCTCTTTCAAATGAAAGACCACTGCAACGACTCTTTTGTTGTCATGAACCAACTCAGAAGAGAAGAACAGCTGTACGATATAATCTTCAGGATAGGGGTGCACACTTTCAAGGCCCACCGTGTGGTTCTGGCCAGTGTTAGCCCCTACCTCCGTGCCATGTTTACATGTGGCATGAAGGAGAGTAACCAAGATGAGATTGAGCTCAGAGACATTGAACCAGGGGCAATGTCACTGTTAATCGATTACGCATATACGGGTGAGATTCTGGTGACCGTCGACAATGTACAAGACCTATTGCCGGCAGCCGGCATTCTACAGCTTAAGGATTTGAAAGCCGCTTGCTGTTCTTTCCTGAGCGACCACATGGACACCACCAACTGTCTCGGAATCAAGCAGTTTGCCGATCTCCACTCCTGCCCGGATTTGGTGAAAAAGGCAAATCGTTTCATCATTAGGAAGTTCACGGAGATTGTAAAACACGACGAGTTTCTGCAGCTGCCCCACGTAGTCCTGAGGGAGCTACTCGAAAACGACCACCTTCACGTCGAAAGTGAGCTTCAGGTCTTTACAGCGTTCATGGCGTGGATAAACCACGATCTGGAGAGCCGGGCCCCGGGAGCCTATGAGCTTCTGGACGCCATCAGGGTCCCCCTTCTCTCAAAAGATTTCTGGGAGGACGCTTTTAAGAGGGAGCTGCTATTTCAGCGGAGCCGAGAGTGCCACGCCTTCATGAAGGGTTACCTCATGGGGAGGAACTTTCAGAGCCTCATCGAAAAGCCGCGATCGCCAATCGAGACCATCTATTCGGTTGGCGGGAGAAACAGCCAACGATGTCTAGCAACTGCCGAGAGATATGTGCCAGAGGACGATCGATGGGAGGAGCTACCGAGCATGAAGCAAGTTCGTACGGCCGTTGCCGCTGGAGCCATTGATGGTAAGCTGTTTGCAGTTGGTGGAGAATGTGAGACAAGATACTCGCACGAGGGTACCCTCTACCTCTCTTCGGTGGAGTATTACGACCCTATCCACAATACTTGGACCAACGTGGCAGAGATGAAGCATCCAAGGTCCTTCACTGCTGTGACCGTCATGGAAGGTGAGGAGGGAGAGGTTGAGGAGAGGGAGGATGAGGGGGGGGGGGATAGAGAAGGGAGAGACCGATAGCCTCATTCCCAGGGTCCACCGAGCTTTATTGCTTAATTGCAATACATACAGCAAGTGACAGAACTAGGCTAACACCAAGGGAGTGTGGATGAGAATGAAAGGGAAGTTCTACCTTGACTTATTCCCCACTCCACAGGCAAGCTGTACGCCATAGGCGGTGAGACCACGGCCCACTGCTACAAGTCGGTGGAGGCCTACGACCCAAAGAGCAACTCGTGGGTCAGTCTACCGGACATGCACCTTGCTCGATCGGGTGCCGGTGCGTGTGCTCTCGACGGGAAGCTCTACGTCGTCGGAGGTCAAGACCGCGCGGTCCATCACTCCACGATGGAATACTTTGACCAATCTGATAATCGCTGGCACATGTGTGCCGCCATGAGGCATCCGAGATCCGGAGTAGCTGCCGTTGCCTTCAAGCAACACATATACGCAATTGGAGGGCGTGACCGACACAGACAAGCCTATTACGACATCGTGGAGAAATACACCCCAGAAAACAACACTTGGGAAGTTTTCCAGCGCCTTACTCACCCGAGAGCGTGGCCGGCAGCTTGTGTATTCAAGGGACAGATTTATGTAACCGGCGGTTATGATGGACAGTTTCGGCTCAAGACAGTGGAGAGCTACGACCCTGAGGAACAGAAATGGAAGAGGATGGTGGATATGGCTGAGTTTCGGGCCGGCTGTGGTTCAGCAGTGCTATAGACTGCATGTAGCACGATTGTCTCAGTTATGTGCTGAATAAATTATTATGTTATGTCCGTCGACTTCAGACATAGTTTTAAATCATCATTGCTGGATGTTTAATAGTATTCGTTTTTCTATTTGTATACGCGTATAATACAATTATTATACTCTCTATCTACTCTACCGAAATTTTCAAGTTTTGGTCACATGCTCATGGGGTATGCATGTTTTTTTTACTGCATTTTTTGTGCAATACATGCAATTTTCAGTACTTACTTTTGGGTTAGTCCACTATGCTTCTCAGCCCATCAATTGAAGGCTCAGAACCACAGTGGTCTAACCCACAAACATTGAATTTGCACACATGCCAGTGAGTTTAAAAGTTGCACTTCCAAAAACCTAAGGGTCACACAAATGTTACTTCATGGGACAGGTAGAGGTCTCAGAGGCATTTGACCATATCAACAACATGCGTAGCGTGCACTGTCCATAATGCACCCCAATGGAAGGAAGCAGCTGTAAAAATGATCCTATAGCTAGTGAAATTTTACATGTTATAAATAAAAAAAATTACATCACAGCAGCCAACAAAACTGTATAATAATATTAAATTTTCAGCTTGCTCTAATTGACTCCTATAAATAGAGCACAGTGACTATCATGTGAGGGGAGAGAGCTTCCTGGTGGCAGCCTCGCTGAGGTCCGGGTGCCACACATCCATTGTCAAGACGATCCCAGTCTCACTTCCATCGTACCACAGTTCTTGCTCAAACGAATCGTCCAAGATGAACATCTGTCCTTCTTCCAGAACTCTGAACGGAGAAAGGGGATTTCTGTCTCGCCAAAGAAGTGGCATTTCCTGTCTGACTGCCTGCCCAGTTCACTTTTAAATTCTAACTGTTACCCTACTGGTATTCACATCAACCATTTTAGGCATCCATTAATTTGTGCAAAGAATTTGGCAGTCCTAACCTGGCTAATGCTGTTTGCAAGACCACACTGTCACATCACAAAATTATAAAGACATCAACACTTGCCCTTATAACAAAGTGTGGATTTTAGTAAGTCAGGGGTGACTCAATACCCACGTGAAGGTTCACAGACTTCCACACACCCCCCACACCCAGACCCCTCACCTGCTCTCCTCTGCCACCCGGATCTTCAGCCCCTTGTCCAGTCGCAGCCCCGCCACTACCTCCAGCCGTGTGTTGGTCGGACCCACACGCGGCAGGATGTGGCTACGAGGGGGAAAGACAGTGAGCTTCACCTCTCCTCTCCGGCAGGTGAGAGCTTCTGGGAAGGACTCAATCAGAGCACAGATCAACGGAGCCATGCCACAGTTTTCGGCATGTCTCTTCCCCTTCGAATAGAGGACAAAGTGAGTGTTTCCATTCGGGAATGCCCCCGTCTTACCATCAAGTAGAGAAATGGCTTCTCTGTTGGGGGAGGAGGGGAGGAAATGGAGTTGTTGTGTTCGGTTATTGTCAGCCTTAAGACTGTAGCCCAACTCTATAAGTTAGTGGTGATAGCATGCTACAACCTCGTCCCCAGGCTCTAGTGTTTGCTGGTGTTTCAGCACTCAGTCTGTGGTACAAACGGGCTCCGAAGAGTAGCTACAAGAAGTGTAGATTCACAGCCTTCCTTCCTTCATCTGAGAACTGCAGCTGTCCTCACCCATGCAAGAATTCATCCCTTCTAGCTCTCTTCTACATACTCTACATGTCACACATGTGAGAAAAAACAGGCCTTGATGTTATCGTTTGTAAGTACCAAATTTCAACAGCAAGCTATGTGCAGTGAAACTGATAATTAAATAACTGCATTTTTCAAAATCTCTTGTTGCTATGCATACTTCACGTTCGGATATTTTGGTGAAACTGTATGAGCGGTAAAAAGACTTTATTCTCAGGCTCTCTCCCACCCTATGCCTGGGAACGGGACTCTCTCCCACCCTAGCCTGGGAACGAGACTGCAAAGAGAGCAAAGTTTCAAGTTTTCATACTCACTGAATAATGTTTTCCAGCGCCTTCTCGATCCTCTCAAGTGCTGGCTGGTAGCTGGTCTCCGTAGGAGTCCACCATCCTCTGGCGGTTAGGTCCGGCTCGTTGTAGAGTGAGCGCTGCCACACAGAGGGGATCAGGTCCAGAGAGACGGCTTCACCATATATGGCATAGGCCTGTGTGCGTGTATGCATGCGTGTATGTGAAGGTGTGTGTGTACCATTGGTTGCATGTAGATACTTAGTCTCGTGTGCCAGCCCCCCGTCCCATTTTTGTGGATGGGGGCTGGCACGCGAGATTAGTAGATACTATGACCCGTTTTAGTTCTGCTGTTTCTTATGTGAATATTGAACATATGCCCTTGAATTCATAGGGTTAAAGTTTATTTCGTCATTTTGGCTGCGCTTGTGAGGTAATTACAGCTGCTTGCATTCGTGTCGCTCCTGGACTGCCTTACAAAGGAGTACATTGTGGTCTCTAGATATTGTTCCCTTCTTTTAATATTCCAACAACATTGGTCCAATTTGTCAGTCACATCAGGCCAGAAAACGGAGTGCACATCTTGATTATTCACCGATAGAGCCTCGAACCCAGGCCTTCCCCGCCCAAAATTTTATCTCAGCCATGGTAAAATCTGCTCGCAGCCATGGAGATAAAATCTGGGCGAGGAAGGCCTGGGTTCAAGGCTATCAATAATAGCACAGTGACAATGTAATAGCCCCCAGCGATGTATGTTTTGAGTGTAAGCCTTTTCATGCAAACGCTTTCGGTTAACCGCAGAGCCACCTCACCTCGAGGTGAACTCTTGTGTACCCTTGTACACGTAAATATATGTATATAGTACACGGCTTAAAATTAGTCAAGCTCACCTCCTCTGTCCTCTCCAGCCTCAAAAGGCACTCCCCGGCGTAGAGGTAGAACTTTGCATTGGTCTTGATCGACTCGTCTCGATGGATGCCTTCCAAGAGAAGAGGCAAGGCCTCCTCGTAGCGCTTCTCCAAGAAGAAGAGGAAGCCCAAGTGGGCCTTCGCAAAATGGTTGTCTGGGAACTCCTCTAGCACTCTCTTAAAGTGCGTCTTCGCTTTCTTGTTGTGTCCGGCGTAGAGATATCCCAGACCGAGTCTGTTGGCAATGGCGGGGCTTCTTCCTCTAATCTCCTGGAGCTTTTCCAGGGCCTTCAGTGTCAGCTGGTGCTGGTTTCTCTCTGCCGCCAAGTCAGCCAATCGCATCAGTGAAGCCACTTTCAAGTCTTCCTTCGCCTGGAAAGTCTCCAACCCAGCCTTCTGGTAGAACTCGATGGCCGTGTCCAAGAGCTTGTTACTCTTTTTCTGTCGCGAGAGGTGCTCCAGGGCGATTCCTTTACCGTAGATAGCCCGGGGGCTTTTAGGGAACCGTTTTAAAATCTCATTGAATGTTTCCAGGGCGGGGTTCCACCTCTCATCTCTGAGAAAATTGTCTCCTTTGAGGATCTCAACAATGTACGGCCTGTCCGGATCGCTGGGACCGATGGGTCTCCGCAGGAGTCGGATTTTCTCAAGGTTTACCTCTTCACGGAGGACACCATCTTCTCGGACGGAGTAGTTCTTGCGTCCAGAGTTGGCGCCTGTTTTTGCTGGTCTTTTGCTTTCTTTTTTGTTTCCAGTTCTGCGGCCATCTTCTGCCTTAGCCTTCGAGGACTTGGTGGCCGTAGAGCCCTTGTTTTTCTTACTCTTTCCATTCTTTTCTGCGTCAGAAGCTGCGGGTTTCGACTTAGCCTTTGGTGCTGCTGCCTTTTCACTGCCTTTCGAGTTCTTCTCTGCAGCCTTTGATTGCTTAGGAGCAGCCCTATCATCCTCGCTTGCGCCATCATCCTTAGTTCTCTTGGCGGATTTTGGATCTCCTCTCGAAGTCTTATCTTTAGCCGCCTTTGTCCCAGACTTGTCCCCTCTTGCGGACTTGGCTTGTGAGGCAGGAGTCACGTCTAGCTTTGGCTGGTAGTATGCAAAGTAATAGTAGAGCCCGGCCGCTGCCAGGATGAGCACGGCCACCACCGCTATCCAGCGTACGGTGTCTGAATGCCGCTTCTCTTTTTCATACTGCTGCTTGTGTAGCTTTCTCATTTCTGTGTGTGGGGGCGTGCATGCATAATATGTAAGCGGGTGTGGTCAACTTCGCTCCTTTAGCTAGAGAACAGCGATCGTTACGAATCATGCCGGCAAATACGTAGCATGGCTCTAGTGCACACACTTATACCATAACTTGAGACGTCTAGCTGAAGGAGAGAAGTCGTGGCAGTGTCTGGGAACCTCTCTCCCTCCTCTCGTGGTGCCACGAGACTACTCTTTCCTCCCTCCCTTACTCTAATACTCTACTACCTGTACTGACACACACAGAGGACACGTATACCAGCCCTTTGCTTCATCTACTCATAAAATATATTTGCAAGGAGAAAAGTACGAAAAGTGATCACGCCGTGTTCGACTCACTCCTTGCTTCCTGCCGCTCATCGCTGGACATCGGCTCCTTCGTGCCGCCCATCGGCTCCTTCGTGCCGCCCATGGCGCTCCCGTTCCTGTCGTCCTCTTTTCCTCTTCGTCTGCTCTCCATTCCTGTGTTTGTTCGGCCCTAGCTAGCCCTGTGTTTCACTACTCCCATTTGCAGCATGCTCCAGGAAATAACTACTTCCTGTCGTAAAGGGCGACTTCCTCGACTGTACATGTATGGCTTTACAAGCCCCGCCCCCCACGATTTGTAAGCACGTGACTTTCTCGAGGTCAAAGTACCAACCACGTGGCGACGACAAACTTTGCCCAAGTGGTATTAACATGGAGAGGGCAGTTGCCAAGGTGACATTTGAAGGGATCGAGGCCGGTGGTGATACCTCAGCCTCCGAGACGGAGGCGGGTGGGTCCTCGGGGAGCGAGGAGGAGAGGGAAACAAGACTCATGGTGACACGGCAGAACAAGAAGGGAAAGAAGTCTGGAGGGTTCCAGTCCATGGGTGGGTGGTGATGTAATAGTTTAGGTGTGTGATGTCATAATGATGTAATGCTCTAGATCGTTAGCCTCGTTCCCAGTCCACGACAGAGAGGGGGGTGTGGTGCGGGTACGAGGGTACTAGATCGTTTGTTTCATCAGTTGTAAATCTGCTATGCAGGTTTGAGCCACGCTGTCTTCAAGGGAGTGATGAAGAAGGGGTACAGAGTCCCAACACCCATTCAGCGGAAGGTACTTGTGATGATGTTGAAGAACTTTGAAGTGTTGCTACATTGAGTCATGAATATGTGATGTATAGCCAGTGACCAAATGTGCATGTGTACGGAGGGACATGACTGATTATCTTTTGTTTTTCTGTAGTGTATCCCTTTGGTAATGGATGGCAAGGACGTGGTTGCCATGGCGAGAACTGGTGAGCTCGTGCAAGCAATACGACCTCATCACTATTGCCAAATTTGTGAGAAACTTGTCACCGTCTTTTCCTCTAGGCTCCGGAAAGACAGCTGCCTTCCTCATACCAATGTTTGAGCATCTAAAGGCCCACTCCGCCAAAGTGAGCTCTTAAAAGGAAGCAAACTGGTTTACTAGCTAGTCTGCCATATGTGTATACTCATACAGAAAATACCGGTAGCAACACGTTCCTCTGTTTATGGCAGTTTCCCAGCTGAACCTTTGATCTACAACTCACTGTTTTAGTTTCAGAGCTGTAGGAATGAGACTGGCAGCTCACAGTGAAATTTGTGAGACTATACGTGGTGGCATTGGTTACTTAGCGGAGTATATGACCCTATATAGCTTCCTTTGTGTGGTTAATGATTTTAAGAGCATATTGGAATGACATCTCCTGTTAGTTTCCGACGATGTCATTCTTCCTGTGTCCTGTAGGTCGGGGCCCGAGCACTTGTCCTGTCCCCCACCAGAGAACTGGCCACTCAGACCCGAAGGTTCACCAGAGAGGTGTGTGTGTGTGTGTGTGTGTGTGTGTGTACATGCACGTGTACATGCATGTGTGTGTAAGCAGGTATCTGTGGTGGCTAATTCTTTCTCAATTCTGCTTGAGCCGGATGACACCTGCAATTATTGTGTCACTGATTGTTCCTTGCTACACAGCTTGGCAAGTTCACTGGGCTCAGGTCTGCCCTTGTCCTGGGAGGGGACAGGTGTGTTGCCCGAGGCTCCAATATTTTTCCTTTTCGGTTTTTATCCTTTTCTCTCTCTCTTTCTCTCTCTCTCTCTCTCTCTCTCACACACACACACGCACACACCTGTACATAGAATGGAGGACCAATTTTCTGCCATGCATGAGAATCCTGACATGTAAAGCCGCATATTTCTATAGCAAGCTGTATCTTTAGTACCACTAGCAGGTTATCTTTATACTTATGGTATCGAGTATTATCTCTTTCCAAATAATGCCACCCTCAGTATCATAGCAACCCCGGGGCGATTCCTTCACTTGGTGGTGGAAATGGAGCTACACCTCTCGTCAATCGAGTATGTCGTGTTTGATGAGGCGGACCGGCTGTTTGAGATGGGCTTCTCGGAACAGCTGCATGAAATCATTAGAAGACTACCGGAATCAAGGTATTACATCATCATGACATCATTTTATATTGTTGCCTATCGTACTACGATGTTTCACTGCAGACAAACTCTGCTGTTCTCCGCCACTTTGCCAAAGCTGCTGGTTGAGTTTGCAAAAGCTGGTCAGTTTTTCTGCTAACCGCCTGAAGCAAGCTCTGTCCTTTTTCAAGGAATGCTTCTCCTACGCACGCACACACACACACACACACAGGTTTAAAAGATCCAGTTTTGGTTCGTCTTGATGTAGACTCGAAGCTGAGTGAGCAACTGAAGATGGCCTTCTTTTCCACCAGACTAGATGATAAGCCAGGTTTGATGTCCTTCAGTGTTGCATCAGTCATAGCCTAATCCATCACCAATTAGCCTGGCTTCTTCCTGCCTTCCTCCCTTTCCTCCACCCTCCCCTCCCTCACCTCTCCTCCCTCCCTCCCTCCCCTCTCCTCCTCCCCCCTCCCTCTCATCTCCACCCTCCCTTCCTTCCTCCATACCTCCCCTCTCCATCCTCCCTCCCTTCCCTCTCCTCATTCTTCCCCTTGTCCCCCCCTCCCTCTTCTTCTCTTTCCTACAGCTGTGCTACTCCACCTGCTACATCATGTGACCTCACCCACTGAGCAGACGGTGATCTTTGCTCCCACCAAGCACCATGTGGAGTACTTAAAAGAGGTGGGCTTAAGAACACCTCATACTCAGGGGTGGGCTTATTCATTGGATGACATAAACATGTACCACCCTAGTCCTTGAGACTAAATTGTTACAGCTCTACTCTTGAGTAAGTGGTGTTTTCTCAAACTGCAGCTGCTTCAAGCTGCTGGCATTAATGCCACCTTCATCTACAGTGCTCTGGATCAAACTGGTAAGCGTCTCTCTGCAGCTTGATGGCACACTTGTTCATCGCCATAGTAACATTGCAACCTAAGTTGCTACGCATTTCATTTTCCGATCCTGCAGCTCGTAAGATCAATGTTGCCAAGTTTACAAACAAGAAAACCATGGTGATGATTGTAACAGATGTCGCTGTAAGTATTAAAGACAATCTAAGCCTTCATTTTAAGGTACCTGACTCGAGTGTTCTCTGACCTCTGTCCTAGGCTCGAGGCATTGACATTCCGATGCTGGATAACGTCATCAACTATAATTTTCCTGCCAAACCTAAGCTGTTTGTTCACAGAGTAGGTGGGTGTGGCTTCCATCTCTGTATGTAGTCATGTGACTATATCACACCGTTGCATTGCACATCACATGACTGTCACATGACCCCCTCAGGTCGTGTTGCCAGGGCTGGAAGGAGTGGCAGTGCCTACTCCCTGGTGTCTCCTGATGAATTGGCGTACATGTTGGACCTCCACCTGTTTGTTGGGAGAGCTGTGGTGCCGGCAGGGGGGAGGGGAGCCTCAGGTACTAGGCTAGTCTCATTCCCATACCCTATTCACCAGGTCTAAATCACTTACAGTATGTGGAATGGGTATGGGTCTGGTGAGGTATCAGCCGCTTGTATAGTGCAGTGCTGTGGCAAGCTGCGACGGAGTGGTCTGGACATCGATGCTGCAAAGCAGTCGATCATCAATCCCAGCCCATAACGCAGAAGTTTTTAATTTCCACTGGTCAGGAAACGCTCTCGTAGCATCTCACACCTTCTTCTGTCCAAAGAAGAGCATTGGAAACTTGAAGGTCACCGACGGGTGACAGTTTGTTAGTGTCACACAGCAGCCTCTTGTTTCTGTGATGAGGGTACTAACTCCTGTGATGACTCGTCATTCGTCTTCTCTGTATTCTCTGCAGGTGTGTTCGGTTCCATTCCGCAGTCTGTGATTGATACTGAAGACGAGTTCATTCAACAGTCCCTCTCCACCTCCTCAGACCTGGTATGGGAATAGAATTTTCATTACCTGGGAATCGGACTAAAATTATCAAACACTGTTCCCTGCAGTCTGCCCTGAAGCAAGTCGCAGAAAATGCCCAGAAGCAGTACGTGAGGTCACGCCCCACGGCTGCCCCGGAGTCTGTGAAGAGAGTGAAGGAGCTTCCCACCTCACTGCCTCTGCATCCCGTGTTTGGTGGGTTAACCAACGAGTTCCTTGTGTCTTCATTTCTGTTATTATGATTCCCTAGACGGTTGGCTCTTAGTCTGATTGTTGATTTACCGTCTGCAGAGGAGCAGTGTTCATCTCACGATCTCGAAAAGAGCAAGTTCTTGGGCGCCTTGAAATCCTACAGACCATCACAGGTAAGTAAGGTATAAAGAATCCCACTTTTCTTCTTATGTTTATGGTAATTTCTTCCATCGCTAGACCATCTTAGAAATCCATTCAACTGCGAAGACTACTGCTAAGCAAGTCATGAAGACAAAGAGGTATGCCATGTGACCTGTCATGTGACTAATCAATGCCCACATGCAAAAGATAGTGTAGTGGTTGCGACTGATCCTTTAATAAAGCCACATGGCATCCATGTGACATACATATGATAATCAGGTGACTCTCTCCAGGGAGCATCATGGCGGTGTAGTGTCTGCCCACCAGCAGACGCGAGCCCAGCAGCAGACACTGGGTACTGATGAGGCGGAGCCCTCGGCACAGGAGCAGAGCCAAGAGGAAGACCTGAGGGGCTTTCAGACGGAGGAGTCTGTTAGCCGCAGAAAGAAGAAAGGTTAATTTGGCGTAGAAACTACCTCTAACGTACTACAGATGCTAAGACTTCATTTCTCGATGTACAGGAGCCAAAAAGACTATAAAAGACGACAACTATGTACACTATGCTCCACCTGATATGTACTCGGAGAAGGGGTATGCTACTTATACACAAACTCTGCACACTCTTGAATACTCTTGTATACTCTTGTATTCTTGCACACACTCTTGGATACTACATTGCTTACCCTTTACACTCATTGGTATACTACTCGCCTGTCTTAGGTTATCTTTGGGTACTAGCTTCAACCAGCAGGCGGCTGGAGCAGTACTGGACATTGAGGGAGACGAGGGGACTGAACTTCAGAGGTCCAGAAGCCGTCTAAAATGGTCAGTCACCAGGCAGCGTGAACCTTGATCTAGCTAGCAGGAGGTGCGCCACTTCTCTTAATAATGCACACCTGATTCCTCGCCCCGCAGGGACCGCAAAAGGAAGAGGTTTGTAGGAGAGTCTGGCAAGGAGGGTCAGAAGAGAATGAAAACAGAGAGTGGCAACTGGATCTCGGCCTCCTACAAGTCAAATGCGTATCCTTTAAAATGAGCAGTGCGTGTTTGCCATTGTCGTAATGTGTAGTGGTGTGTTTCTTGAGCATGAGGTGCGTGATGATGATGTAGTGATGATGCAAGGGTATATAGCTGTGAGTCCTTAGCCCTCACTAGATACAAAGAGTGGATGGAGAGACACAAGATCGAGGGAGCTCTGGTGGGCAAGGAGGTAGAGTCGCCCGGAGCAGCAACGACAACATGGAGCAGAGGTCTGATAGGCCTCATTCCCAGCCTCTTGCCCCGTATCTTGGCAACAAAGATATAGAATATACACTCTCTTCCTTGTTTGGGAAAACCCAAGAAATGCGCACGCCATTGGGTGTTTACCGGTGCTCTCTAATGTTGCTACATGCGCTGTTCTCTGTATAAGCCCACTTTTGAGTGTAAGCCTCCCTCTCTGCAGGGTTTCATTTAGGAAAATCCCCAAGGGGGGAGCCTCCCTCTCTGCAGGGGTTCATTTAGGAAAATCCCCAAGGGGGGAGCAAAAAGCACATCGGAAGACATTTTGGGGTGTGTGTGTGCTTATAGTGAGCAGTATTCAATTTTGGAGGGTTGAAATTCCCACGGAGGGAGAGCACAAAATTTCCAAGGGGGAGCGAATGCCTGCTCCCCCCCCCCCCCCCCCAAATGAAGCTTTGCTCTGTATAAGTCTAGCCTGAGTCCCAGGCTCACTCCTCCTTTTTAAAGGAGTGAGGTTAGTATAAGCCTGTAATCCCAGTTCTCTCTACCCACAGGCAGAGGTTCCACCTTCAGGGGAGGCAGGTCCTCCAAGAGGGGCTCTAGGAGGATGGCTGGCACAGGGAGAGGGAGAGGGGTGGCAGACACAGGGAAGGGAGGGGAGGCAGGAGGCCTGAGGTCGAGGTCCGAGATCCTCCGTAAGAGGAGGCAGAGGGAGTTCCAGGAGGGGAGGAGGAAGATGAAAGCAGGAGGGAAGAAGGCGGGGCCAGCCAAAGGGGGTGGGGGTGGTCGGGGCAAGAACAAGAGAAGATAACAGCTGTACATACATGTACATGTACTAAGTTCTTGTTTTACTTATTCAATGAAATAGTTATTGTGACCTACTCTGCTGTGATTGCTGACTGATTTGTGAACAGCCACACTTCAGTTTTTTCGGGGAACAATTTTACTTCAACTGGAGCTAACGTGACTTAAATTGTGCTTAATTGCGGGAACTTAGTGAAGAGAGGTTGGTAAAGTTAATTGTAGAAAAATTGCGAGAAGCTAGCTGGTAGAGTGGGTTGGAGGGAGGAGTATGAAGTATTATTGAGAAGGTATGGACTGGGAGAAGGACAAGCTGGGTCTGTGGAAGAGGTGGGTGAGAGACTCGCTGAATGGGAGTGAGTGGAAGAAAGAAGTAGAGGCAATGAGCAGTTTGGGATGGTACAGAGCAGTACTTTTCAAATTTGGTGCGGAGAGGTATATTGCATCGTGGGAAGTGCATGAAGCAATTAGGTTAAGGTTTCGACTGCGGACTGGCTCTGCTGGGTTGTTGGAGGACAAAAGGAGGTGTGGAATGTGTGTTGTGTAATAATGGTGAGGTAGAGGATGTAGGACACTTTGTATTAGGATGTGAGGAATTTATTCAAGAGAGGAGAGAGTTGGTTAGGAAGATTGAGAACCTAGAGGGAGCAAAAAAAATGGAGTGAAGAATTTGAACGGGAGAGGAGCTAGAGAAGGTGGCATTATTGTTAGGAAGGAGAGTAGAGGATGTGGACAGGGAAGTGATGGGTGTGATGAAAGAGTTGTTGGGTTGGTTATAGCTAAGCCCCGCTCTGAGTACCTGGACCCCAGTGCCCCCTGTACCTCCCTTCCTATGCATAGACACTTAGTGTTAGCTATCATTATACTTGGTTAATGTGTATCATGTATGTGATGGCCCTTTAGGGCTCAAACATGAAGAGATTTAAAGATTGCATGTTTTCTCACGTCGACGTCTGAGTCTCTCACGTCGACGTCTGAGTCTCACGTCGACGCCCAAGTCTCTCACGTCGACGCCCAAGTCTCTCACGTCGACGCCTGAGTCTCACGTCGACGTCTGAGTATCCCACGTCGACGTCTCAGTCTCACGTCGACGTCCAAGTCTCTCACGTCGACGTCCGAGTCTCACGTCGACGTCCGAGTATCCCACGTCGACGTCCGAGTCTCACGTCGACGTCACGTCGACGTCCAAGTCTCTCACGTCGACGTCTGAGTCTCTCACGTCGACGTCCAAGTCTCTCACGTCGACGTCTGAGTCTCTCACGTCGACGTCTGAGTCTCACGTCGACGTCTGGTCGACGTCTCAGTCTCACATCGACGTCTGAGTGTATTACATCGACGTACGTCTGAGGTTCACGTCGACGTCTGAGTCTCACGTCGACGTCAATTTCAGTCATTTACATTCTTCCATTATGTATCATCCAATTCTGGACAGCCATAGAGGAAATGCAAGATGTTTAGTTGGGCGGGGCGGGGTGCAGAACTGCAGACAACAACATTGATTGCAACATTAATATAATACAGTAGCAGATATACTACAACACACATGAACATATTACGCTATTTGCCTGCTGCCAGAGAAAGAAAGTAAAGACAGTACAACCACTCTTTATAGATTAAGTGCATCTCAGCTATTCTTTGTATATGAATCGCTACACCATCTCTATTAGGAAATATATAGGCTGTGGTCATCTGGATTTCCATTGTTATAATATTATGTAGCTAATGACAAAGTGCAATGGTTTTGTAATGCACTTTCAGTAGGTAGTCACGTGCGGATATAACTGCAGCTCTACAATAGCCTAATCTATTCCTGAGGACAGCCTTTGAAGCCACACATTGTCAAGTTCTTTCTAACTTTCCCATAGTGGTCTATCTGATTACAGATGGTACCCTGAAATATATGTGCTATAGTATTACGATAACACACTGTTTGTGAGCCATTACTGAACAGCACATGTACACATGCCCATAGTTACACTTACAGCTTTGTAGTATTATGTACCTTGACACTGCCCGACTGTAGGACTGACTCCATTGTGAGAGGGGAAAGTGCTGGTTTGGATACCGGGGGGTGACTGGGGAGGGTGGGAGGAAGGCTGGGAAGAACGCGGCGAGGTAGGGAAGGTCTTGGACCGAGACTGAGTTCTGTTTGACAGTCTGTGATTCCATGTGCCCAGTGTGGCTAGCCTTCGATCTAGATTGAGTCTGTTTGGTCTTTTTGGTTAATTTTATGGATGACAGAATCACATGATCATTGTAGTTGACACTGTACATGATGACAGCTTATTATTAAGATGGGGTAAGACCTAGCTACAGTGACAAGACTAGCTAACTACAGTATACTGAAAGTAATGGCAGTCTCGCTTGTGGTTACCAAAAATTCGTTTCATAGTGAAACATACTATGTGACAAACTATATGACAGCTTATGTAAGACTATAGCCACGATACCATTTGCAGTGTTTCCTGCACAGCCCTGATTGTGCTGCATTGGCTGCAACTACTGCAACTACTGCACTCAGCAATGCACAAGTGCATCGGTGCCACCATCCACCTGGTGTTGTGATTTGAAATTTCCATGTAGTTGCCATGTGTAAGACTATCGTGTTGATGGTTATAGTAGCTATGCGGATAACTATTCACCTGGGCCCTAACTATATAGCTAGCTGTTGTTGTGATTTGCTATTACAATATCAAATTTCCTTGTAGCTGCATGGCATGTAACAATATTGCATTGATGGTTATAGCTACGATACCATAGCAGTATTGTCTGGAATTTAGTGCACAGCCATGTATAGTGCATTAGTGCCACCATTCTCCTAGTCCCTGACAACCCACTTACTGCATGGCCTCCATACCGAGATTTCTATGTAACCACATTTATATATGGTATCACCTTTCCACCACCTTGCGCCATTTCTTTGATGAGCACTTGCTGGCCTCCATGCCATTCCCTTGTTATATTGTTTGTTGCCATGGCTGCCTGCAATTAGCACCAACTTTCAACTAGCCACTTGCTTGCTTCTTTGATTACACTTTGCATACCACAGCAGATGCCGCCCTGCCCCATATAAGCATTTCTGCATGCTACACTCGTCTAGATTGAGCATCCAGCTGCAATAGTGAAACTATGTCAGTAGCTATAGCCAGCCAGTGTGACATGGAGCAGCAGCTATGCAGACCAATGTGAGGGTAGCTACGTGATAGCAGAAGACATATAGCTGCACTGATGGTTTTATTAAAAGCCATGGAATAACCTGGAACAACTGAAATACCTGAGCTGGAACGGCAAATAGCTCACTGTGGCTGAATGAGATACTGGTGTCCACTACCTCACTCAAAACCTCATGCACTAGTTGGTGAGTTCAAATTTGGAACTATTGTGTTAGCATAGGCTAACTGTGATATGGTTTGTGTGAATGATTCAGGTTAGCTAGTTAGTAAAACTTGAGAGCAAAACCTCATACACTGCATGATGTACTTATGTCCAGGATGAACATGGTGTATGCAGGAGTGTGCTACTAATGTTTTCATCATCAAGGCTAATTGATAACTTGCAGCATCAATTCCAACATGCATGCCTGGCTAATAAGTGTGCTAATTGTGTGCTATGTCAATATCATTATGTTTACCGTAACAGAGCTCTCTCTATTATATGCCATAGTCTCCTTCGAGAAGACATCTTAAGACTGCATTAGCAGAGCAGCTTTGGAATTTTGGCTGTGATCTGACCTTTGACATTACAGGTACCGTATAATGAAGGTAATTGTACTATGTAGCTACATATGGTGACAAGGCTTTTCAAGTATTATGTATACCGCAATTTTAGCCTTAGTATAGCTTATCAATATTTTACTTCAGGTACGTTTTTGTGGTTAGTACATGTATAGCTGCTACCTCTTGAAATTAAGCAAGTGACATAGATATTCCAAACTTGAAAGAAGCCATCAGGAAGGGAACTCACTAATTGTTTATGGTATTTGATGCCAACAAAGTGATTATAGGAGTGTCACTTAGCAGTAATCTTTTGGGACCAGTATGAGGTAGCACTGCAAAGAATTAGTACAAGCATTCAGGATTCGCGAACCAACCAGGGATTCTAGCTGGACTAAGAATTTTGTTCTCATAAATATGATTACTGTTTATGATTGTTGTGCAAGGTTTGCAGTATAGTATAGCTTTATTGTAAGTGTGTTTATCATGATCTCTGTTACACATCTCTTATCACAGCTGAACCCTGAAACCGACAGCTGCATGGGACTTCGACATTCAACACGGAGCTTCAAGGCTGGAGATGAAGACCTGGTTTTTGCATCAATCGTTCATTCGACATCACTGTTTTTGCTCGCAAAACATAGTGGAAGACGGATTCTGAGCCTTTGAGTGCTCCTGAATCAGTATCATTTCGCAGATGGTGGTGACAGCTGCCACCATCTGGCAATGATAATCAAAGCGTGTTATGACAGACTCTGCATGCATCTAATATAAGATGCATGTAGGGGTAAATATTCCTGCGGCTACTATATTGTTTGGTACTAAGACGTGACGTAATATACACGTGCGGAAACTTGCTTGCAGTTTATTTTTAAAAAAATTTAAAGCAAAACAAAAAATGGGAAATAATCTGTATACATAGTAGCTACAATCACTACAATGCCTGGTAAGTACATTTGCATGCAACCTTTGTCGATGATCCCTTGCTTACATGGCTACTTCCTTAAATCCACACTCCAGAACCGGTAATAGTAGAAGAACCTATTCCAATGATGTTGGGTGACGACCCTCACTTCAGCATCGCACTTCCCAGCGGAAAGCTGCTCTGCTACACGGTGCAGGGAGAGCACGGCTTCACTTTCAGCTTGATCAGCAACAAGAAAATCCACATGAATGCCATGTTTGTGCCGGACTCTCGCAGGGAGGAGGTTACCTGGTTGGGGTCAATAGGACTAGTCATTCACAACAGCGCTTACAAGAGGTCCAATGACACAGCTCTGAGATTCGAGGCTAAGGGCAAGATGATCCACATTGGAGATAAGATCACATTGAAGGCCAGGAAAATTGGGAAGCTAACTTTCAGCAATGGCAAGCTGACCATCTCAGAGGCCCCGCCAGTGGAAGGCTTCAAGTATCCCGCAGTGCTGATAGATATCCAGGATGCCGCCCTCAGCTTCACCATCAAGTTCATGAACCAGCACTTGGATTTGTTCTGGCACAGCACTGGGCAGGTGATCACGGACTCTCATGGAATAATTGGTGAGTCAGTCTTTGGTGCATATATACAAGCACTGCACTTTCACTTTTAACGTTCGTAATTGTAGCTACCTAATACCAGGAGCTCGGTTCTGCCAATACAGATATGTGACTTTGCTTAATTGTTTACTTTCTGTCTGAAATCGGAGACCTAAAGTGGCCAAGAAATGTAATGGATCTGGTTGCATGAACATTGTTGTGCAACTCAGATAACCCTAGCTGGGTTACAGCAAACCCTTTTATTTTTGCAGTGTATAGCTACTCATCCATGTGAGAATGGCCGAAGCTGTATAGGAGCCACTACAAGTTAATGATCAGCATAGCCTCCAAAATTGTTCCTGTTACTCTCCCACAGGCCAGTTCTTCCGCAAGGGAATTGAGATCGACGAGGTGCGCAAAATCCTGATCATGCCCAACAAGGACCCCGTACCTGTGATGCGCCGTCCTGTGTGGAGCTTCATGGAGAGGGAGGTGGCTGACGACCAGCTCTGCTGGACCGCCATGAACCCAGGCTACCAGGGAGAGGGGCTCATCGATGGAAAATACCTTGACTATCTGGTGAATGACGTGCTCTCTGCAGAATTCAAATTTGATGAACGACAGTAAAACCCCCCCCCCCCCCGATTTCTGCAGCAATGAACAAAATTATAACAGCATAATGTCATATAGTTAGTTAGATTACAGTTCAAAGAACCCCTCCTATATTATGCATTTATGTTTGATTTTTAGTGTATATTCAGTACTAGCTATCTGAGGACCTTCCCTGTACAGAGCCAGAGGTAATGTGTAGCTATTGCTGCTGTATTCCTGACAGAAACATAAGTTATGTTTCCTTGATATGCCTTTGCCATATGTTTCCGTATATAGCTACAAGTTTCTCTTGATGCAAATTGAGAAACCTAAAGTGTTAACTGCTTGTTTATAGCTACTCCTAGCTGCCTGTTACAAGCCACTCTCTAGCCTCCCAGCAGACACTTAGCTAGCTAGGTGATTTGATATCTTTAGCTACCAACACCCTGTTAGTATGAGATGGCAGGCCCACTGCATGCAGCTGCATTTGTATGTTGAGAGCACCACAAGCCATATGATGCATGGTTCACATTAATTGTGCAATTTTCAGATAGTGTTATGACATTAATATAATTTTTATAAAAATGATAGTGTTGCTTGCAGTATGTATTCGTGGACTGGAACGAGGCTAGTATGCATCTGGAGTGGGACATTAGCTGAAGACACCTGAGGTTCTGCTTGGTCTGGCTTTCTTCTCCTGGAGTTTGGCGTACACAGCCTTCCTCTCCTGCGGCCCAAAGTCTAAGATGGAGACAATGGCTCGCAGCTGGTCTTCAGCATGAAAGTCTGTCAACAAGTGGTAGACGGCCTGTTTGAGAAAATGTAACTGCATCTCGTCCATTCCACTGGGGCCAGGGTTGCTCTCGCTGGCGACATTGCCACGACGACTGCGACTCAGGTTTTGGCGGGCTTCAATGAGCTGTGATTTGAGCTGCTCTATTTCTTTGTCCTTTGCCTCTTGCGTCTCTGCCAGCTTTCTCTCCAGCTGCACCGCTCGGCTCTGCTCCTGGGCAAAATGGGCCCTCAGTCGCTCCTCCTGAAGTTTACCCTCTGTTATCTGGCCAGATAAGACATCGTATATACGGTTCTTATTAGTCTTGTATAATAGCCTTATGTCCCAGACCCACTTCTCTAGGAATAGACAGATTTAGAGTAAACTTTTGCCAGCTTTAAGTGACCTTTTCATCTAAGTTATTGCATGCCCCAGGCCCCACACCCCCTACAGTTGCTCAATTTTTCCTCCACTAGCTGAATTATTCTGTGCAAGGATGATCTGCTGCTACCTCTTGAAATTAAGCAAGTGACATAGATATTCCAAACTTGAAAGAAGCCATCAGGAAGGGAACTCACTAATTGTTTATGGTATTTGATGCCAACAAAGTGATTATAGGAGTGTCACTTAGCAGTAATCTTTTGGGACCAGTATGAGGTAGCACTGCAAAGAATTAGTACAAGCATTCAAAGGATTCGCGAACCAACCAGGGATTCTAGCTGGACTAAGAATTTTGCAATTTAGCAAGATTATTCTGCAAAAAAAATTAGTGTTGTACTAGCTTTATCCCCAGGCTCCACTCCTGCCAACAGTTCCTATAGCTCTCTCTATTATGGTGATATAACTGGTTCTATACCTGTACTTCTGTACCTATAATATAGTGGGGTGTATAAAAAGCCACACCCACCAGCCACACCCACCTCCATCTGCCACTGTTGTAGGAGCTCCTCCAGTTCCCTAGCATGGGAGTGGCTCTCGTCCAGCGCCTGCGCCAGCTTCGTCTTGTTGGCTATCTCCCGGGCGGCCTGCTGTTTGTACCTATCTAGCTCCGACCGAAGTTTCAGCAACTCTCCATCCCGCTCCGCCAGAAGCCTGCGAGATTCCTGTGTGTGTGTGTGGGGGGGGGGGGGGGTGTAAATTGAAACTTAGCTTGATCCTTTATTAGAAAACCAAGCAGGGCCATAACATATAGCTTATACGATTATTCTTACCTTGCACTAATGAGTACAGTGCTGCATGTGTAGGGCAAGTATTATACCACTATAGTGAGCTATGACTCATTATGACCCAGATTCATGCATTTTTTGGCAACGTGACAGGGAGCCTGGGAAGGGGCTACATGTAATTAATGCGTTAGTGTGTGAGTAAAGAAAAGAACAGCTGTATTTTTTGTTAATATGCAGTATACGTAGCCCAGATCCGGCTAGTAAAAACTCAGGCACCAACATAAAAAGTGTGTGTGTGTGTGTGTGTGTGTGTATGTGTGCTTGTGTATGAATGCAGAAACTAATTACTTATTTAAAGATTACTGAACATACCTGTAGTTCTGTCTCTAGCTCCTCAACGGTTGCCCGTAGCAACTGGCCCACCTCATCCTCCATACTCTGCCCGAGCAGGTCCTCCTCATTGTCGTGGTCACTATAGCCACCACTGTCCAGGGGGGTGTAATGTGTGGGTGGAGCCTCTGGGGACTGGGGGTGTGGCTTCTGCTGCCCCTCCCCAAGAGTCAATTGTGTAGTAGTTTCTGCTAGTTTTGAAGCATCTTCTTCACTTTGGGAAGCCATTGGTATTGCTCTGTGGAAGAAAATTGTAAATTCTTGCTATCACGTAATAAAACCGATAACATAGCAGTAAAAGTTCCTACAGAGCCTCAGAGTAGGCGTGACTCAGAAGTCATGTGATTTCTTACCCCACAAATGCTACATGTACGTTCTCACATGAATGAGTTTAAAACCCTTTAGCAACAGTACTATCTGTACCATCTCTAAGACATATCCACCAAACTGAGTAGTATCCTCATAGCTAGTACCGCCGTGTAGTATTTGAACTGAACTGTCCAATAGCCAGTGATATTGGATGGCCTGTTTTATCATAGATAAAAAATATGCTGCTGTCAGTATATGTTTCAACAACTTGATGAACAGGGTGTCATTCAATGGGTAGCCATCCAATATCACTGGACATAATTTGGACTCATCTTGTTTGTCATCCTTCAGATTTACATTGGACGGCTACCCATTCAATACGGTAGCTAGATGCATACAGCCTCGCGGGCGTGCGAGTGAGGCTGGTCCGCGAGACTACCTTTGGGATTGCAAAGTTAGGGGCGGGGCAGAGTAAGACAATCGGCTCTCGTTGCTGCTATGAACAATTTCTGCAGAGACTATCAGTATCAATACTCTCAATATCATATGGCAGCCACCAGACCACGTACCTTGCTGCCGAAGTGTGTAGTGCCACCTTCGACAAATCGCCTGGAAATATTAAACTTTAGACTTTGCACTTTGGACTTAGATCAGCGGCGTTTATACACGATGCAGTAGCATCGCTGCAGATAAAGAGCTCATCTGTGATCGCCGTATTTATAAATAGGCTAATATAGATTTTTGAAATTGAAACTATGGGTCTTCTCTCAGAAGGCAAGCCTCTATCGTGGCCCGAAACGAAGAAGCATGCAGAGCTGGTGCATAAGGTTGGCTTGAAGCAGTTTCTGGCCATCTACCACCGCCTGAAGGACCGCAAGGGCGACCAGCTGAAGTGGGGCGATGAGGTGAGCGCCGGCTGGAGCGGAGATAGTATCTGATATAGATAGGTGGTATAGGAAGTCAAGCTGTACGAGCTTGTTATAAACGCCCCATTAGCACCTGGCATGGTGGGCATGTGCTGATGTATTTTTTACTTCCCCATAAACCAAAATATCATGGAAATATCTTGTCCTTTTAAGACTGATTCCTTTCCTTTTCCGCCAGATTGAATACACCCTGGTGACAGCGGACGCTGCAACAAAGACTGCTCGTCTGAGTCTCATCGGACCCGACATCCTTGAAGAGCTACAGAAGCCAGAGGCCGCCGACCCTGAGAACCATCACACCAAATGGAGGCCAGAGTACGCCAGCTACATGATCGAAGGTAGGACTGCAGTCCATATTGCAGGCCTATGGGGTGTGCCTTGCAGATTGGTACTTATCCATTATGGGTAAAAGTGCTGGAAACACAAGAAATCACAAGCAAACAAGCATGTTCTTATGTTTTGTACAAGAAAACTACATCAAAGTACATGTTCTCGTGTATTTTCTCCATTTAGTGCCTACTTTTTACCAAGGGCTATTGGCTAGGTCTTACTTGTACTGGCATGTGCTAGCGAGTTTACTGCTCAGGGGCTCCAGTAGCTAAGTGGGTAAGAGTTGCACAAAAACGGTGTCTATGGTATTGCAATTAAGTGGATATCTGCCGCTACTTGCTTTGCTGAGCCACTTCCTTTGCACTTTTTGCTGAAGTGTATACATGAGTTTCAAATTACATGTAGTTAAGGGAGGCAGATTACTATTACATGTACTAAATACCAAATATGGACTCGCAGCCGTGGAAAAACGCGCGGGGGGAAAAAGCTGTGAGGGATGGCCCTGGGTACGAAGCTAGACTGCTACAGCATTGGAAAGTCTGTGGCCTGGGAACAAGGCTAGTGATGCCGCCGAGTGATGAGGTATTTTTTTAGAGTCGTTTGGTAATTCGAGTACTGCACATGTTACGTGCTCTTCCCTGGCTTCTCGGCTCCATGGACTCTTGATTGTGTATACTAGTGGTAGGTTTTTGAACAGCTGTTCTTAAAATTTTTCCAGGCACTCCCGGCGCCGCCCCCTATGGCGGCTGTCCCCTGCACTTCAACCAGGTGGAAGCCAACATGAAGCTCCGGTATGGTTGCTATGGTAACTTTCGTGAACAATCATTGAATCACATCTCTTTGACCTAATATGGAAGAGTGTGACTGTAAATAGGTTTTAGTAGCATTGTGTGTAGCGGACACAGAGGCAAATGATGATCGTAACGTACAGAGCTTCCACGAGCCGTGGTACTGCCTGTTTTAATCTTGGTGGGCATGGTCCAGACCTCCCTTCCCACTGTAATGGCAGGCAGATAGCAAGGGGTGACCTGGCAACAACGCAGGGCGGAAGTCAAGCCCTCTCCCTCTGCACTTCACCAGGTCAAACATGGTAACCCTCTGCTGGTTAGCCCAGCCAGCTAGCTGGCCACGAGGGCTGCCAGTTCTCCGCCGTTTCATTGGTTGGCGAGTGGTTGGCTGTGATGTCGTTTTTAGTAATCTGATGCCTCTGGCTTTTTTTGTAGAACGGTGGTTAATTGAGAGAGCATACAGGTTAATGCTACTAATTATGTAATACCTGAGCTAAAACCCATAATGTAAATGAGCATGGTCCTGTTAACCACAAAATTTTAAGGAGTTTTAAGGGCCTACAAAATAGTCGACTGCACAGAATCAAAAACATTTCTACTGACTATCAAAAAAAGGCCTGCTTCAACCATGAGGCTAACCAGGGTACCTAACCTTGACTCAAGTGCTGTGTAGTAGTGTGGTGCCAGTCTCAATTTTTGACTTCTTTCTCCACCCCTCTACCCTCTGGTCAGATGGCAGCAGCTCACCGAGATTCTCAAGGGGACAAACACCTTCCCTCTGGCTATCACCGTGTTTCCAAGGTGAGGGGAGGGGTAGGAGGCACAAGAGAGGGAGGGAGGGAGGGATAGGGTTTGTTGAATCTTAGGGAAATGCCAAACTTGCTTCCCTCCCTCCCTCCTCCCTCCCTCCCTCCCTCCCTCCCTCTCCCCCTCCCTCCCTCGCAGGCTGGGTTGCCCCTCCTTCACTAAGCCAGCGTTTGAGCCCCGCCCTGACTCCTCCGCCTCCCGCTCTCTCTTCTTCCCTGACGAGGCTGTCTGGACCGGCCACCCACGATACATGTGAGGACATGTAGTCACATAAGAGTACACATTTTTTGGAACATAAAAAATTACAAAATCTCTTTTCAGTAGAATTTTAAAATGTGCAATTTAGGGAAGCTTATTCGGGGCCCTAGATGAATATTTGCGAACAACCTGAGAATGAGACTGATAATACCTGTAGCTAAATATTGCATTGCTTGCCTCTGGGCATTTGTGTTAATTAACCCCTTCCATCCCCCTCCCCCCAGTACCCTTACTCGCAACGTCCGTGAGAGACGAGGGGAGAAGGTCACTATTAATGTACCAGGTGAGCACCACCTAGTGATGGTGTCTGGTAGAAGCAGTCTTGCCTCGGTTGTTCTTCTTCCAATTCCATTCCCAGCCTTCTTTGTAATCCCATTCCCACGCATGCTTCACCTCCCTGACCTTATTTTTCAGTCTCATTCCCACGTGCACTTTGGCCTAAGTCTTGTTCCAGTCCTGTTCCATGCATGCTTAGCTTCCCAGCTTTCCACAATCTCATTCCCTTGCACACTTCTGAGCTATGACGTCTTAGTTCCATGTGTATAACTTTCAAGCCTTAATTATGATACTCAAGTTAGCCAGGACATCAGGAGTAGCCTCATTCCCAGTCTCCACTCTTTTCGCATGTAGTCAAGAATAACCTGTTTTTATACATGCGAAAAAAGCTGAGAATGGAGACTGGGAACGAGGCTAAGTAAGAGTGAAATTGCTCTCTATGTTACAAATTGCTTTTTTTTATCTTTTAGTCTTCAAGGATACTAATACTGCTACTCCATTTAAAGAGCACTTCCCAGCCGACGACGGTTGTGCAGCGAGGAACGTCCTTCCCGACCACATCTACATGGACTGCATGGGGTTCGGCATGGGCTGCTGCTGCCTACAGGTGTGGTGGTCTCATTCCCAGATCAGTAGTCAAGACCAGTCTCATTCCCAGACTAATACTGCAGAGTACTTGCATTGCTAGAGAGGTTGCGCTGATGTCATGAAAACACCTGACTAACCACATTTGTGTGGCAAAAGAACGGCAGAAGTTGTTGCGATACTCACACTGTAGTTAGCAGATTTGTTGCATACATCCTGCGCGATAACTGCACCACAGCGACAGGTGACATACTAAAACTGTAAGTTTCTCTTGTCTCTGAGTTTACTATAGAACCTACCACTCTCTTGCTATGCAAAAGTAAATAAACAAGAGATAACGGAAAGTATTGCGGTAGTTATGCGGTTGTGATGTCACATGCAAGTGTTCTATAATGGTCTGGAACTGGTATCTGAATGACTACATACATGTGTGTGTGTATTGTGGCTAACCTGACTGTCATGTTCCAATTCCCAGGTCACATTCCAGGGGTGCGATATTGATGAGACACGACTTCTATATGACCATCTGGCCACTGTGTGTCCCGTTATGGTAAGTGTGTCCTCAGTCTCATTCTCAAACCACTTGGTCTAGGAATGAGGCTAGCTTCTGCCACGAGAGACCCTCACATGGATGGAATTATTGCCACCGTCATCCTCTTTCCTTCCTTCCTCCCAGTTGGCACTCTCTGCCTCCTCCCCAATCTTTCGTGGCTGGCTGGCAGATGTGGACTGCAGATGGGGGGTCATCTCCGGCTCAGTGGACGACAGGACAGAGGAGGAGAGGGGGATTAAGGTGTGAGACACGTGTGTGTGTGCGTGTGCGCGCACACGCGCACACACACACACACACACACACACACACTAAATAGAGCCTGAAATAGTAGTCAGAGCTGGACGGCATCGCTGCACCTTTTGATGATGGTGGAAAAGAGCAGTTTGGCTGCTCTGTGAATGATGCTGTGCAAGTTTAGCCGCTTTCCAAAGTCTTTAGTAAGCGCAGGTTAGCAGAAGTGGAGGCACCAGCTGTTGCTTTGCTATAAAATGTAATATTGAGCATTTGGTGGGCAGCTGTCAGGATGGCCGAGCGGTCTAAGGCGCTACGTTCAGGTCGTAGTCTACTCTTGTAGGCGTGGGTTCGAATCCCACTCCTGACATCTTTCTCTTTTTTTTTCTTTTTTTTTTGGTTTCTTGTCTGGTTTCTATTTTTTTCCTGTTCTTTTAAAAGTTTTTTTCCTCTCACTTGGCACTTTAACTTTACTTTTAAAATATTTATATTAAGTAATTATTTTTTTAGCCACTGAAAAATGACCAGTTTGTGATTCCTAAGTCTCGGTATGACACCATTGACTGCTACCTGGCCAGTGGGGAATACAACGACAAGGAGGTCATCTACGACAGAGCAGTGTTCCAGCAGCTGAAGGACGGAGGTACGTAGGAAGTAACCTCGTACCCAGGCCTTCCACGCCCAGATTTTATCTCGTAGCGGTGGAGAAAAATTGGGAAGTCCTCGATTTTTCTCCACTGCTGTGAGATAAAATCTGGGCGTGGAAGGTCTGGGTACGAGGTTAGGTTTGTGAGGCTCTCACTTGTGTACTTGTAGCTGCCGTAAGTGCTCTGATTAATTTTTTCAAATCAACAATGCGTCACTACCCTCGCTCTCTGGAGACTTGTTTCCTATCATTACGCCAGCTATGATGGATGGTCATTATTGTTTGCTAGCTAGCTACGTGCGTAAATTTACCTATGTACTGGTACCTTGCTTTGATGTCTGGCTTGCTTTAGTCTCATGCCATTTACACAGCCGCAGCCACGATTGTGCGTTAGATTTCTAATTATGCACATTACTGTTGTGATACCGAATTTCTAATATTGCATTGATTTTTTGGCGATGCATAATTAGAGCACCTATGGTACTCTAAAATTTATTCATTGTCTAAGAAACACTTTTGCTGGATGATCACCCTCAGGCTTAGATGACCTGCTAGCACAACACATCGCCCACCTGTTCATCCGAGACCCGATCTCCCTCTTCGCTGAGAAGCTGGACCAGAGTGTGGAGAACGACTCCGACCACTTCGAGGTGGGTGAAAGGGAGACATTGACATCACCATTGATCACATGACCTATATCATGTAGGGTTGTAGTTAAAGGATGAAGATCACATGATCTTTATCATGTGATTTGCTGGTATAGGTCATGTGATCAACACATAGGTCATGTGATCTTGTCGATAACTTAAATGTGTTTGAAAATGGGTAATGAATCTTGTTATGTGAATGGCCAATTATGACATTCCACTTCCTGACGAATGTACATATGTTTACCAGGAAGTAACTAATTAGTGCAACCGTTATAATATTATCGTTGTATCCATTGCTCAGAACATCCAGTCCACTAACTGGCAGAGCATGAGATTCAAGCCACCGCCTCCCAACTCTCCAATTGGCTGGAGGGTGGAGTTTAGACCACTGGAGGTATGTAAAATTCTCAAGTATTATCCTATATACAGGCATACATACATAAATACATACCTACTACATAGTACATAATATACCCAATTAGACCTAATGTTTTTATCCTCCTAGCTCCAACTGACTGACTTCGAGAATGCAGCCTTCGTAGTGTTCGTTGTCCTGCTCACGAGGGCAATTCTCTCCTTCAAACTCAACTTTTACATCCCTATCTCAAAGGTACGATGCATTACATCGTCTTCTGCATAGACCACTCATACATCAACAATATGGATTACATCATTAAATTTAAGCACGCTTCTTAATAATATTATGACGTCATCTCCTACATTGACATAATAATGTGGATTACATCATCGCTGGCCAGATGGAAGAGAACATGAAGCGAGCTCAGGTACGCGATGCCGTCAAGTCTCAGATGTTCTACTTCCGAAAGAATCTCGTCCCAGAAGATGACGAGGAGGAGGAGGAGACTGACCCCGCCCCCTCTGCTAAGGCGCCAAAGTCACATGACAACGAGTACACCCTCATGAATGTCGATACCATCATCAACGGAAAGGTGTGTACGATATAAGATTAGCTTCGTTCCCTGCACAAACATACACCCACACACTCACACCCATACCCTCACCCACACTCACACTCACACTCATACACTCACACCCACACCCTCACCCACACTCGCTCACCTTCACACCCACACTCACACTCATACACACACTCACACACACACTCACACCCACACCCACACCCCATACCCTCACCCACACTCACACCCACACTCACACTCATACACTCACACCCACACCCTCACCCACACTCGCACACCTTCACACCCACACCCTCACCCACACACTCACACCCATACCCACACCCACACACCCACACACCCACAGGATGAGTTTCCTGGTCTGATCCCTCTGGTGAGGATGTACATCAACTCCATAGACATCGACGTGGACACCAGGTGCACCATCATGCAGTACCTCCGGTTCATATCCAAGAGGGCCTCCGGTGAGCAGAAGGTCATTCCCAGTCCACGAGGGGGGGGGGGGGTGTGTGTGTGGGCTGGGTACGAGGCTAAAGGAGGACTAGCCTCGTTCCCAGTCCACGAGAGGGGGGGGGGGTGTGTGTGTGGGCTGGGTACGAGGCTAAAGGAGAACTTGCTTGCATAGGGTTTTGTACAGAGAGGGAGCGAAGGGGGGGAGGGGGAACATAGCGGTCGAGATCTGGACACATTATATATTTAATGAAGAGTACGGGTCAAATGTTTGAAGCATGTGTCAGGGGTCCATTTACCCAAGGTGGGGCACAAAGTTTCCAAGGGAGAGCGAATGCCCCCTCCCACCCCTGACCCCCCCATCCCCCAAATGAAGCCTTGTGTGTGTAAAAAGCTCTTTCAAGCAGCATATATGTAGCCCACCTCGGGTCCTAGTAACAGATGGTTCTTATACTTAACAAACGTCTTTCCTGTTTCTCTGGTAGGTGAGCTGATGACGACAGCTGGATGGATCCGCCAGTTCGTTCTAGCTCACCCAGACTATAAACACGACTCCGCAGTGAGCGATCAGATCACTTACGATCTCGTTCAGCGGATGAAGGACATTTCAGAGGGCGTGACGCCCTGCCCAGAGCTACTTGGCAAATTGGCTTCCAGAACTCCTGCAAAATACCAGGAGATTAGGTGCCCAGAGACTCCAAATGAAGCACACCCCTCTGCAACTTCAAGTGAAGCCCATCCGCCAACCAGCTGATGCTCAGTATATACATGTAGGGGCTACAGAATGCCGCCATTGGTGATGTCATAATATATAGTAAGAGACGTACTAGAAATTCTTTGCACTCAGTTTTCTCACTGTCTTATTCTTTCATTTTGAATTAGAGGCTACTTTACAGCCCTGCAATCACAATTGTATAAGTGGAATGTGTGCGTATATGTACAATGAAATTGCAGTGAGACAAGCCACAACATGCACTGTATTGTGTGAAAGGATTTGATGCAGTGAAGCGAATGGTAACGTGTGATTGTTATGCTGTTCTGTTGATTGTCAGCCCCTTTTCATCCTCGAGGATTGTTTCACACCGTGTGCGCTGGAGGGGAGGAGGGGACATTCAGGAATGGAGCTGTCAGTCATCACGCTACCAAGGGTGCAAGGAGCCATCCCTGCCGTCTCCCAGGCACTCACCTGTTGTCTACTAAGTAGCTCGGGTAGCTCGGAGGGCTGGAGGAAGGGAGGCAGGAAACTCCTTAGTCTCACGGCCTCGATGGAGGTCGGCTGGGAAGCTATCAAATGGTCCAGTTCCTCCGCCTGGCTGCACTCGTACCTACAGGTGGATTACCGTGAAGGAGTATTAATTGGAACGGCTGTGAAAGTTGCAGGTGCAACCTAATGGTAGACTTGCATAAATCCTACACTTAGTAGCACCGTTACCCCTAGCAACCACATAAATTGTAGTACTTCTTAATAAAACCAACTTCGGAAACTATATATAGCTGGTTTCATTATCAAGATATGTACAGTAAAGGTTTGCAATTTACAATACATTTTCAATGGAGAGGTTTTCAGTTTGTATGTCGCTGGCTGCAAGCGACGTAAAACTGGATTGGAGAGACTGGTAGCCTCATACCCAGTTGCAGACCATGCGGAATTTTTTTTTACGGTGTGGCCTGGGAATGAAGCTAACGTGTTGCTCCACTGAAAGTACGTGTTGCTCCACTCACCTGGCCAGGAGATTCAACAGCTATCATAGAGATGCATGCATAAATGTATGTACACAGTAGAAACCCTACACCATGGCCATCCTGATTACTAGGGTGTCCTTACAGTCTATACTAGCCTTATTCCCAGGCCACACCCCCCCTCGAAAAAGGGGGATGTGGCCTGGGAACGAGGCTAAGTATGTACTAGTGAGGTGCATAAAAGCACTGATTCTTTTGGTGTACGGAGAAGGTAGTCTCAGCTATAGAGTTGATTGGTACATTTTCTGGAAGTGAACCATGCAATCACGCCCACCTCATCCTCATGAGCCTGATGCGGTGCCTGGCCTCCGCTGCCTTCAGCTGCCCCACCAGTTCACTGTTCCTCTCCAACTCTATCAGCTCTGCCAGAGCAGGGCCATGTCCTCCCCGCCTGAGGAGGAGGACCAATTAGATCTCAGCTTCCACTATAGCTAACCACCAGCAATAATTCTCTGCCGAGTATCAAGACTCACTCTCGCTGCATCTCTCTGACCCCCCTCACTCTCTTCAGGGTCTCCAGCTGCCTCTCTTGTATGTCTTTAGACACCGGCTGGTACTGCATGGGAGAGATCGACAGAGAAACATGCCGGCAATGATATTAGCAACCTGAGAACCCAGGGGCAAGACAAGTTTTGTTTGTCTGCAGCGAACACAAACTTTCGGTCTCTTTTAATGGGGGCCAAGATCGGAACTATTTTCCTCTGCAATCTTGGCCACCATCAAAACAGATCAAAAGTTTGCGTTCACTTTAGATAAACAATTGCCCCCGGGTTCTCAGGTTGCTAATATCGAGCTCCAATCTCGGCCCCCCATAGCTGATGCGGCCTGCATGGATACTGGTTGCAAAACGTCCTACACCTTTCGGTAACACCTCTTTGCCAGGTTAAAGCAGGAACACTAATTAACGTGCCCCACTTACAGCTGGCAGCTTTCTAACAAGTACATTAGGTAGCTGGGGGGTGTGCTGAGTGCTAAGATCATAGCAACAGAATGGACTCACGGCCATATAGCGGCTTCTCTCTACTGGGGTGAGCTTATTGAACTGCCTCTCTGTCAATTCTTTCCAGTTCTTCGGCCTCATATTTCTCTCGTCTCCCCCCACCCTCCCCCTCTCCCGTCTTCTCGGCCACTTGTGCCTGCTTCTTCATCATACCCTGAGCAAGACGGATACTATAGATGAATACTGCAGTGATACTAGATGAATACTATGGGGATACTAGATGAATACTACAGAATACTGCAGGATATGTCTGGCTTGGGAGCGTTCACAAACAGGTTTGTGTCTCGCTTAACATCATTGCAACACCAAGCTCAAACCCCCCCCCCCCCCCTCCCCTCCCAACTAAAGATGACATTATGCTACAGGGTCTGCCGAGAAGTTTATGAAAGTATCAAAGCAGTTACGATAGCATCCCGATGTTAATACAAATAACTTTACAAAACTGTACAAAAGAAACGCTTATCAAGCAAATATCGAGCTTAACGTCACAGGCCTTAACCCTCTCCACCCTTAGCATCAGATTGACGTTCAGCGTGAGCGAAACCTGTTTGCGAATGCCCCCCTCAATGATAATACTTGGCCAGTGCACAACTGTTCTTACCTGTAGCTTCTTGGAGAATCCTCGCTGGCTGCGGGCGGTGGGATGGGTGAGTCCCGCAGCTGGGGGGCTCTTGACTGGAGGGAGGGACACTCGGCCACTTAGGGAAGCCTGCTGTACATGGGTATGTGTATGTGTGTGCGCATTACTTCAATTACTCCATACTTGACCATTTAAAATACGTATCAACTCACTTCACTTTTTGGTCGAACGCTCATGTTTGCCGACTAACGTTGCCACAGCAACTAGCCCAGCTGTTTAACCCTTTCTTCCCCTGTCATGTGGTCTAGTCTGATCTGTAACCTTTAACCTTGAGTGGGCGTGTGACGGGATCTGGAGCGTGTGGTCGATCGGAGGGTGACATGGCTACTGCAGGGAGAGAGGAAGGCTTCATGGTGCCGGAGCTCCGGCGGGAGCGGGAGAGGAGCACCCTGAACTTGCCAGAATTGACGCAATTTGTCGACGGTGGAGAATTTATCTCTGAAAAGAGGCGAAGAATTTGTGAGTGGTACAGAGACGGGGGGGGGGGGGGGAGTGCACGGAGTGGTGGGTAGCACTTTTTACCTGAAATCTGAGGTGCATAAAAATATCTGTTGTTGCTTTTCTGCAAGCACACATGCTGCAAACAAATTATGTATATACGTGTCTCCTGTGTCCTGATTCCATGCTATTTTGTTTCAATTTCATTCCAGACAATATTGTGATGAGTGATCCTGTGTTCCGGCAAGATGACCGCTACTTCCTCAGCACCGAGGAAGCCTTTGACAGGGCGATGGAGAAGTCCGTGCGATACGTCCGAGTGTGCAAAGAAATGGGGATTACGGACAACGTAGAGAAAAATCTTTTTAAGAAGTAAGCAGAGGGAGGGGTGAATCAAAGGGTTTAAATATGTGTGACTGGATGCTATTGTATTAGATGCAGGTCAAAGTTTGACCAAAATTAGGTCTCAAGTTACATTTAACAGTGTACTGGCATTGCCTACTGAGGCTTCCCTTAAAATCTGATAGCCAGACCTTCATCACTGGATTCTTTTAATGTGGACAGCAGCTGTGAGT
This sequence comes from Phakellia ventilabrum, assembly GCA_963921505.1. Classification (NCBI taxonomy): domain Eukaryota; kingdom Metazoa; phylum Porifera; class Demospongiae; order Axinellida; family Axinellidae; genus Phakellia; species Phakellia ventilabrum. Next base: position 413,289 of record OY997381.1, read on the forward strand.
GGTACCCAGACATTCACACACCCACACGCAGACCATTGGCCACCACAAACATGTCAGTTGCCACACACTAGCAAGTGATTTGGAAGAAAGAGTGTACTGGCAACTGGACGCCTCCGCACGTGTTTCTGGAAATATTTCCACAAACAATCCCGTGCCCTGCCCCTAACCTTACCCTAATTCCATCCCATCCATTCAGTTGCAAGAACTGTACGTTCTCGGGCCCCACTCCTCAGCTTTCCTCACACGGAGCGTGAAAAGCTGGGGAGTGGCACCGTGTGCATGAGAAAAGCTGGGGAGTGGAGCCACACCGTGTGAGAAAAGCTGGGAGTCTGTACCAGTTGGTTCTGGCAGTGAGTCGGATGGACCATCAGCCTCCCAGTATGATGATGGTGGAGCCTGGAAACGAGGCTAGCCTAGAGCTGGTCTCGTCCCAGGCCCACATCCCGGCTTTTGTCCCAGCTTTTGCCGCTTGCAGTGTTTTGCTATGAGAACAAAAGCCAGCTAGCTAGAATGAAGGTTGGTTATTGACTTGTATGAGCGAAGGGTACGTATGATGATGGAGTGAACTAGCAATCTGATTGGGAAAAGGTAAGGGCGTTGATTTTTACCCCCAGGCCTTTTCAGCCAAAGGCTGGTCTCCCAGGGGGAGGAGCGGTAAAGAAACACTTTACCTGGGAGGTAACTGGTGGGATTCGAACCTGTGCATTTGGTCCACAGTCAAATGCATTAACCACTTGGCCACGTGTCACCTCCATTGGTCAAGCAGTATCGTAAATCTGCAGATTGAGGTTGGGTTGCTTGAGTGAGTGTAGTCTCATACCCAGGCCTTCACCCAGATTTTGTCTCACAGCCATGGAGGAACTGCTCCCTGATCTGGGCCAGGAAGCCCCAGGCACGAAGCCACTTGGAGTAGCTCCCCACGCTATTTAGCTAGTTGGGGTTTAACTCCCTTGCCTCTGTTACTCCTGTACGTGGTTGTACCGAGGAGAGTCCTCTCTTCCCTGCAGTGCTACGGGGGAGGAATCACCTATTGGTCTGCATGAAGGCATGTTCTTACCCACAATAGAGGTTAGTAAGTCATGTGATAGTCATGTAATAGTCATGTGACTTTCTCTACATGCAGATATGTGGAATTTTCAGACCACAATGAGTTCCTCTTCATTCCCACGGTGCAGGGTCAAGGGACGGAAGAGCAGAAGGCAAAATGGGTGCCACTGTCTCGAGACTACAAGATTATTGGAGCTTACGCACAGACAGAGATGGGACATGGTGTGTGTGTGTGTGTGTCTGTAATGCATGTGCGATGCCTTGGTATGTGGAGTTTAATACGCTGCGAGGCCTTTTATTGATGCTCCACCCCACACCCCTCACAGGCACTTTCATCCGAGGACTGGAGACGACCGCGACCTACGACCCCTCCTCCCAGGAGTTCATCGTCAACACCCCGACCCTCACCGCCATGAAGTGGTGGCCTGGAACGTGTAAGCAAGACTCTGTAGCAGATTTTTGATGCATGTAAAAGGTCATGCTAAGAGCTGGGCCTTTCCGATGGACTAGGGGGCAGTATAACATGCCTTTCCCTCCAAAAGGCTATAATGGTATAGTTTGTTGAGGAAGGGGTCCATTGCTGAATGTAGCAAGGACAGTACGTTATCTGAGTGCAGTTGGAGCACATGCAGATCATGTGCAGCATTGTTAAGCTTGTTGTAGCCAATAGTGACAGCTGCATTTTCCAGTCTCTATGAATATGTCATTAGTACATGTATTTATGAGTAGCTGAGTAGCTCAATTCAGTTACTAGCAACACTGCACATTACTGGCTGGGCTAGTGCATATATGGCAGCCTGAAGTTGGTGATAAATCCAACTATATCAGTGTGTGTACTTTAATGTAATGTTGTGGGTGTGATTTGCAAACTGCATCTCCTCTCCTCCAGTGGGTCACACGGCCACCCACGCCATCGTCCTGGCCAGGCTGATCACCAGGGGCAAGGACCATGGCATTCACGCCTTCATTGTCCAAATAAGGAGCCTAGAAGACCACACCCCTTTACCAGGTGCAGTGTACATAGCTTGGGTAGCATGTATACTGTCATCATATATGACTTGAACCATTTAGGTCCATGTGATTGCCATCCCCCCCTAACCCTCCCCCTCCCCCCTCCCCGTCCTCCTTACCCTACTTTGTTTTGCAGGTGTCAAGGTTGGCGACATTGGTCCCAAGTTTGGCTACTTTGGGATGGACAATGGCTACCTAGAGCTGAGAAATGTCCGCATCCCCAGAGACCAGATGCTGATGAAGTATGCCAAGGTGGGGCAAAAGACCCGTGATAGTGGATTCAGTGTAGTCACAGGTTGCTATTAGGTCAACCAGCGTTTATGACCAAGGGTTGGCTCTAATAGACCTTTATCCATTGGGGGGTAAAAGTAGGCACTAAATTGAGAAAATACAAGAGAACGTGTTTTGATGTATTTTCTTGCATGAAAACATAAGAACATGCTTGTTTCCTTGTAATTTCTTGTGCTTCAAGCAGTTTTACCCCCCATTACATCATAACGGATAAAGGTCTATTGAAAGTTATGTGACTTCATACTGTATGGGTCGCCATCACTATCACCATAGTTTTTGCTGGCTGGTTACGAAATGTCATTCTCCCCTCACAAGGTGGCGCCCGATGGATCCTATTCTAAGCCTCCCACGGATAAGATTACCTACGGCACGATGGTCCAGATTCGCTCTGGGATTGTCATCATGGTGGCCAAGGCTCTTTCCAAAGCCATCACCATAGCAACCAGATACAGTGTGGTCAGGAGGCAGGGCGAAAGTGAAACAGGGTAAGGAAGACTTTCATTAGCCTTCAAGTCTTCGTTTGGATACTCGCTTGGGAACTATTGGACATCTTTTAGCTATCATCATGATATCCTCTGCATACTATGTGCTCCATATCTCTCTCAGTGTACGAGAAAGACAGATCCTGGACTACCAGACCCAGCAGTTGAAGCTGCTGCCCCTGATTGCCTCGACCTACGCCTTCATCCAGGCAGGGCTCTACATGCTCAAGTTACACTTCCAGTGCAGGGTAGAGATCGCTGAGGGCGACTTCAAGTCTCTGCCAGAGGTGGGCACACTCTAAAGCATGCCCACTCATGAGCAGTAGCTGTATGAGCAATTCTAGTCCTTGAATAATAAGGACAACAGTGTTTCTGTTCCTTCCCTCTAGCTCCATGCTACCAGTGCAGGTCTAAAGGCTTTCAGTGCTGACGTCTGCACCAAAGGAATGGAGGTATGTGTAGCATGGCCATTATTGTATATTACCCCTCATATTCTTGGATACTCTTGCTCACCTCTCTGCATAACACACATCCATCTTTTGGATACTCTTGTCCACTCCTGTATATTTTCCCCCTTCCACAGCTGGCACGCTTGGCCTGCGGTGGCCATGGTTACTCCCAGGCCAGCGGGATACCCTACGTCTACGTGAACCACGTGGCTGCCAGCACTTACGAGGGAGAGAACACGGTCATGCTGCTTCAGACAGCCAGGTGAGGAGGGAGGGAGGGCAGTGTCTAGTCCTGGGTGATTATTAGCTAAATTGCTACATTCAGGAACTTTTAAGTCAATCAATTGCTTATGTATGTTGATTTTATGAGACTGCCAAGCTGATTTATTGAGGACGTACACACACACACACACACACTCCCCTAGATACCTTCTGAAGCAGTTCTCACAGAAGCTGCCCATGTCCAAGTTGTCGGTCAACGTGGCCTACCTCGGCTCCGACTTCCCCGTGCACAAGTACTGTGCCGTGAAGACCTCAGGCCAGTTCACTGACCCTCACATACAGCTGGAAGCCTACAGGCAGAGGGCTAGGAGGTGGGTGGGGCTTGTGATCATGTGACCTATAGTGGATGGGGTCAGCATGACTATATTGGGTGTGTGGATGATCATGATCTCAATTTTTCCAGGATGGTTACCATGGCGACAGCCAACTACCAGCGGGCCCTGGGGCAAGATTGTAGCCATGCAGAGGCATGGAATCTGTCCTCCATCGATTGGACAATAGCCGCCACAGTAAGCAGCTACTCTACTTTGAAGATCAAGGCCTTAATAAAGAATACTGCCTCCATCCACTCAGGCTCACTGTCACTATGTGGTTCTGAAGGCATTCCACGAGTCTGTGCAGTCGGCAGGCTTGTCTCCTAGCAACCATGCCGTTATGGAGACCCTCTGCAGCCTATATGCAGTGTTTGGCATTGTTGAGTATGCTGGAGAGTTTGCAGCCGTAAGTGCATGTGGGGTGGGTTGTTGGGGGGGGGGGGGTGCATATCACAACTTTTGAGCAGCCTATAGTGATTTATAGTTCACGATTTTAATACTAAGCACATCTACTGCGTCTAAGACTCAAAACTCACTTGCTACGTTGATGGGTCCCACACACACACACACACACACACACACACACACACACTATAGGATGGCTACATGAGTGCGTCCCAGCTCTCACTGGCCAGGCAGCAGCTGTACTCTCTCCTGAAGGCCGTGAGACGTGAGGCTGTACCCCTCGTTGACGCCTTCGACATTCCCGATGAGATCCTAAACTCTGCCCTCGGTCGCTATGACGGTGACGTCTATAAACACCTCTATGAGTGGGCACTGAGGGCACCCAGGAACAAGAAGGAGGTACGGAGATGCACAAGCCCACAGACACTCACAAGCACACACGCAGACACAATCTAGACACTCATACACACACCAAATAAGCACACACAGATCACTACAATTAAGACACGATCTACTTTGATAAATTATTGCTCATATTTCCATACGCAAGCCGGTACATCTTTTTGGGCTTAGTCTCATTCCCATCATTCCAGGCAAAAAAAGTGGTCCTTCCCCCACAAAATAAGAAGGAAAAATGTAGGACTGTTTTTTGCAAAAAAGTGGTCAGGGGGACCGTTTTTTGCTGCAAATTTCGGTCCCCCGGACCGATTTTTGCCAGGACCGATTTTTGCTTGACAGACCCTCTCCAAGACTCCCTTTCACACTATCCTAACAGAGCTAGAGGAGCTAGCTGGCTGGACTGATGTTATTACCTTCTCCATTTCCTGCCAGGTCCATGACGTGTATCACAAGTACCTCAGAGGGTTGCTGAAGCAGCCGACCTCCAAACTCTGAGCACCATCATGACTATAACTATATTACTGGGCGTTTGTTTTTCTTCACGAGTGTATGTGTGTATACGTTCTCTGTATTTATTGCAAACTGTGCTAGCCACATTTGAGTTTTTGTTAGCAATTTGCAGTTGTTTGCATGCACGTACAGCAATACTCAGCTCACTAAGATTTTATCTCGCCGCCGTTGGGGGCTGGGAAAACGCGACTAGCCCTGAGTGGGCGTAGTGTTGCAATGAGTGGGCGTGACCGTGCAGACGAGAGACATGGCTGCTGTGGGAGGCTTCATGGTGCCGGAGCTCCGGCGGGAGAGGGAGAGGAGCACCCTGAACTTGCCAGAACTGACACAATTTATCGACGGCGGAGAATTTATCTCCGAAAAGAGACGAGAGATGTGTGAGTTGCATCATGGGTAGGGTTGTCTCATGAGACTAGGGAGGGGAGGATCTTTTTGAGTGCTGCAGCTAGCATTTTTCACGCGATACGCATACAAGGAAACTTCCTTCTGCATATTATGCTGCAAGCATAGACACAGAATCTATCTATGCTGCAAGTAGGGGCTGACCTAGTCTCGGGTACCCAGACCCGTCGGGTCTGGGTACCTGAGACTAGGGCTGACCCATTATGCCAACAATACTAGCCCGAGTCCAGCACTGAACAGAATGCAGGTACAATAGGTAAAGAAGTAATTAGGGGGCAATACTTGATTGCTCAATCGTGTGTGCGTCAGTAGCAGCCGATTGTTAATCTCACGGGTCAACTCACTCGCATGGAAGAGTGGCTCCTCCATGCAAGTGATTTTTTTTTTGATTTAGGAATTCCGTTAACAAAATTCCTTGGAGGATTTATGTGGAAACCAATATTTCATCATCTAGTATTTTGGCTCTAAACTGAAGGCTTTGTAATGAGTATGATAGCATAATAGGTCACATGATTGGGAATAGGACCACAGCATAATAGATGAATTTATAGACATAATGTGCTGATCCCTAGCTGCAAGGTATTACTACTTTTTAGTCTCTTCCAGATTCCATTCCATGGTGTCCTGATTCCATTCCATTGTGTCTTGATTTCATTCCAGACAATATTGTGATGCGTGATCCTGTGTTCCAGCAAGATGACCGCTATTTCCTCAGCACTGAGGAAACCTTTGACAGGTCGATACAGAAGTCCGTGCGATACGTGCAAGTGTGCAAAGAACTGGGAATTACGGACAACGTAGAGAAGACCTTTTTCAAACAGTAAGCAGAGGGGAAAGAGGCAAAATGGCAAAACTGTTCCTAGATCTCTTGGATCACGACTCCTTTTTAATGCACCCCTTAGCTCATTTATAAGCAGTTTTGCTGTTGTTCTACGCATTTAGCTGCTATGCTTAACTAGTCGACTTACTCAGCCTGAGTTTACCTTGCAGCTGTTTTTTTTTTCTACGATGAGGATGGTTGAGGCAGGAGTTTACCCCCGGGGCTAAATACATCTTTCCCTGCAGTGCTATCAGGGAGGCATTGCCTACCGATCTGCATGAAGAGATGTTCTTACCAACAATAAAGGTTAGTAAATCACATGATAGTCATGTGACTATCCTCTGCATGCAGATACACATCAATGAGTTCTCTTCATTCCCACGGTGCAGGGTCAAGGGACGGAAGAGCAGAAGGCAAAATGGGTGCCACTTGCTCGAGATTACAAGATTATCGGAGCTTATGCACAGACAGAGATGGGACATGGTGTGTGTGTGTGTGTGTGTGTGTGTGTGTCTGTAATGCATGTACGATGACTTGGTATATGGATTTTGATGCTGTAAGGGCCTAAGATAATCTTCCAGGTGTAGCTCTCACTCCCATCTCGATCCCCCCCCTCCCCCCCAACACACCCCTCACACCATCACCCAGGCACCTTTGTCCGAGGACTGGAGACGACCGCGACCTACGACCCCTCTTCCCAGGAGTTCATCCTCAACACCCCGACCCTCACCGCCATGAAGTGGTGGCCTGGAGCATGTACGAATGACTATTCTACGTACATACACAGGCCTGGTTACTTAGATTTTTTTTTACAGGTGTTTGGCTCAAATAGTGGGAAAAAAAAGAGCTCACAGTCCAGCTAGGGATTGAATTTGTAGTGGGTGAGGTTTATAAACTTTTTTCTCTCCTCCAGTGGGTCACACGGCCACCCACGCCGTCGTCCTGGCCAGGCTGATCACCAGGGGCAAGGACCACGGCATTCACACCTTCATTGTCCAAATAAGGAGCCTAAAAGACCACACCCCTTTACCAGGTACAGTGCATGCACACGTGTGGGTAATAATGTCATCTAGCGACATTTGGAATAATTGCACTTCAATTTACAACCTGTAATTGCCACCCCCTCCCCCTCCCCTCCCCCTCCCCCCTCCCCTCTCCCTCCCCCTCTCCCTCCCCCTCCCCCTCTCCCCATCTTCCTCCCCCGACTCTGCAGGTGTCAAGGTTGGTGACGTCGGTCCCAAATTCGGTTATTTTGGGGTGGACAATGGCTACCTAGAGCTGAGAAATGTCCGCATCCCCAGAGACCAGATGCTGATGAAATATACCAAGGTGAGTTGGTAGCGTATACATAGTGTTGGGCAATATTTCGGTAATATTCGTCAATATCTCCTTGGCAATCTCATGAAACGGACATACAAAAATGATAATACAGTGTCGTCTGATCAAAGCATAGAAATGTTGTGATGCAGTTCATTTCATTATCGTGGGAAAGCTTTTCTAATATCGGCCGACACTAGTCAATAGAGACCCTAGCCTCGTACCCCCCTCGTGGACTGGGAACGAGGCTATAGAAACCCTAGCCTCGTTCCCAGGCTCTAGTGGAGGGGAGAGTAGCACGCAAGAGCCTGGGAACGAGGCTATAGAGACCCGTGATGGAGGATTCAAAGTCACGTGCACAGGTTGACACTAGATCTACCAGACATTTATGACCAAGTCTCCTTGATAAGTTGGAGGGTTGAGATTTGTTGGATAATCTTAAACTCTAATCGAAAGTCGTGTGACTTCCTCACAGTAAAAATCATGTGATTTTTGACCACACCCACTCTATGAGTCGCCATCACTATCACTCTAGTTTTTGCTGGCTGGTTACGAAATGTCGTTCTCCCCTCACAGTTGGCACCCGATGGAACCTATTCTAAGCCTCCCACGGATAAGATTACCTACGGCACGATGGTGCAGGTTCGCTCTGGGATTGTTATCATGGTGGCCAGGGGGCTTGCACAGGCCATCACCACGGCAACGAGATACAGCGTCGTTAGGAGGCAGGGTGAAAGTGAAGCAGGGTAAGGAAAAGATTATCAGCTTGCACAACTTTGGGTATCTTTCACCAGCCTTCGAATCATTCCTTGGATACTATTTTGGGAACTCTATTGGATATTCCACGCCTCCATCTCTCTCAGTGTACGAGAAAAGCAGATCCTGGACTACCAGACCCAGCAGTTGAAGCTGCTGCCCCTGATTGCCTCGACCTACGCCTTCCTCCAGGCAGGGCTCTACATGCTCAAGTTACACTTCCAGTGCAGGGCAGAGATCACTGAGGGCAACCTCAAGTCTCTGCCAGAGGTGGGTGCACTCTAAAGGATGCCCACCCCCGGGCAGTGCAGGGAGCGGTTTTAGTCCTTGAATAATAAGGACAATAATTCTGTTCCGTCCCTCTAGCTCCATGCTACCAGTGCAGGTCTAAAGGCTTTCAGTGCTGACATCTGCACCAAAGGAATGGAGGTACGTGTAGCATGGCCATTATTGTATATTACCCCTCTTACTCTTTGGTTATTCTTAGTATATTTCAAGGAGGATCTCGGTTGGTTATCAGTATTCATACCGATCGGGTTCTCTTTCTACCAACCACAAATTGGCTCAAACATTTGATGATATATTTGTGAGCCAATTTAGAAAGAGAACCCGATCGATATGAATTCTTAGTATATTTTAGGATACTCTTGTTTATTACCTCTCTGCATAACACAATCCATCTTTGGATATCTTTGTCCACTCCTGCATATTTTTCCCTTACACAGCTGTGTCGCTTGGCCTGTGGTGGCCATGGTTACTCCCTGGCTAGTGGGATACCCCACCTCTACGTGAACTACGTGGCTGCCAGCACTTACGAGGGAGAGAACACGGTCATGCTGCTTCAGACAGCCAGGTGAGGAGGGAGGAGGGCAGCTTCTTTTGCTAGAGCTTTGCAGATTTGGTGGTTCTAGATGATATCAGTGAGCACCATGTTGACTGCCACGGTGTTCAGACTACATGTAGACTGTATACATAGTGTATTAATGCAGGTCCCGCAGTGGGCAGACCCCATTCCCATGGGTCGGAGGGGAGGGCCGGGACCCAGAGCTATGTCCGGGCGGTGGAGCCACGGTACTGATTACTTCCTGGGGCCCGGAATTCCTGTCTTGAACTGGCAGGTGGTAGTGGAGTTACATGTATGTATTTGTAGAGCTAGTTTAATCTATACACAGAGTAATAGTACATTACTACAGGTATCTAAATAAAACAGCTTAAATAACTATCTTAAAGTTAACCGCCAATTAAGTTAAACTAACGAGAAAATAGCCAATAGGTTGAGGAACGCTTGGTAAAAGACTAGATTGTAAAAGCTGCGTTCCTGCCTGTACTAGAGCTATTTTAATGGGGTTGACACTCAGACTGTATACATAGGGCATTAATGCAGGTGCCGCAGTGGGCAGACCTCATTCCCATGGAGGGCCGGGACCCAGAGCAGTGTCCGGGGGTGGAGCCACGGTACTGATTACTTCCTAAGGCCTGGAATTCCTGTCTTGAATTAGCAGGTGGTAGTGAGTTACATGTATATGTTTCTAGAGCTAGTGCAATCAAGTGTGAACCTACACAGAGTAATGGTACATTACTACGGGTATCTAAATGAAACAGCTTAAATAACTATCTTAAAGTTAACCGCCAGTTAAGTTAAACCAACGAGAAAATAGCCAATAGGTTAGGGAACGCTTGATAAAAGACTAGATTGTAAAAGCTGCGTTCCTGCCTGTACTAGAGCTATTCTAAACTTAGACTGTATAGATAGGGTAGTAATGCAGGTGCCGCAGTGGGCAGGCCCCATTCCCATGGGTCAGAGGGGAGGGCTGGGGCCCAGAGCTATGTCGGGAGGTGGGGCCAAAGGTACTGATTACTTCCTAGGGCCCGGAATTCCTGTCTTGAATTAGCAGGTGGTAGCGGAGTTACATGTATATGTTTCTAGAGCTAGTTTAATCATTAGTACATTACTACAGGTATCTAAATAAAACAGCTTAAATAACTATCTTAAAGTTAACCGCCAGTTAAGTTAAACCAACGAGAAAATAGCCAATAGGTTGGGGAATGCTTGGTAAAAGACTAGATTGTAAAAACTGCATTCCTGCCTGTACTAGAGCTATTTTAATCGGGGTCAAACTTAGACTGTATAGATAGGGTAATAATGCTGTGGGCAGGCCCCATTCCCATGGGTCAGAGGGGAGGGCTGGGACCCAGAGCTATGTCCGGGGGGTGGGACCATGGTTCCTAAGGCCCGGAATTCCTGTCTTGAATTAGCAGGTGGTAGTGCAGTTATATGTATATGTTTCTAGAACACCAAGTGTGAACCTATACAGAGTAATAGTAGATTGCTACAGGTATCTAAGTAAAACTGCTTAAATAACTATCTTAAAGTTAACCGCCAGTTAAGTTAAACCAACAAAAAAATGGCCAACAGGTTGGAAAACGGTTGGTAAAAGACTAGATTGTAAAAGCTGCGTTCCTGCCAGTACTAGAGCTATTTTAATGGGGTTGACGTTTAGACTGTATGCGTAATAATGAATGATATTATTGCTTGTGATATTGATTATCATAACCATCAAGTATCACAATATGATGATATTATTGCCCAATTTTAGGTCATTCTTTCAAGGTTACGTTTCATTGCTGAGGTGTATAAAAGGTTTTTTCACACACACATGCACACACACACACACACACTCCCCTAGATACCTTCTGAAGCAGTTCTCACAGAAGCTGCCCATGTCCAAGTTGTCGGTCAACGTGGCCTACCTCGGCTCCGACTTCCCTGTGCACAAGTACTGTGCCATGAAGACCTCTGCAGGCCAGTTCACTGATCCTCAAATACAGCTGGAAGCTTACAGGCAGAGGGCTAGGAGGTGGGTGGGGCTTGGATCATGTGATCTATAGTCATGTGACTATATTGGGCGTGGTTAGTGATCATGGCTTTCTTTAATAATGTTCTCAACTTGTTTCATCTGTGCCAGGATGGTTTCCATGGCAACAGCCAACTACCAGCGAGCCCTGGGGCAGGGTTGTAGCCAAGCGGAGGCATGGAATCTGTCCTCCATCGATTGGACAATAGCCGCCACAGTAAGCTGCTACTCTACTTTGAAGACAAACAAGGCCTTAATAAAGAATACTGCCTCCATCCACTTAGGCTCACTGTCACTATGTGGTTCTGAAGGCATTTCATGAGTCAGTGCAATCAGCAGGCTTGTCTCCTAGCAACCATGCTGTCATGGAGACCCTCTGCAGCCTATATGCAGTGTTTGGCATTGTTGAGTATGCTGGAGAGTTTGCAGCCGTAAGTGCATGTGGGGTGGGTTGTTGGGGGGGGGGGGTGCATTGAGCAGCATATTGTCTTCTTTCCTCGGGCTATTGATGTAGTTCATAAACACAAGAAACGACTCAATTGTAATAATAGCTCCATCACTACTTAAGCGTGCTTGGTTGGTCTTAAGCCTCACAACTCATGCTACTTGCTACGTTGACTGGTCTTACTCTACAGGACGGCTACATGAGTGCGTCCCAGCTCTCACTGGCCAGGCAGCAGCTGTACTCTCTCCTGAAGGCTGTGAGACATGAGGCTGTACCCCTCGTTGACGCCTTTGACATTCCAGACGAGATCCTGAACTCTGCCCTCGGTCGCTATGACGGTGACGTCTATAAACACCTCTATGAGTGGGCACTGAGGGCACCCAGGAACAAGAAGGAGGTACCTCCCCTTCTGAAACTATCCTAACAGAGCCAGAGGAGCTAGCTGGCTGGACTGATGTTATTATCTTCTCCATTTCCTGCCAGGTCCATGACGTGTATCACAAGTACCTCAGAGGGTTACTGAAGCAGCTGACCTCCAAACTCTGAGCACTATCATGACGTCGACATTATTGTTTATTTCTTTTCATATCATGAGTACATGATTGTGGTAATTAATATATACTGTGTATATCATTGCTTTGTGGGCAATAAATTTTAAAACATACCTACTAACCAACTTACTGCTGCTATTGTAATGCTGTATAGGTTTTTTTAGCCATATACTAAAGCATGAAGCTCAATATATACTCAATCGGTGAACATTTTTCTTCTCTGAGATGTATTAGACCTTAAACTGAGGTATTATTTTATGAGTCTTTTTAGGGTAGTAACCTAACCCTAAGTCCCTGTACATTTGGCAGTAGGGCCTCAAAAGTGTATTTCAAATGGCCTGAAACCTTGAGTATCACTCACGGACATACTAATCTATATTTGACCTAAATATTATTACCAACCCCAAAATATTAAATTGCCATTTTTGCTCATATTACAGCCATGTGATTGTTGCATTAATAGATTACAGTCATCAGCTGAGACGCCAAACGTACAGCAATTTTTCTGCCCATTCAAGTTCTTTTACAATGCCATTCTCTGTGTTTTCAAATTGTTTGTATGATGCCATTTCAATGTAATAAATTTTTAGAGAAGAATCCTTTGTTGGAATGTTCATGAGTGCCTGCTCTATGTATGGCTCAGCTTAATTTCTTTATGAAGACGTTTTAGTATGCATGCATGATGCCTTCGTCAAAGTCAGCTGATACTTGCCAGAATCATGTGATGAAGTTGAACACCGGGTCTTTTATGACCTGCAGGTGTATCCAACCTCATGAAACTGGCGAGACATCGGCAACATCCACTGCAGGTGCCTACTACCATGGGACATTGTCAGGTCAAATACAGTAACCATTTGGGGCTAGGCTCACCTAAGTTCAGAAGGTCTCATCTGCAGCAGTGTCCGGGAGTATAGGGTAGAGACAAGGGAACCCCCACTCCCATTCAGAGCTTCCTCCCTGAACAAAAGCTGATCAAGCATGGAGTCACACATCAAAAGTAGCTAGCTATGTCTGTCAGCCTATTCCTACCAATTCACAATGCTAAAAAGAAAGCCTATACTGAGAGGCTCAATTTGTCATATGAAGTGCCTTAGACGCCACCATATTGCCTCTCAGGGCACTCAAAATAGATATCATTAGCTACTGCATTATGCAGGCAAGTTTCATTATTATGAGGTACGATGCACTAGCCTCATTCACCCCAACGTGTTAGTACTGCATGGGATTAATGGTAGCAGGTGCATATATAGCTAGCTATACAGGACTAAAGGATGAACTTCAACAGAGAGAGCCAAAACAGGTAGCATGAAACCAAAGCTGTAGTAGAGTGAGCCTTGGAATGGGCTATGGTATTGCAATAGCCCATAAATAATCGGCGCTTATAATTATTTTTATTAATGGTGATGTAATTGAGGCAGTACTGTAGTTTGTATGCTGTACATCCTGCATGTATTATATATTAGTATGACTCCTGACTCAACAAAAGAAAGTAAGTCTGATAGTGATGTGTGAACCTATCGAGGTTCAGCTCTTGAGGTTCAACGCTTTACAGGTGCAACCTATTGAGATTCAGCTCTCAGACGGTTGGGGTTTATAATGCTAAATTTGACACACGTTTGACGGATTGTCGAAATGGTGCGCTCGTTTGCAGACTGGGGTTCGGAGCGTTATCTCCCCAAGGTGATCAAGTCGGGGATCGGGCCTCCCTGTACACATATTGATCTTCGACTTTCTACGACCTAGTAGCAGAACGCCGGTTCTTTCTTCGGATCCCGAAGCTGAATGGAGACTGGGCACGTTGTGGTGCCCACCGTGATTCCCAGTCTCGCCTATCCAACGCTTCTGGGGCAGCCATACCTCTACAAGTATGTCTGACCCTGCAGGAGGGATGGGAAGCTCACTAGGCGTTTTTTTTTCCTCCGTTTTTTTTCTTCTCCAACTAGGCCTGGGAAGAATTATTTATAAGTTTGGCTATCCAGGAGGGAGGGAGGCTAGTTGTTGTTTTTTCAACTAGGCCTGGGAAGAATTATTTATAAGTTTGGCTATCCAGGAGGGAGGGATGCTAGTTGTTTTTTTCTTCTCCAACTTAAGTTGTTTCTCTTTATAGAAATACCACGAATAGTCATCTCTCTATCAGTACTAAGCCTGGGAAGAATTATTTGACCGTCCAGGAGCTAGCTACGGGCTTCTTTTCCCCCCTCCAAGTGAAGTTGTTTCTCTTTATTGAAATACCACAGATAGTAATCAATACTAAGCCTGGAAAATTGTTTAGAAGTTTGACCGTCCAGGAGGGATCAGAGCCAGGCTAATTTTTTCCCCTCCAACTTAAATTGTTTCTCTTTATAGAAATACCACAAATAGTCATCTAAGGATGGGAGGCTCACTAGGCGCTTTTCCCCCCCTCCAACTAGGCCTGGGAAGAATTGTTTATAAGTTTGACCATCCAGGAGGGAGGGAGGCTAGTTCTTTTTAAAAAATAGAAATACCACGAATAGTCATCTCTCTATCAGTACTAAGCTTAGCGGAAACACTTTATTCCAAAAGGCAAAGTCATCAGGGTCAACTGAGCTCTGGAGAAAATATAAAGGCATGTGTAATAAAGTGACATCAATATTGAGAAACTCAAAACAAGGATTCAGCCACAATACCATCAATGCAACAGTCTGATGGTACATGTGCAGACAATACCTGGACAATGCAAACATGTTGAACAATTACTTCTCTAAACGCTTCACTACCTCATTGCCACCCCTATATGGCTCCTTTGAGTCTGCTGAATACCTGGAATTGCCATTATAGTGCTATGTTATGTGTTGCGTTAATTTCAATAGAAATTTTTTTCTCTTTTTTTGAACTGCTGTAAATTGTATTGTTTTGTGTACTTAAACTTTTCTTTATTTCTGTTTTATTTGTTTTTCTCTCTAATTTGTTTTCGTGGTTCCTTAACACTAACCATATGCTATTGGGACTCTGCTGTACATGTTTTGCCTGTTTCAGCTTTAACATTTCATCGAACCCACCACAAGCTAGAGCTTATAGCTACTGCTAGTGTGCTTTCACTAATGACTTGTCATTCCAACTATTTTGCTAGTATTCAGTGGTTGTAGCTAATGAATAATTCAGTAGCCATCAACCTGTCAGACTTGAAAAAATTTCACCTTAATAGTGCTATATAGATAGATGGCTATTTGTGGTATTTCAAAACTTAATTGAAGAGAGAGAAAAAGAAGCCTATAGCTATAGCTCCTGGATTGGCAAGCAATTCTTCCCAGGCTTACTACTGATAGATAGATGACTATTTGTGGTATTTCTACAAAGAGAAACAACTTAAGTTGGAAAAAAAATAAGCCTGGCTCCCTCCCTCCTGGACGGTCAAACTTCTAAACAATTTTTCCCAGGCTTAGTATCGATAGATAAATTACTATCTGTGGTATTTCAATAAAGAGAAACAACTTCACTTGGAGGGGGGGAAAGCTAGCTAGCTCCTGGACGGTCAAATAATTCTTCCCAGGCCTGGGAAAATTCACGAAAAATTTGGACCCCCCAAATTGTACGTGTATCCCGTGCTTGTACAGTACTACAGTCAGATCATAGTCGTATCGACTATGGCCAAGTACTGCTCATAGCAGAGCCAAAGCGAATGATGCTTGCCACAAGTAGGGTACAGAATGTATGTAGCTAGGTCCGCCTAGCTTACCGCATGAATCTTCCTTGGCTATCAAAGAACTTAAAACAAACCTAGCTACACACATCCTGTACCCTATTTGTGGCAAGCATCACTTTGGCTCTGCTATGAGCAGTGCATGGCCATAGTCAATAGGGCTAACGTAACGTTGACGACTGTGGTCTGTGACTGGGGATACCGAGCTAGCCCCACCCCCTCCCTTCCCCCTCCCCCACCCCTGCATGAGTGGGCGTGTGCGACCGTACTGACATGGCTGCTAAAGGAGGCTTTATGGTGCCGGAGCTCCGGCGGGAGCGGGAGAGGAGCACCCTGAACTTGCCAGAACTGACGCAATTTATCGACGGCGGAGAATTCGCAACCGAAAAGAGGCGAAAACTTTGTGAGTTGCATGAAGAGGGGGGAGTTGTTAGCTAGCTTTTTTCACGTGATACAAGAAGTCTATATCAATATTTCCTGCTGCATATAATATGCTACTTCAAGAGTTTAGTCTCTTGTGTCCTGATTCCATACCATTCCAGACAATATTGTGATGAGTGACCCTGTATTCCGGCAAGATGACCGCTACTTCCTCAGCACCGAGGAAGCCTTTGACAGGGCGATGGAGAAGTCCGTGCGATACGTGCAAGTGTGCAAAGAACTGGGGATTACGGACATCGTAGAGAAAACTACTTTGAAGGAGTAAGCAGGGGGGTAGCCTTGTTCCCAGTCCTCGAAACGAGGGTAGCAGAGGGGCAGTATGGCAAGGAGGCCTGAGATCCCCCCCCACTCCCCTAAATCTATTTAGGCCACACCCACTTGATTTTTTTTTTGTTGCTGGAGCTACCTTAATCACCAAATTAACCCAGGGGGCAGGCAAGAAAATAGTCATTATTAAATTTTGTCCTCAATGTTCACTTTGTCCGCAAACCACTCTTTTTGCAGCCTTGATAGTAAGTTTCTACATCGGAACTGCTCTGCTCTGCTTAGCCTCGTACTTCGGACTTCCACTCCCTCTCGCAGCCATGGAGAAAATTGGGGAATAGCTTTCTCCATGGCTGCGAGATAACATGGAGGCTATCATTTACCCTGACCCATTGCACATGGTGCTAGAGCCAGTTCTTCCCTACAGTGCTACAGGGGAGACATATCCCATTGGTGTTCATGAGGAAATGTTCTTACCCACATTAGAGGTTGGTGAATCTCATGACAGTCATATGATAGTCATGTGACATACCCTCTATATGCAGCTGTATACTTCTTCATTTCCACGGTGCAGGGTCAAGGGACGGAAGAGCAGAAGGCAAAATGGGTGCCACTTGCTCGAGACTACAAGATTATCGGAGCTTATGCACAGACAGAGATGGGACATGGTGTGTGTGTGTGTGTGTGTGTATGTGTGCATGTGTGTCTGTAATGTGCATGTACGATGCATTGGTATGTGAAGCTCGATATGCTGCGAGGCCTTTTATTGATGCTTCCCTCCACCCCACACCCCTCACAGGCACCTTCATCCGAGGACTGGAGACGACCGCGACCTACGACCCCACCTCCCAGGAGTTCGTCCTCAACACCCCGACCCTCACCGCCATGAAGTGGTGGCCTGGAACGTGTAAGCATAAGAGTTCTACACCAGTTCATCTGTCTGCCCGCTCAGTTAGCAGTCGTTAAGAAAGACCAGCTGCTTAAGAGTACAAAGAGCCTAGCTGGAGCTTGAACCCTACAAATTGAACACTACATTTTGTTCTCCTCTCCTCCAGTGGGTCATACGGCCACCCACGCCATCGTCCTGGCCAGGCTGATCACCAGGGGCAAGGACCACGGCATTCACGCCTTCATCGTCCAAATAAGGAGCCTAGAAGACCACACCCCTTTACCAGGTACAATGTAGATAACGATTGGATGGACAGATGTTAAACGTCAGCACATGAAGTCTTGTACAAAACACTCACATCCCCCCCCCCCCCTCCCCCGGCTCTGCAGGTATCAAGGTTGGCGACATCGGTCCCAAGTTTGGTTTCTTTGGGATGGACAATGGCTACCTAGAGCTGAGAAATGTCCGCATCCCCAGAGACCAGATGCTGATGAAGTATGCCAAGGTGAGTTGTCAGTGCCTGCATGGTTTGCCCGAGTGCGGACTTCATGTAGTTTGGGAGATTAATTTTATGACTGAGTTTCTTGGTAAGTCGGGGTTGAGGGTCATTGGATAAGTTTCAACTCTAATTAAATGTCATGTGACTTCCTCACAGTAGAACGCTATGAAATCAGTAAATTTTGACCACACCCACTTTGGGCGCTGGCTGCTGGCATTATAACTGTCCTCCCCTCACAGGTGGCGCCCGATGGAACCTATTCCAAACCTCCCACGGATAAGATTACCTACGGCACGATGGTACAGGTTCGCTCTGGGATGGTCATCAGTCTCTTGCCAGGGCTGTCACCATAGCAACCAGATACAGCATCGTTAGGAGGCAGGGAGAAAGTGAAACAGGGTAAGGAAAAGATTATCTTCAGATCAGCGTTCAAGTCCTTGTTTGGATATTCTTGCATACACCTTTGAGAACTATCACACATCAGCTCGTATATTTCTGTATATTTCTTTGGATACTCTTGGATATTCCACGCCTCCATCTCTCCCAGTGTACGAGAAAAGCAGATCCTGGACTACCAGACCCAGCAGTTGAAGCTGCTGCCCCTGATTGCCTCGACCTACGCCTTCCTCCAGGCAGGGCTCTACATGCTCAAGTTACACTTCCAGTGCAGGGCAGAGATCGCTGAGGGCGACCTCAAGTCTCTGCCAGAGGTGGGTACACTCTAAAGGATGCCCACCCCCGGGCAGTGCAGGGAGCGGTTTTAGTCCTTGAATAATAAGGACAATAGTGTTTCTGTTCCGTCCCTCTAGCTCCATGCTACCAGTGCAGGTCTAAAGGCTTTCAGTGCTGACATCTGCACCAAAGGAATAGAGGTAGCATAGCCTTGCATACTATTGCATATTGCTCCTCTTACTCTTGGATATTCTTCTCTACCTCTGCATACTTTTGCATATCTTTGGATACTCCAGCTACCTTTCTTAAATTGTCTACCCATCTGTCCCCTAATGTGTATACAGTACTTCCCTTCCACAGCTGTGTCGCTTGGCCTGTGGTGGCCATGGTTACTCCCAGGCCAGCGGGATACCTTACATGTACGTGAACAGCGTGGTTGCCAATACAGTCGAGGGAGAGAACACGGTTTTGTTTCTTCAGACCGGCAGGTGAGGAGGGAACGTCTTTTGCTGGATGCTTTGCTTGAGAGCAGATTGAACGTGTGAGGCAGTAATCTTTCGTGGTGAAGTCCTTACACCTCCCTCCACCCCTCCTCCCACACACATCTACACACACACACACACCCCTAGATACCTTCTGAAGCAGTTCTCACAGAAGCTGCCCATGTCCAAGTTGTCGGTCAACGTGGCCTACCTCGGCTCCGACTTCCCTGTGCACAAGTACTGTGCCGTGAAGACCTCAGGCCAGTTCACTGACCCTCACATACAGCTGGAAGCCTACAGGCAGAGGGCTAGGAGGTGGGTGGGGCTTGTGATCATGTGACTTATAGTGAATGGGGTTAGCAGTCATGTGACTGCATTGGGTGTGGTTATTGATTGTGATGTTTCAACTTAGGATGGTTGCCATGGCAACAGCCAACTACCAGCGGGCCCTGGGGCAGGGCTGTAGCCAGGTTGAGGCGTGGAATCTGTCCTCCGTCGATTGGACAATAGCTGCCACAGTGAGCAGCTACTACTCTTTGGAGAAAGTTTATGAATGAAAGAATGCATCCTCATCCACCCAGGCTCACTGTCACTATGTGGTTCTGAAGGCATTTCATGAGTCAGTGCAGTCGGCAGGCTTGTCTCCTAGCAACCATGCTGTCATGGAGACCCTCTGCAGCTTGTTTGCGGTGTTTATCATTATCGAGTATGCTGGAGAGTTTGCAGCTGTAAGTGTGTGTGGTGGGGGGGGGCACATTACAGCATATTTATGGGAACAGCATCTCCTAGGCTGTTGCCATGTTGGTATTTAAATGGGCCAACAATGTCAACTTTTGAGCAGCTTGTAAGTTTTCTAATGTGGGTCAAATACAACCCAGGGTTTTAATGATGTTAAGACTCATAACTCAGCATGCTACTTACCACTAACACACTACAGGATGGCTACATGAGTGCGTCCCAGCTCTCACTGGCCAGGCAGCAGCTGTACTCTCTCCTGAAGGCTGTGAGACGTGAGGCTGTACCCCTCGTTGACGCCTTTGACATTCCCGATGAGATCCTGAACTCTGTCCTCGGTCGCTATGACGGTGACGTCTATAAACACCTCTATGAGTGGGCACTGAGGGCACCCAGGAACAAGAAGGAGGTACAGAGATGCATAAGCACACAGATACACATACATACACACACACAGACGTAGTTGCTTAAACAGAGATACTGCATGGAAAAGCAACTGGTTTTCCATTGATCGGTCTTCTCCTCTGCTTCTAGTAATATATAGAGCTGTTTGTCAGTGTCTTATTCCTAAACTCCAGCCTACAATTTATCAGCGTCTTATTCCCAAGCTCCAGTCCAAGGTTTATCAGCGTCTTATTCCCAAGCTCCAGTCCAAGGTTTATCAGCGTCTTATTCCCAAGCTCCAGTCCACGATTTGTCAGTGCCAGGTTCTATTTGCGTCCCTTCACAGTACCATGTGTGGAGTGCATCCTCTTAGATAAGGGCTTAGTCCTATGCTTCCCTTCTGGAACTATCCTAACAGAGCCAGTGCCTCTACAGGTGGCTGAAGTAGTTTATTTGTCCTCTCCATTTCCTGCCAGGTCCATGATGTGTATCACAAGTACCTCAGAGGGTTGCTGAAACAGCCGAGCTCCAAACTCTGAGCACCATCATGACATTACTGGATGTTCATTTCTTCTTATCATGGTTGTGTGTGTGTGTGTGTGTGTGTGTGTTGCGTTTTTAGGTTGTGAATACTAAAACGTCTATTTAGCTAACATAATTTTTTTTATGAAATCCGAATAGCAAAGCTTCATTGATAGCTAGGACCTACTATCACAGGCCTCCACCCATGCAAATACAATGCTAATTATTGGTTGTTATGGTGAGGGGACGTGGTACTTAAGTGTAGCTGTAGG